>VMDO01001462.1:0-206959 GCA_007922755.1 Pedetes capensis
TACATGTCAAAAGAGATTCTGAAACTTATGAATATTGAATATACCATGGACTGTAAAAAGACCAACAGATCTGTCCTAGAAGAAGTGCAACCAGAGTGCTCTTTGGAAGCAAGGATGTCTAGACTGAGTCTTATGTATTTTGGACATGTAGTCAGGAGGGACCAATCCCTGGAGAAGGACATGATGTTTGAGAGAGTGGCAGGTCAATAACAAAAAAAAAAAAAAAAAAAAAAAAAAAGGGAAAACCTTCCACTAGATGCATTGACACAGTGACTGCAACAATGAGATTAAACATAAAAAAGATCATGTGCCTGGCACAGAACAGGGGAGTCTTTCCTTCTGTTGTACACAGGGGTGCTATGAGTTGAACTCAACTTGATGGTACCTCACAACAACAATGGAGTCTTCCATCTGCAATGAAAGTGGTTTAGTATCTTCTTTCTTTGTCAGCCTTCTCTTGATCCCATCTGTTCCTGTAGCTACTACCTCGTTTCTCTGTTGTCTTTCGCAGCAAAATTTACCCAAACATGTCTTTACTTGCAGTCTCACTTCTTCAACTCCTATTATTTCTTGAACCCACTCCAATGAGGCATTTAGCCCACTCATTCTACTGAAGGTGCTCTTACCAAGGCCACCAACAGCTACCTGTTTCCAATCTGATTGTATTCTCATTACCTCTCAGCAGCATTTAGCACACCCCCCCCCTCGAAACCTTTTTTCTTTTGGCTTACACATGTTGTTTTCAAACATTTTTATTCATGTAGCCCCTAAAAGAATTTGTAAAATGTTGTAGAGTTTTATATCCCTTCACAGTTGATGTCTATATTTTTCATCATAAGTTTAAATAGTTGCTACGGATAGAAATTCTAGTATTTTATAAATATTGACATCTTAAAATAAAGCTGTTACATTGCTCTTTTTAAACGTGCCTAGTGGAATCTAAACACCATAGAAATTTGATACTCACCATAATCCATTTAGAAAATATAGACTTCTTTAAGCAGAAAATTCATTGTACCTTCTCTCCTTGAATTTATACTTTCATTCAACATTGCCCACAAAAATCTTCTCAATATGTTTTATTACTCAACCAACTTCTCTGCAATTAAGTTATATTTACAAATCAAAATTAAAACTTTAAAAATTTCTATACTGTTCTATAAGTTAAAACATTTCTTTTAGATTCAGATATCATTCCACTTATTTAATGATTTATACACTTGACCAAAATAACATAATCTAGATTACAAATTTTGAAGAAAAGGTATAAAGCTGAAAATAAATTTTTGTTACCAACATATTCTTATGCATTGGTACCATTCCTCCCTTCAAGTTCATTAATGCATGGATACCACTACTTATTGGTACAATGAGATAGTTCTATATTATTCCTCTGTTTTGTCTTTTTAAAAGATATAAGCTCTGAGGAAACCCACTTATATAATGAATGGACAAAACTTGGAAGTAGTGTTCAATCCTTTGAATTCCTTCTAAGTCACACATCCTGCATCATAGACAAATTGATCACAATGTTGTCTAAAGATCTAGCTCTTCAGCTTCAGCTTGCATCTCAATTAGGTTCTCCTGAGATTTTTTAGAAAGAAAAAAACTGGGCATCACCTGACTTGGACAAGAATGTGTTACTTGGATATTATTCATTTCATCAAATGGACACAGTACTTCTAATTGTTTCTTTGTGTGTGTGAGACATTTTTACACTCCTGGGTGAGGACTATAGAAAGATCTAGAGCGCATGAAAATGGGAAGTGGGTGATAATGAAAGGAAGTTAGGTTGGAAAACCTCTTTCTCTAGGCACATTCACAAGCAGGTAAGTTTTTGGAGAGTACATTTGAAGTTGAAGAACTGGAAATCACTTTTTAAAAGACTTATGCCCACATTCTCCCTGGAAAATCTTTGCACAGTGTTGAGCCCTCTGATTTCCCCCCGAACTTGTACCCTTTCCTTCCCAGTCCTTTGCTGGCTGTTCCTTCTCTGCTTACTTCTAGATGTTCAGTGCCCTGGGCACAGCTTTTCTCCCCACCCCCTCTTTTGGCCATCTCTTCCTCGGTGATCTTCATCAGTTCCAATGCTTTAAATACTCTCCATAAACTAATGCTCCAAACTTGTGTCTTCCCCCACCAGCTCATAATCCAACTCCTACGTCATTTCCCATGTGAATGCCTAATTGGCATCCCAAAGTGATCATGTCAAAGAAAGAATTTGTGATTCTTTAGCACTACTTCCCACAACCTGTTCTTGCACAGTCTTCCACACCAGAGAAAATGGCACTATCACTCTTCCAGCTGCTAACCCCCTGAACCTAGGAAGTATTCTTGATTTTTCTTTCCCTTCACTTCCACAGGAGCTCTATTGGTTCTACTTTTAAAACATACCCAGAATACATCCATTTTTCTTCCTCTTCACTGTTCTGTCTCTAGCCTGAGACATTACCATCCTGGCTCACCTGGAGGACTTGATAACTCCTTGCTGGTCTCTCTGTCTCTCTGACACATCCCACTCAAACTATCTGTGCTCCATAAAGCAGGCAAAATGTCATTTTAAGAATGTCAGTTAGGGCTGGAGATGTAGCTCAGTGGTAGGGTGCTTGCTGAGCACACATGAGGCTCTAGGTTCCAGCCCAGGACCACATAAAAATGTACATTAGATCACATCACTCTATTGCCTAAAGCACTAAGTGTTCTAATTCTATATCTGGGTCTTCAAGGCTGTGTGGTCTGGATCTGCCTACCTTTCTGACCTGGGTGCATGTCTGTGTCATGCTCCCTGGCTCATTGATTTCCAGATCCACAGGTGTTCTTTGTTCCTAACTATGCCAAGCCTGTTTTCTCTCACAGTCCTGCACTCCTTGTGCCATTAGCCTAGAATTCTCTTTTCCCAAACAGTCTCATTGCTACCTTTTTTCTTTCCTGGGATCTCAGCTCATATAACATCCCCTCTGACCATCTTCCTTCATCTTATCCTATATTTTCAGAGACAACAAACACCCTATTGGCAATAGATTATATCTGATATGCATGTAATAAGCTCCATGTAGGCTGGTGTCCTCCTTTTCTTATTTATCTCTGGTTCTCCAATGCCCAAAATTAGTCAAACACATAGTAGGTACTCATTGTACATTTGTTGGATGGATGTATAAATTTTTTCTATTTGCTACACTTTTATTTAATTATAAGAGCATGTCCTAGTGGTATTTCCAGGGAAGAGATTGTCACATAGGCACTTATAACAACTCTCATCTCATCTCACTGTTGAGCATTGAACAAGAATTGAGACTGGTACCACTGAATAGGGATAATAAAGAAAAGATTTACAACAACTCAACCCTACATTGGCCATGTCCAGCTCTATGGACAGGTAAGGATGTCTTTTTGTTGTTGTTGTTTTTCCTGCAGTACTGAGGGATTGAGCGCAGGGCTTTGCATATTTTAGGCAAGTACTCTACCACTGAGATGTAGCCCAGGCCCTGTTTTATTTATTTACTTATTTTATCTTGAGACAAGTCTTGCTAAATTGTGCAGGCTGTCTCTGGCCTTGAACTCACAATCCTCCCAGTTTGGCTTCCTGAGTCACTGTGATTTCAGGTGTGCACCATGGTATCTCTCTCATGTCATTCTTTATATCTGTTTCCTCATATATAAAATAAAGATAGCTTGTACGAATAAGAGTTGGGAATAAAATAGGCAAGTGGCTGGCACATAGTAGACATTCAACAAATGGTCTTTGTAGCAGATGCTGTTATTGCCCCACTCAGTTTTCCTGGGATTCCATTTACTTGTCTGTCCCATGGTCAGTGGAGTTATGAAACCCTGCACCCTTGCCTCAATGGAAGGTCAACTTCAAGGGTCTTGCCACAGTGGATTTATATCTCCCTACAAGTTCAGGCTAAAGCTAATCTCCACCACACACCATCTCCTTCCCCTTCTCTATTCTGATTATTTCCCTCCTTATTGGTTTTCTCTGGTAGTAATACCTCGATAAATTATGAATTCCTGTCTCAGGCTCTGCTTCTATGAAAATTGACTAGGCCAGAGGTTGTCACTTTTTGTTCTCCTAGGAAACATTCATGGGGTTTATACTTGTGTAAGCTATTTTTTTCTGGTACTGTTAAATCTATTAGTTATACTTATTTGCTCATACTAAAAATTATAGGAAGTGAGAATTTTTATGTCTTTGCATTAATTTAATGATAATCAGAGAAACTTCCTATTATTAGAACCAGTGGAAAGGAGAAGTGGTTGTATTTCTGACTAGAGGAATATGGGACAAGTTCTAGAACTTAAATGTTAAGGTCTTTTTGTTCTCTGCAGGGGTCCCCAATTTTGTGGGGATGGGCTAATTTGGAGCTGATTCAAGCGATGGGGAGCAGCTGTAAGTACAGATGAAGCTTTGCTTGCTGGCCTGCTGCTCACCTCATGCTGTACTGTCAAGTTTCTAATGTCCTATGGATCACTACCAGTCCATGGCTGAGGAGCTGGGGATTCCTGGTCTAATGGCATATAAGGCGACAGTAGGATATACCTAGTGTCAATGAGTCAAGCAGCCACTGACCTTCACAGTTGAGCTGTGCTATCTGAGAATAATCATTTTTGTCATTTATAAAATGAGAAAAATAATACAGAGTTGTTTAGTGAAGTAAATGAAATTTTATATGTGAAAGTGTGGTAATTATAAAACACCTCATAAACATGGGGTGTTTGGGGGTATAAAAGTGACATTCTGGTTAGTTCAGGAATTGGAAATAAAGGCATTAAGATACTGTACAAAAATATGAACCTTTTCAAACATGGAGAGATGAGGAAAATTATGTTGGAGTTCCATGCATTGGGTTTTTCAAAATTTAAATTAAATTTTAAATTAAACTTATGAGGTTACATGTGATATTATAACATATGTATATATTGTATAACACTGAATTCAGTATAAACACATCCATCTCCTCAAACACTTATAATTTGTTTGTAGCAAAAACATTAATTATTATTATTATTATTATTATTATTATTATTATTATTTCTGCTGTACTTGGGAGTTGAAAACAGGGCCTCAAACATACTTTCCATGTGCTCTACCACTGGGCTGCACCCCAGTCTATCTTTTATTTTTTAAATTTTGAGTCAGAGTCCCCCTAAGTTACACAGGCTGCCTCTGGCCTGGAACTTGAGATCCTCCTGCCTCTGCTTCCTGAGTCACTGAGATTACAGGTGTGCCACTGTGCCCAGCTCGAATTATTTTCTTATAGTTTTTCAAAATATAGTGTGCATTATGCTATCCATAGTTACCCTACTATGCAATAGCAGCACACCAAACTTCTTACTCCCATCTGATCATAAGAATGATCAGATGTTTTTTAGAAAACATATTTCATATTTCTGTAGCAGCTTAGTAATGTGGAAGTATTTCATAAATGATAATGTGTATATGTGTACATATATATATGAAGGGCTGGGATTTGGCTCAGTTGGTAGAGCACTGAGCTGCAGTCTCTGAAGTCCCGAGTTCAATTCCCAGCACCGCAAAAATGGGAGAAGGGCCTGGCAATCCACTCCCAAGGCAATCTCGAAACAGTCAGCCATTGAAAACCCTATGAGGGTAGCTATGAGTCGGACACCGACTCGATGGCATCTAACAACAACAACATATATATATATATATGTATATATATATATATATATATGAAATGTCATCTTTATATTGCTTTTCAAAGTTGAATTTTGGTAGCAATGTGTAATATGACCTTATAATTGCAGAAGTCAAATGTGACTTGTATTCATCGTTTGTTATTGGTATACACTGAGTATTACAATTTTAATACTTTTTTGGCACCTTCTGTATACTTTGAAAAGAATACACACACATAGCTTCAGTGACTTCTGAGAACTGTGGGGGGGGGCACTGAAAAAACAGTTTTTCTTTGGCTTTATTAGTGTTACAGAGTCCTCCAGCATTGTCTACCATAAGGCTTTAATTATTCGAAAGTTGCACTTTGGCACCTCTAACATTGCCAAACCCAGAAATAAGAAAAACCAACACATTTCTGCGAGTAAGGTAGAGAGACATTTTGGGCAGCAAGCAGCAGTGAGAAGGAGTCTCTCAAACGGAGGGACCGACCACCTCACTGGAACCTAGACCCCAGGGTTTGGGTTCATCCCTGGCAGCACTTCTAAGGGACAGGGACAAAGCAAAGAAGCAGAAAAATAAAGGACAGGATCTTGAACAGACATGCTGAAGAAAACAGGGGCGGCAAAAGTGGTACACAGTGGAAGAGGCTAGGGGCTCCTTGACATCACAGCATTCCAGCAGAACAGCGAGGCTCACAGCCCCAATCTGAGAGAGCTGCATACTCCTCAGCGCCCCCTGAAGGCAGTAACATGCCAAGCTAAAGAGTCCCTTCATGTGCGTCCTGCGCTGCACCGTCTTCAACACCTAGATCCAAGGCTGCTACTTAGAAACGCTTCTTTTGGTCCTAGAGATAATTCCAAATCCCTTCACTCTGCCACCTCTGCCCCTCTCACGGGCACCAGTTGCCTGTACTCTGTGAGCTCCTCCAGCATTTCGCTGTGAAAGCGCCCAGGACTAGCTGTCTTCACAACTCCAGTGCTTACCACTTAACTGGCACACACCACTATCCCAGTAACGGTTAAGCATAATCTACAGAAGGAAGCAGGAAGATTCTTTAACCAGAACTGTACCATTTTAACAGCTCAGTACTTAGATGGTTAAGATAACCAGTTCTTCAGAGGACTCCTGTTTCCATCTCTGCTTGAGTGTGCCAGAGTCTGTTCTGGGTAGTGGCAAGCCCAGAGCAAAGTCAATAATGAAGATGATGATAACCACACGTAACATAGGCGGGTGACTTGGGGTCACACTCATTCAGTGCCAGGAGCTGGGTTAAGTGTCTCAGTACACCATTAGTTAATCTTCACAGCAACTCTGCCCTCAAGGAAGGTAGATCAATGGTTTAATGGGAGTGGCAGATAAATACATTACTAATAAATAAATGATAATACAGTGCAGCCAGTAATATAAGAGCATGAGAACCAAGGGCTGGGAGTGAGTAAATTTGCTTCTCTGCATTTGAGGAGGTTTTTCCTCCAAGAGGAATGGGCAAGGCATAATGAGGGTCTCCCTGTAGGCTTAAAGTTATTTCTCAAGTAGAAAATAGTCCAAAATACAGCAGGAAAAGTCTTCCTTCAGGTGTCAGCCTTGCAAAAAAGAAAATGAAGCCCAGTCATGTATTTTGCCCCACTGCAAAGCAAAAGCTCCACATTACAGTTATTGTTTGGGAAGGATATATGAATTGCTGAGAGGTGTAAATATTATTTATGATGCTTATGTTTAACTAGCACTATAGTATTATTGCTCTTATTTTTCCAGTTTATTATAGATTGGTATTAAAGCATGTCTATAAAGCTCTTTGAGTAAATCATTTTAATTGCCCTGTAATACGAGTGTTCATGTTAATTAAATAGATATTTTGCACATGGCAACGAATCCTTTTAAGGTTTTTCTTTAGAAAGACAGCCTTGTACTTGTAAGGTGCCCTTTGTGGCATGAATGGCTTTCCTATTATCAAACTGAGTACCATGCAACTATTTAAAAAATTACCTTAAAGCATTTAATTTTGATCTTGAAATACGGAGCAGAAAGTGGGCTCTGAATCAGCTGGGTGTAAAGTTTCCTCATGCTGGAGTAAGCATTGTGGTGTGGTGGGAAGGGTGCTCAGATGGGGTAAGCACAGACAAGCTAGCTCTAGTTCTGGATGTAGCTTGGCTCAGCTCTGCCCTGTAGTGATAGGAAAGTCACTCTGGTTCTCTGAACCTCAGTGGCCACACCGGGGAAGTGCAGCCTTTGGACTCTAGCTCTAATAATCTTTTATCTACTACTAACTCCTGGCTGGCCTGCAGCCATAGCCCTGTGGCAATCGATCTATCAAATCTTGGAAGCTAAGCAGGGTTGGGCCTGGTTAGTTCTTGGGTGGGAGACCACCTGGGAACACCAGGTGCTGTAGGCTTGGGAGACGGACCCGGCAACCCACTCCCAAAAATCAATCCACCATTGAAAACCCTATGAACAGTAGAGAAGCACTGACAATAGTGTTTCCCCTGTTGTATGTAGGGTCACTATGAGTCGGATACCCATTCCACAGCACCTAACAACAACAACTCCTGGCTGAGGACCTAGCTTCCAGATGCTTTCTGGGAGTAAAGCTAGACTCACCACGTTCCTTCTGATTGGGCACTGGAACAGCAGGGGCATGGCCCTCCTGCCTCAGGATAGGAGGAGGAAAGGCACCACTTCAGAGATTTCAGTAAGAAGGCTGCTCTTCATCTTGGAGCTTAGAAGTATTTTTACACAGGGATCTTTTTAAAACATGATGCTCACCGTGTTACAAATAAACAGAAGTGACAAAAATGTTAAAAAGTGGTTGTTGTTGTTGTTAGGTGCCGTCGAGTCATGTCCGATTCATAATGACCTTAGTAGGATTTTCAATGGCTGATATTTTTTCAGAATTGCTTCAGGAGTGAGCCACCATGTCCTTCTCCAGTTTTTGCAGTGCCAGGGATCGAACCCAGGACCTCTGAGAGCACAGAGCGGCACTCTACCAACTGAACCAAACCTCAGCGGAGTTAGAAAGTGGAGGTAGGATAATTAGTTGGTTAAATTTTCTTAATACTTTTATATACTCCCCAAGTTTTCTGTAATGAATGTATGTCATGTACATACTCATATATGTATATAGTACATATATTTAGAGAAAATAGCACTTTTAAGAAAAAGTGTTGCTAAGGCTTATATTATAAAGAATATTCATAAAGTGTCATCAATGACCAAACCCCTCCCCGTACTTTTTTCTTACTTCCTGTATGATGTTTTAGTTTTATAAATGCTTCAGTAGCTCAGGAGAACAGAGCAAGTTAGTAGTTACCAAGATTACTTCTGGTCAGGCTTTGTTTTTAAAAGCCCACACCCCACAGGCTTGAGTAAATGCTTTAGTATTCAAGAAGTTATACTCAACACCATGGGTTATTAGGGAAATGCATATTAAAACCACCATGAGATAGAGCTATAAACCCACTAACATGGATAAGATATCAAAGACTGACATTACCGGGTGCTGGAGAGGATGCACAGAAGTGGGGGCCCTTCTATGTTTTTAGTGGGAGCACAAAATGATGTAGTGGCTTTGGAAAAATGTGGCTATTTCTTTTAAAGTTAAACATAAATGTACAGTATGACCTAGGTCTTTCACTCTAAATATTTCTACGTAAATGCTTGTGTGCAAATGTTCATAAGAGCATTATA
Source organism: Pedetes capensis (assembly GCA_007922755.1). Lineage (NCBI taxonomy): Eukaryota > Metazoa > Chordata > Mammalia > Rodentia > Pedetidae > Pedetes > Pedetes capensis. The sequence goes on from VMDO01001462.1 coordinate 9,326, forward strand.
AATAATAGCCCTAAAGTGGGAACAACCCAAATGTCCATAAGTAGATAAAATATAGTAAAATGTAGTTTTGTTGTTAGGTGCTGTGGAATCAGATCCGACTCATAGCAAAACCTAGGTATAACAGAATAAAACACTCCCCAACACAGTGCCATGCACAGGATCCATTTGTGTTTGAGCCCATTGTTGCAGTCACTGTGTTTCTTCTCATTTTGAGTTGTGCTTCATCAGCAAAAGGAGGTCCCAGGGGCTTTATTCCATTCCTGTCACAAAGGTCGACTCTACTCTGAGGAGGCAACTCTTCCCTAGTGGTTTCTTGAGTGGCTTCCAGCCTGGGTGGCTCATTCTCCCACACTATTTGTGACAGTGCTTCTTTGCTATTCATAGGGGTTTCAATGGTCCTTCTCCCTAGTCTGTCTTAGGTTGGGAGCTCAGCTGAAACCTATGCATGGTGGGTGGCCCTGCTGGTATCTGAAATACTGGTGGCAGAGCTTTCTGTATCACAGCAACATGCAAGCCCCCACAGCATGACAAAGTGACAGACATTTGGGGGAAAATGTAGTTATATTGATAAAATAGTGACTGATTGTCTGGGGGATGGGAATGTGAGTGGGCATTGGCTGTTTAAAATAATCTCAAGTTCCAACTTCTAGTCATCACTTTATAGCCTCAGAGCAAGATCCCCCTCCAGAATTGTCCTTCCTTTCCCTCCCCTATGCAGAAATACCAGAATTACCCTCCACTGCTGGGTGCCCAATTTCCATTAGAATGTATGCAGTGATGATGTGCTCACCAGCCCACAGGGAACTTACTCCATACCCTACCAGTTCTGTTAGAAAGTTCTTCCTTCTCTAATACTTATTTACTGGCTCTCTTCTGCCCTGGATGGTGAGGAGAGGCAAAGGAATATGACATAATTTGCAGGGGAAAGGGAGTGGTTATAGAAGTGCTTAATAACTGGATTGTGTTACTAAAATTCATTGAACTCGAAAGGTTTGAATTTTATGATATGTGAAACATACCTCAATAAAGCTGTAAAAAACACTGAAAGTCTCCTTATAACCTCCTGCAGAAAAAAAATGTTTTGAAGCATCTGAGATTTTGCTCTTTTTGGTATGGGGAAGATTACCTGCAAATTTTTCTTTTTCTGTTTTTTTGGTGGTATGGGGGATGGAACCCAAACCCAGGGATTTGTGTATGCTAGGCAAGTGCTCTACCATTTAGTTACTTCCCTGACCTCTGTAAAATTACTTCCTGATGTGGCTATCATGAAAATGTTTTCGGCTTTGAGATGGGCTGTCCATGCAGTTATCCATGAGAATATAGCTGCTCAGGTCTGGAAGTGAGTAATATTCAAAATGGACCACTTTGGTTTTTGAGGTGGTTGGGGAATAGGGAGCATACACAGGAGACTGGAATGTTTCCAGACCTTAGTTACTCCAACTATTGATAAGAGAGCAGTGTTTAGTATGTTATAAAGGTTTTGTATTGGTTATTTCATTTACTCTTCATAACTTTATGAGATAGTTACTGTCATTATTCCCATTTTACAGATGAGGAAGTTGAGGCATAAGGAGGTAACTTGTCAGAGATCACATGGCTACTGAAAGACACAAATAAGACTTGAACGCAGGCTGTTGGCCTCCAGAGCTCATCCTCCTTCGCTCTTTCAGCTTCTCTAGGCTACAGATGTATGTGGACTGCAAGTGGTTGGCTCATTTAACATCACTTATCCAGTTTGGGTCAGACTGATTATAGGCTGGTGCCAATCACCACCTGTCACAGACAGGGAGGACAGGGATTCATTAAATACAGCCAATGGTCTCCCTTTGTGAGCTGCTTTCCTTTTTGAACAGCCCTTTTGGAATCCGTTCAGAGAAACACCTTTATGTTCTCAACAAAGCTAAACAATTTTCTATTAATGAGCTTAATGTAAAAGTGGAACTAAAGGTGAGACATCGGAAGAGTGCCATGATTAAGTGCGGATGTTGGACATATATTCCAGACGGGTTATTTCCAGACTGAGCTTAGCTCAGTGATGTGCTAAGAGTCTCTTCTCAGCTTCAGGTCACAGCCTGAGCCAGGCACATGGACCACCTTTACTGATACCTTAGAAGGAGCAGGGGCAAATCAGCTGTGGGGCTGAGACAAGTATTTGTACAACAAAACTGGCAAGATCTTTTTAGGAAAAAAAGAGTGGCTGGCCTCTTATACTAGAATATCATAAAGTTGGTGATTTAAACAGCCTTAATTCTCAAATCCATCAACCATAGAACTCTTGGGCTCAGAATGAGAATGGATTACAGGATTATCCATCTCAGCTCACACCTATGAAGCACTCAACATTAGACACATGGTCACCTTGTTTCACTGAGAACATATTCAATGACAAAGACTTTATCACTCTACAAGGAGACTTATGCTGTTTCTGAAGAGTTTTATTAGAAAGATTTTCTTCTCTAACATTTGTTAATTATATCTCTTCCATCCTGGGAAGCTACAGAGCTGTATTCTTCAACATGGTAGCTACTAGCCACCTGTGGCTATGGAACACTTGAAATGTGGCTAGTCCTAGCTGAAATTTGCTATATGGAAAATATATGCCAAATTTTAAGAATTTAACATAAAATTATATTTATTACATGTTGAAATGATAATGTTCTTGATATTTTGGGTTAAATATGATATATTAAAAATAATTTCCCCTTCTTTTTACTTTAAATATGGCAACTTCAAGTTTTAAATGACAAGTAACTGTTGTTGTTGTTAGGTGCCATCAAGTCGGTATCCGACTCATAGCGACCCTCACAGGGTTTTCAATGGCTGAGTGCTTCGGGATTGCCTTGGGAGTGGATTGCCAGGCCCTTCTCCCATTTTTGGGGTGCTGGGAATCGAACTCGGGACCTCAGAGACTGCAGCGCAGCGCTCTACCCACTGAGCTAAATCCCAGCCCAGACAAGTAGCTAGTATATATCTAATGGATGACATTACTATGTCTAAGTCTGCATCCTCTTTCAAATGGCAGCCTTCAGACTTTTGGAAGACTTATGATTCCCATGAAAATTTATAAATAAACTTCTCAGGTTCCTTTAAATGTTCTTTGTTAAAAATAATTCCCTGATGGGCACCATGGTGCATGCCTGTAATCCCAGGGACTCAGAAGGCAGTGGCAGGAATATTGCAAGTTTGAGGCCAGAGGCAGCCTGTGCAATTTATTGAGATTTTGTCTCAAAATAAAAAAGTAGAAGGGGTTTGGGGGTACAGCTCACTTGCCTGGCTTGCTTAGAGGCCCTGGGTTCAGCCCCTCAGTACTGAAAAAAATTTTCTTTTGCCATTAAATGTGTTTCAATTTTCAGTCTGTACATTAAGCTGAATACTATAAACTGAAGACTATAGTTAAGATGTTCCAATCCCTTAAGGGATATTATCCTTTATTTCATTATTACATTTTGTTAAAATAGCTATTTCACTATAGTTTGTATGATGGCAGCTATACTATTCAAAAATCTTTCACTTTGGTGTGTGGCCTTGGTAACATGGGCTCCCGGGGGTGCATGATCCACCTGAAATTGTAACTAATTCATGACTATGGGCCTTGTCTATAGTCTTCAGCTTTCATAGTGTTTAAAAGAGATGTGCGGGTTTTAAAACATAAGGTCCTTTTGCCTGTATTGAAATTACAATCACTAAAAATTCCTGGGATTGTTTCTTCTCATGAAAACCATTTTTTAATCTCAATTTCTTATGCTTTTACGTTTAAGTGGATGATTTTACGTTTATCTCTATTAAGTTTATTCTTTTTCATGTCAGATTGCTAAATACTTTTTGCCACCTAGTTTGACAGTTAATGAATTTTGCTTCTGCCCCAGCTTTGTCACACCTGCGATTTTGATAAGCATATTGTTTGTGTCTTCATCCATCCTTAATTGATATTTTGGACGGGATAAGCCACTGATAGCACTTGGGAATCTGTCATAGTCCCTGACCCTCAGGTAGGTATTTATTCATCAAATAGTCAATATCCCTTGGATAGAGTTGTGTGGCCAGCTATAAATCTATTCAACTTCACTGTCACTCCTATTTTCATGTACATAGGATGTCAAATTCTTTGTTGAAATTAAGATATACTTTTTTCTCTAACATTTCCCTGATGTTCCTGACCCATAGTCCTCTCAAAGGAAGAAATGTGACTGGTTTGGCCAAAGATGGATTTGGGGAACCTACCTATACTATACCTACACTATGGGCTGGGATTTTAGCTCAGTTGGTAGAGCGCTGCTCTGCAGTCTCTGTGGTCCCACGTTCGATTCCCAGCACAGTGAAAATGGGAGAAGGACTTGGCAATCCACTCCCAAAGCAATCCTGAAACAATCAGCCATTGAAAACCCTGTGAGGGTTTCAATGAATTGGGCATGATTTGATGGCACCTAACAACAACACCTATACTGGTTCCCAGGGATTGCTGCTCAGGGATTTCTAAACAATTCATTCTAGAATGTTTCTAGAGGATTAATATCAAACTCACTAGGCTATAGTTTCTGGAATCTACTTCCCCCACTCCCTTTCGCTTTTTTAAAGTTGGCATGATTGTCTTGATAAAGGGCTTGGTTGAAAAATTAAATCTACATTGAATTGAAAATGAGAAAAAACAGGCTTTTAAATTAGGTAAGACAGAGTAATAAAGTGGTGATGATGAATAATGATATATTAAGTCAAAGGATAAAGTTACACAATAATAGGGGCCTGGATCCAGACACTGTCTCTTGCTCTAATATATTCTATCCACCAATTTAAGTCATTTGCTGCCCCAAACCAATTAAATTTGTTTATCACAATTTGTTCTGTTGACAATTTTTTAAGTTATTGTCTTTGGGATATCCATAGCTTTGTTTTAAAATGTAGAACATTTAAATATGCTTCTACCAAAAGTCATAAACATTTCATTTTCTATCAGAAGAAGGAGATGTCAGGAGGCTTGCTATGCTCAGCTGTCAGGAGTTATGGAGAAAGCCCAGGCTTGGCTCTCAAGCACCCAAGGCCAGTGGTTCCCAATCTTGGATGCACACAAAAATCACTTGGAAGCTTTAAAATCCTCATGCCTGGGGCACACCCTGAGGTTTAGATTTAATTGGTCTGGGTACTGGTTGGGCATCAGGATTTTTTTTATAAGTATTTTTCTTATGTACAACTTAATGGGTCTCATTATGACATTTCCATATATGCATTTCATTCTACTTTGTTCATGGTAACTTCTCCCTTACCCTCTCATAACCCTCCTCCCCCAACGCCCCCTCCGATGGTCTCTTTTCTACTTTCATGTCTGTTTTGTGAGCACATCTATCTATACAGGTACATCCAGACCTTCAGGATTTTTAAATGTCAATATTTGCACATTTTCTCTAATGTGCAGATCACATTGCCTTGATTGAGGTCACTGGTTCTGAAAGTAGAGTTCCAGACTAGCAGCAGCACCTGGAGCTTGTTAGAAATGCACATTCTGGAATCTCTATGGGTCGGGGAACTCTGAAGGGGGAGCTCACAGCAGTGTCCTAACAAGCCATCAGGTGGTTCCACTACACGCTAAAGTTTGAAAACCACGGCTGCAAGCTTGTGTTCTCCTAGGAAATGGCTGCCCTGTCAAGAGTAACTGACTTTGAAGACACCCTGACCGTTTTCACTTCGTGTTTGTGCATTGCACTATTGTACACAGGTGAGGTTGCACATCCACATCTACTGACTATCTGCTGTGCAGATTGTTGTCATTGTTGTTGTTGTTGGGTGCCATGGAGTCGGTATCCGACTTATAGTGACCCTATATACAACGGGCAAAACAGTATTGTTACTGCTTCTCTGCTATTCATAGAGTTTTCTTTTTCCCCTTAATTAGTAAATGATGATTGAGTACAGAGTAATATAGCATTGGCTTTTTCCATTATGCATCCTTTACATCACTTCTAGCAACACTTTAATCTACCGACAAAGTTTATGGAGACTTATGGCTAGTATGTAGTAAAATTCTGATACTTATTTGGGTTATATTCACCTGTTTTTCCAATATACTCATGAAGTTGTGCTGTTTACATTGAGATTGACCCTCCTCCCCAACCGATCTTCTCAAATCTTCCCTTACCTCTGCTAGATCCCTCCCTCCTTCTTTCTATTCATAGAGTTTTTAATGGCCAATTGTTTTTTGGGAGTGGGTTTCTGGGTCCTTTTCCCAAGCCTTCAGCACCTGGTGTTCCCAGCTGGTTTCCCATCCAAGTACCAGGCCCTACCCTGCTTAGTTTCTGAGATCTGATGGGATGGGATGCCACAATGGTATGGCTGTCAGCACTGTGCTGATTATCTGCCATTTATTTCATTTGCTCTATAATCAACACCTGTGGAAGCAGCAGTCAAGAAATCAAAAGACACATTGCTCTAGGAAAAGCTGTGGCAAAACATCTCTTTAGAATATTGAAAAGCAAAGATGTCGCATTGAAGACGAAGGTGCATCTGACTCATGTCGTGGTATTTTCAGTGGCATCATATGGTTGTGAAAGCTGGACATTGAACAAGGGAGACAGAAAAAGAATTGATGCCTTTGAATTGTGGTGCTGGAGACATCTATTGAATATACCATGGACTACCAAAGGAACCAACAAATCTGTCCTAGAAGAAGTGCAACCAGAGTGCTCCTTGGAAGCAAGAATGGCCAGACTGCGTCTTACATATTTCGAACATGTAGTCAGGAGAGAACAATCCCTGCAGAAGGACATCATGTTTGGGAGAGTGGCAGGTCAACGCAAAAGAGGAAAACCCTCCACCAGATGGATTGACACAGTGTCTGCAACAATGGGCTTAAACATAAATAAGATCGTTTGCCTGGCACAGAATCGGGAAGTGTTTGGATCTGCTGTACATAGGGTCGCTATGAGTCGGACTCGACTCGACGGCACCTAACAACAACAATTTCATTTGCTGGCAAATGGTTTTGACAGACAATGATGGATACAAGGACTGCTAAGTTAGTGCTAAGTATGGCTGCAAACAGAAGAAGATCGCTATAGACATTAAAACACAAGTTTTATAGCTATTGAGGCACTTTGAAAAAATAGAAAGTAAACGGCAGGCAATTGGAAATTAGTGGAAGGGCTTTGGCACCAGGCCTGGGGGATGGGAAGATTGAAAGAAGCTTTGGTCTGGACCTGTACCATTTGTAGCTACAGAGCCACTCATCATAACAAAAGAAGCACCAATGGCATCTGAGCTGGTACTGGAAGGACATGTCACCATTTGGAGCTTCTTTCTGGTAGATGGCCTTGAGGGGCTCTCATAGTTTACTTTGTATGTAAAAAATAGGGACAATTATACCTACCTTGGAAGCAAGGATGGCTAGACTGCATCTTACCTATTTCGGACATGTAGTCAGGAGGGACAAATCCCCGGAGAAGGACATTATGTTTGGAAGAGTGGCAGATCAACAAATAAAAGGAAAACCCTCCCCTAGATGGATTGACACAGTGTCTGCAACAATGGGCTTAAACATAAATAAGATCATGAGCCTGGCACAGAATTGAGGAGTGTTTTGTTCTGCTGTACACAGGGTCACTATGAGTCAGACCCAACTCTACAGCACCTAACAACAACAACAACAACAACAACAACAACAACAACAACAACATACCCACCTCATGAGATTTGTTTTGAGGATTGAGATACAATAAACAGCCAGCCTTATGATTTGTTGACTCTATATTGGCACAAAAGCTACACATATTTAATAGAAACGAAACTTTGAATTTTGAAGCTTCTATGCTGGAGAGTGTGCTGGGGTTTGGAACAGTTGGTAAAGTGCTGTTCTGTACTATCTGAGGACCAGGGTTCAATCCCCAGCACTGCAAAAATGGAAGAAGGATGTGGCAATCCACTCCTGAAGCAATCCTGAAAAACGATCAGCCATTGAAAACCTATGAGGGCTATGAGTCAGACTTGATTCAACAGCACCTAACAACAACATGCTGAATAGCAGCTGTGGCTCCCAGTCAACTATAAGATCACAAAGGAAAACAAAGGATATTTTGGGCTCCATAGTGTATGTGTTGCTAAGCTGTGATGTTCGGGAGGCTAGGTGTATTAAATGTATTATTGACTTCAATTTCCACTTGAGTTTACTGAGATGGAACCCATCATAAAGCTGGGAGCCTTGGTGGATGTGTAGTTACACAATGTAGCACTAATAAGTAGCAATTATTCAATAAACCAACCTTACTGGGAAATGAAGCTAGTGTTGTCTCTAGCTAGGTTTTTAGAACAATGGCTCAGTCAAACTGAAGCAGATAGTTTGTCTGCAGAACCTCATGAAATCCTGGTTCCAGAAACTTCCTTCTTTTGCTCATGACATCTTTTGTTCCCCACACAAGCTGGGACTTTGGCCTCTATACTCTTCTGAAACTTGTCTTTGTCAGTCAGTTCCAAGAGAGCTAATGTGCTAATGCAGACTAGAGCATAAATCACTTAGAACTACTTAATGTCTTAGGATCTTCAGAGTTAGGGGCAACTTAACAGTATTTAAATCTTTTAACCCAAAAGAGGGAAGGGAAGCCACATGAATAGAGTAGCTTCCTAATAACATGTAGTTTGATTTCATATTTAAGCTCATTTAGCCCTCAGAAGAGGTGCTGTCTGTATCCCCATTTTGAAGATGAGGCAAGCAATGATAGACTTAAGAAACCTAGTCAGATTTGGGAAATGAACTGTTCTTCCCAGAGCCCCTTGAAATACCAGATAAAGTTAAGACTTTGATTTTCCTTCAGGTTAGTACAGATCGCTGGAAGAATCAAGCAGGGAAAGGTTTGCTTTTGAGTTCATGTTTCATCTCTGCATTGCTTCAGGGCAACACATAACTATTGGAAACAGCCTAGGAAACACTGTCTTCTACCTTTTGGTTGGATAAAGCCCTGAGTTATCTCAGCAGAATGAACTGACATGTTTGTTCACTGGTCAAGCCCTAATGAGATTTGACCTTTTCTTAATCCTCCTGAGAGAATAATCACACCTTAGTACAAAATAGAATCATAGCAAGGTGAAGAACTCCTGAAGAAGCAGTTAGTAGTTGCATTTTGCTACCTCTTTTTACAATATGTTTTAGTTGCTGTTCTTCAGAGTCAGAATCAATTAGATATAGGGAGTGATATGCAAAAAGGGATTTATAAGAGGAATTGGTTTACTTATTTATGGAGGCTGAAAAATCCAACCATAGGCCATGTCTAAGCTGGAGAACCAGGAAAGTTGGTAGCATGGCTTAGTCTAAGTCTGAAGGCTTCAGTGCCAAGGAAGCTGGTGGTATAATTTTCCGTCTGACACTGAACCTATGACAGCCTGCGGGGCCACTAGCACAGGTCCCAGAATCCAAAAGCCAGAGAATCTGGAGTTTTGACATCCACCCAAGGACAGGAAAAGAAAGATAATCATGCTTTGAGAGAGAGGGAGACTCTGGCATTCCTCTGCCTTCCTGTTTCATGGGGTTACCCATTGGATTGGACGATGCCTGACAGAAACACCCTCATAGACACATCTGGGGTTGCCCAATCTTTCAGATCTAAAGCAGTATTACATGGGCTTCCCTTTCAGCAAAAGAGGGGCAGTGCTTCCCTAGCACTGAGAATCACTTATGCAGGGACTGAGCATAATGTTTCACCAGCTCAGCTTCCCTTAATCTCGTCAATTTGCCACCGAAAATCAGCCATTGTACATCAAAGACTCTAATGTTCACTGCAGAATGTTCTGGAAAATATATCTCAAAGTGGCAACTAATCTTTCTATAATCTCCTGTTCTCCCAAACCTTTCCTACCCTTCCCTTGCCTGGAGAATCAATTCCCAACCCCTGGTTGGTGCTCTCAGGGTGCTCATTTAGAATAGCACCTGGAGTGCTGATTAGCTTGCTTATCTCTGCCCACTCCATGCCTTCTTACACTGCATCTGTACTCGTCAAAGAAAGGGGTTGGTCTCTTATTCTGCTTTGTGCTTTTCTCCTAAGTCATCAAGAGGAAAAAGTAAATTTGATGACTCCATGCAGATTGACTGGCAGTCTGAAAGAGGGAAGGCGTGTTGAGGGGGTGTGGGGGACAATGCTGCATGGATATGAGTGGGTCCTGAAAACTAAGCAGAAGGACTTGTCCTTCAAGTTGAAGCAGCAGGAGCCATTGTAGAATGCTGAGTGAGTGGAGTGGAGGTGAAAGCAGGGTGAGTCCGAGGGGGAGAATCTGGAGGCACAGACCAGAATGCTCGCCCATGGACACAGCCAGGGGACAATAAGGAGTGTCAGGTATAATGCATGCTTGATAGCAACGAGCAAGATCGACTCAGAGGAAACAACAACTGAGGGAGGGGCTCTTCTAAGGGCTAAATCAAAGGGAGAGAAAATATGATTCTGAAACTTCTAGATAAGAAAATTAGCAGAAGACTGGAAAAGTTAGTTGGAAAAAAGCAGCAGGTTTGGGGTGTATAGAAACTGGGATACATTTCATTAGTTGGATTTCGGTCTTTAAGTGTCAAGTAGGCATCCAGACCTCTTAAGATGTAAATTTTCCCTTTCCCTAAAAGCATAAGAAAGGGTTGAAATGATCTTCTTGCTCTTTACATTTTCAGCAGTCCTTGTTTTACAAGCTATCAAAGTGGGCTTTGCTTCTCTTTGGAAAATGAATACCCTCCTGGGTCCCCTGAGAGCTGTTCCTAGTGGCATTTGCACAGGCGACCATCTGAGCTGAGTGCTTATTAGATCGGATGAAATATTGCCTAAGGTTAGCAGCCAGACATCACAGGCCACCCACTGGACATGCTGGGAATGAAAAAGAGGTCAAAGGCCAAGCGTCTTTAACTGGAAAAGTACAAGTGCAAGATTAACAATGGCAACCCCAACGTGCTCTACTGCTAGCGGAAAATGAGTGTATGATATCATAACAGATGAAGGAAAGCAACAAATTTCCTTTCAAAGCTCACAGTGTGACAGCTTTACAATCATCTTTCAAATGGTATCTGTATTGGTTTCCTATTGCTAGTGTTGTAACAGATTGCCCCACATTTAGGGGCTTAAAATGATCTTGCCTATCCTAGCATTGCAGAATTCGGCTTCCAAAGAGGGTCTCTACCCTTACCCCTCAGCAAGTGTTAGGATCTTCATACTTGAAAGCAGATCATTTCATTTTAAAAAGAACCTTAGCTATCAAAGTGGTTACCTCTTCTAACCCCCAAAATAAGTATTATTTGTTTATTCATGTTTTAGGAACATATGGATTAATATACATTCTGTTTACTACCTGCAGACTGACACACAGATAAGTTTGACACAGTATAGTAATAATCAGAGAGCTGACAGTATATTTGGTGCAAATAGAAAAGCAGGACCTTAATACAAAGGCTTAGTGGAAATATTTTCTAGTTTTTATTTTTCCCACTGACATAAATCAAAAAGATATTAATCTGAGTTCCTGTGAAACCTTTTGCTATTGAATGCTGTAATCAATTTAAAATCAAATTTGTAAACATTCCTTGGTTGTTACAACTAAAATAATTATATATGAAAGATTCAAATTGTAATTCTCTTTGTATTAATTCAAAGATCTTTAACATTTCAAAGTCATTGAAAAATATTGAGTCTTTATTTATATAATTAAGAATCTCTTACCAATTATCTTTTTTTATGTGTGTGTGGTACTGAGGGTTGAACCCAGCGCCTTGCACTTGCATGCTCTGCAAGTGCTGGACCACTGAGCTGCACCCCCAGCCCATTTTTTTTTTACTTTTTGAGACAGGATCTTGCTAAGTTACGCAGACTTCCTCTGGTCTTGAACTTGCGATCCTCCCGCCTCTGCCTCCTGAGCTGCTGGGATTACAGGCATGCACCACTGTGCCCGGTACCAATTATCTTTGAGTATGCATCTATTTTTTAAAAAGCATATATAACTCATAGTTTAAAAACAAATAATGATAATATAACACTACATCACACACAGTTCCATATTAAGTTGTAAAATTGTGCATTAAATAGTTGAAAGATAAAGAGCATTGATGTCCTCTGAAAGCAATTCTTACATGGTAGCAGAATTGCATTTTTAAGTCAGATATCAAAAAAAGAAAAATCGCTGGGTGTGTTGGTGCATGCTTGTAATCCCAGCACTCAGGAGGCTGAGGCAGGAGGATCATGAGTTGGAGGCCAATCTTGGGTACATAGGAAAACCCTAACTTAAAAAAGAAAAGAAAAGAAAAGAAAGAAAGAAAGAAAGAAAGAAAGAAAGAAAGAAAGAGAAGAAAGAAACTTGGCATGATGGCTCATACCTATAATCCCAGTGACTTGGGAGGTAGAGGCAGAGGGAGGAGGATTGCAGATTTGAGGCCAGACGCAGCCTGTGTAACATAGCAAGACCCTGTCTTAAGATAAAAATTTTAAAAATGGGTTTAAAGGGTGCAGCCTAGTGGTAAAGCATTTTAAATGTATGTGCAAGGACCTGGGTTCAATCCCCAAGTATTGCAGACAAAACAAAAGTCTTGTTCATGGATATCACCTTTACTACTCAACCCAGTAGCCACAGACACAATTCCTGTGCTATTTCCTGACTAAATGCTCTAATCTGAAGTGAGTGGAAGAAGCTATAAGCATGAGTGTTAAACAAAGATGAAAGAGTATGTGGCTTTTATAATCGGTTCTTAGAATAAAAACGTAAGTATTACTGAAACAAAATAACAGACATAGATTGTTAGCACTGCAAGGTTCCTGACATACTCAGATATCATGCAAACTAGTGAGTTTCCAGATCATTCTGTAGAGCCAGATGGCTTCATGGTCTTAGCTCATGGGTGAACCCAGATGTAAGAGTCATGGTGTCTTCTTGTCACTTCTACTTGTATAGCTCCATTTTATCTGACTTACATATTTACATAAATATGTTTACATATGATATTTATACAGGTCCCTGTTCTGATCATTCATTCATTTTACATAATATTATTATTTACTATTTTGGGGCTACTTTTTTCTACTTTACCAATTTAGACATTAACACTATTGTTTCATACTGTCAATGATTGTTTAGATCTTGTCACCTACTTCTTTGCATTTTCTTTCTATCTACCTTTCTTTCTGGCATCTCAGCCCTTCTATAATCATCATACTTCTTTCAGAATTATGTCCTTCAAATTGCCTGAATTGAGAGCCTTTTGGCTGTAAGCTGCTTCAGTTTTAGTTTATATAAAATGTCTTAATTTCATTTTCATATTTTTGCTATCTATGAAATTCTAGTTTGATGGTTTCTTTAAACATTTTGTGGATGTTTTTCCCCTACTATAGTCTGCTTCTGTTGCTGCTGGTTTAAATAACTCGTTCCTGGAAAAACTATCTTTTTCCTTCTAGATGCTTTCAATATTGTCTTTATGTCTGGTATTCTGCACGTTACTATGTTAGATCTATGTGTGAGTTTCTTATTCTTTATCTTCCTTGAGACTTGTGTTTTCTGGTTCTGAAAATTCATTTCTTTCATCTATTCTAAAAATTCTATGCCATTATCACTGGCATCTTCTCTAAAGTCTTCCTAAACTCCAGTTAGGCATTTTATCAATGTATCATCCATCCTCCATTTCTCTTAAATATTCTTCCAGTTACCATTTCTCTTTTCTCTTCCTCTTCCTCTGTCTTGGTTCATTCCTTGAATATTGTCGTCCAGTTATACCAATTCTTTGGTCTGTGGTGACTAATCTATTAATCTATCCTGTTGTTGTTGTTAGGTGCTGTCAAGTTGTGTCCGACTCATAGTGACCCTTACAGTGTTTTCAATGGCTGATTGTTTCAGGATTGCCTTGAGAATGGATTGCCGCATCCTTCTCCCATTTTTGTGGTGCTGGGAATTGAACCTAGGACCTCAGATACTGCAGAGTGATGCTCTACCAGCTGAGCTAAATTCTAGCCCTTCATCTGTCCTAGCTCTTTAAAATTGTTTTTAGTTTTTGAAATATCTAGCATTTTGAAAGTTTCTTATTACTCTTTCAGGTTTTAAATTTTATCATTTACTTCACTAACATCCTATACCTGCTTACTTTCTTTTGTATCATCCATTCCAATATTTAAGATTCCTGATGGTTGAGCCCTGTTCACTCATGTGACCTGTTTCTTCATGTACCTTGGGCTTAGGGGTTTCAAGTACCAATTCAGTTTGATGTGGAGGAATCCTGTAAGAGCTGAATTGAAGGTGAGTCCCCACAAGAGAATTTGGGTTTATTTCGCCCAGGCCCTGTAGGTTACTACCCATCTTGATCCATTTGGATTGATATCTTGCTTGAGTTTTGCTTGATTGCACAGGTTGTTGTTGTTAGGTGCCATCAAGTCATTTCTGACTCATAGCAACCCTCATAGGGTTTTCAATGGGTGACTGTTTTGGGATTGCCTTGGGAGTAGATTGCCACATCCTTCTCCCATTTTTTCAGTGCTGGGAATCGAACCTGGGACCTCAGAGACTGTAGAGTGGCATTCTACTAACTAGGCTAAATCCCAGTCTGATTGCACAGGTAGTATAAATTTAATGCCAAACATTTGAAGGACAGGCCTGTGGTTATGAATTTTCATGAGCATACAGTATTATGACACAGTGCCCTGGCTGGGGCAGAAGACATCACTGTTATTTCTCTTTATGTTGTTCATATAGAAGCTGCTCCTTCATTATTTTGATTTTATGTGAGGTCTCAGTTCCAACACACCATCTTGCTTAGGCCCCAGCATGGCCATTGAAACCCAAGCCTCTTGGTTATCAAGACTGGTAAATACCTACAGGGCATCTGTAGATTCAGCTAAGCACCTGCTGTCCAGCTCTTACAAGCTCAACTATTTGTTTACCCTTCCTTTTTTATGAGCTCAACTATTAAAAAAGATGTTTATGATATTTCATCCAGCACTGCGAGGCATGTAGTTCCAAGTATTTCTCCAAATGGAAGCTTTTCATTATTTTTTGTGATGAAGAAACCAAAGCCCACAAAAAATTGATTTTAAAAAGATACGGTAAAGTGTAGGCTAAAATTTAGCCTCTGACTTCCTTGCACACGTCTTCATCCATCACACAAAGTGATAACGCCCCACTTCTTGCAGCTGGTATTTGTTGTGTCACCCCTAATAACTCTTGAGGTGTCTTTGAAATTAGAAGTAAATTTCCCCCAAATTGTGATAACTTGGTAAAATAAGGTGAGATTAAATCATGGTCACAAGGTCATTGGATGTTTTATAGCTGTGAGATAAGCTTGCATCCCTGACTTTCAAGGCTATGGTGACATGGGTAGAAAATCTATTTGTAGCTATTTCCTCAAGCTCTTTCTGGCTTTGGAGTCTGGATTTGAAGCCACCGATCACGAAAAGGAACTACCTGTAGTAATCAGATGGCCACTTTTAGGATTCAAGCAGATGTAACTTATCAGTACTGTCAGAACTTTCTCACATGAAAAAGCCTCAGGTTTAGCATATTTGCTGTATGTTAGGAAAATAATTGGAAAATTTGGCAAATTGGTTATTTATACATTCTCAGAAAAGTGAATTGTACTGCATCTGGAAAGGAATCTGAGAAATGCTGTATAATATTTCAACAAACAAAAATGGATTTGTCTTTCAGATACCAATATAAACAAGAAAAAAGGAAATTAGGATTTTAATGTTCCTTTCTCAAATAACTGGGTGTTAACAAACAAAAAGTACACACACACACACACACACACACACACACACACACACACACACAGAAATATACAATAATTCAGGGCTGCTGGCTATGATTTTTGTCTTGTTTTATGGCAAATTTCAAAATCTCCATGGGAAATGGTGACATCACTACCATTCAATTTAATTATGTTCTCAGATGATGTCAGTCAAAAGACTGACAAGTCTTTTTTGTTTTTTCAGATTTGAGAAAGTTGTGGGTTTGAAACTTCCTGAAGAGGGCGCTATTGACATTGTCAACTATACTAAACATTTTTAAAACGGGGTTCATAAATTATAGTTTCTGCTTAGAACTCATTAGGTTGGTATTTGGGAGTTGAATTTAGATCAAAACTCTAAGCAGACTAATAACTATTAGGTTACCTAATACTTCTGAAACCAGCGTCCCTCTTCTGGTTTATTAACAGGGAAGACTGTGCTCCCCGCCCCTTCTCTCTCCCTTTTATTATTTAATGAACAATTCCTCTTCTGGTCTCTATTAACAATGGTGCTTGGAATTCGGCATTGATAACACACTGTATGCCCTGTTGTGCTACATGTTGAATGATTTGTGTGTCTTTGAGAAAGTCCAGCATCTCCTCTTAATCTGGTATCCTGGAGGCTCTGTAATTTACTCCCACAGTTCCCTGCCATAACATATTTCATGTCAAGTAGGAGGTTTCTTTCTTTCTTTCTTTCTTTCTTTCTTTCTTTCTTTCTTTCTTTCTTTCTTTCAACTCTTAATAGAGATATTTTCAAAGACAGAGGGCGTAGAGGGTCTTCTTAGGAAATTGAGAACATAACCAAAGCTTATTTTTCTTTTGTATTATTATGAAGCAATTGATAATTGCCTGGGGCTTTGCTAATGAATCAGACTTTTAATAAGTTTCAGCAAGAACAGTGTTCACCAAGATAAGTTAATTAATTTCTCTGTTGTGGAAAAGCTCATGGAGATAGGGTTTTATTCTACTGGGTAGGCTGATCAGAAAGAGGCACACAATTCTATATCATACCAATGCTTATCAATGAACCTTCACAAAAAACACTTTGTTTTTTTTCAAAGGAAACTATTAACAACCTCATTAAACTAGAAATGAAATATGTTACTGATCACTGTCTAAAAATGGCACTGAAAAGAAATCTTTCCTTTTGGCAGCTCTGATATCAGGCATCTATTGCTTACAAAACCCTTCTAGGTACTGACAGACACCTCTCTCTTGATTACTTTTAATGACTCTTGGGGTTAAGACAAAATGCTCCTTTTTTCTTTGTGACACTTCGCTGATTTTAAACTGGAGGGGTTCTCCATCCCACCTTCCTTCACCCATGTGGCAGTACTATATGGAACTATGAAAATGAAAGCTTCACTTGGTAGTAAACTGGGGTTTTCTCCTGATGGCTACAATTTACATGCCAGGAGCCCTCTAAGCATTTTCTTGATGCTAGGAAGGGAAGGGGGTAATCTCTTAGAGTCTGGAAAGCTTTCCCTGGCAGTTGACAACAGAGTTCAAGTCAAGTTGATGATTTGGACTCAAGCTAAGCTTAAAGTTTTCTTACGCACTTTTAACTCTTTGAAAGGTCGGTGGAATATAACATGCATCAGGTTCCTCCTTCTATATTTGCTTTATTGTTGATTGAATTTTTAAAAGTCTTTGTTCACAACTTTGATTTGTAGATTTGTATAAATAGAGCAAAGCAAACAATCTACCCTCACCACTTTGACACATTTGCTGTTAGTTTTTTTCAGTTAAAAGTTATTCATAAGGTAAAACCGTTACATTTGTATGATCAGTTTGCTATTCTCTTTCTTTCTTTCTTTCTTTCTTTCTTTCTTTTTTTTATCTTTTTGTTGCAGTACTGGGGGTTGAACCCAGGGTTTCACACTTGCATGCTTTGCAAATGCTGTACCACTAAGCTACATCTCTACACCATTTTTTTTTAACTTTTTGAGACAAGGTTTCCATAAATTATGCAGATTGCCTCTGGTCTCACACTTTTGATCCTCCTGCCTCTGCCTCCTGAGTTGCTGGGATTATAGGCATGTGCGACTGTGGCTGGCTGCTATTCTATTTCAACTTTAGTGTTATATCATAATTTTATCAAAAAAATTTGTCATGTATATTTGTGTGATCTTCAGACCTCTTACAGGTTTTAGTAAGTACACTTTCCATATTCTCTCAAGATGTAGGCATTTCCCTCATTTACAAAAAGAAAATAATCATACTCCCTTGAAGAGTGATGTGTAACTCAAAGGAGATCATGTAAGTAGCCTAGCATAGCACCTGGCACATCAGCACTTACTAGATTTTTACTTTCTCTCCCTCTTCTCTTTCTGTGGTCATTCAATTAGAGTTGATTTGTAGCCCATAATAGATCAGTATATGCCAAAGAATGAATCTGCTGGAAAATAATAACATGAACAAATAAAACTTGTATTCAAAATATTTTCATGTTTTCCAAAATAATTATAGCACGAGATGGATGAATCAGATAGTTTGGCTTTTGAATATTTACTCAGTGAAGTATCTGTGCCTCTAGGAATTTTGCTGTGAGTATCATGTCTATTCCAGTGCTGATGGTCAGTCAGTCAGCTACCCTCAAACCCCTTTTGGTGATAGCTACCTATAAGTCTTGCTTTCAAACCAATACAAGTACTCTCATGGCCTCTAGAAGGGATGGATGAGGTTTTTCTCACCAATTATCAGAACAAATGAATCTTCCATTTCTGTCACCTTTTCTACTTCTGTTTCTCACTTTTGTGTTCTTTGCTCTTTATCATCCACTTACTAAGGAACAACTTTATTTTCTAAATCTGTGGGTTTCCTCCCAGTTACCTTTGCATTCCTAGCCAGGGACCATACGGAGGACATCCTTCCTTTCCTAATATGGCTGTTCTAGGAATATCAGAGAGCCTTCTACTTCCCCTGCTTCCTGATCAGAGTGGCCAGAATACCCTTACTTCTGGAACTGCATGTGATAAATGCCTTTTCTTTGATTCTCCTCAAGTGATAAGTTCATTTGACAAGTCATGGTCTTGGTTCTGACAGCCCAGGCTCACGGGGGATTACATTTCATTGATCACACAATATTTCTCTTTTAGGGTTTCACTTTTGGGTCTTTCTAATTCGCTCTTGCCTTTGATTAATGACAGTTATTTCCACCATGCTCTCCCCTTCATAGAATCTTAGAATTTCAGTGTCGAGTGCTCTTTAGTGCATCCAGTCAAATCCTGATTTTTACTTGTAGGGGAAAAAGAGGCTGGGAGTACACCTCAGTCTCATAACTTAGACCTTGTCTGCGTCATGACATAATTTCAGCCTTAGTGAGGTTAGGCTTAATGCCATCTCGGACCCTCCTTGTTGACTAACTTATCCTTTTTTGTTAAAGCAATCTCAATCCACAAAATAGCAATGTTTTCTTTTAGCTAAGAAGTGTCAAATATTTCTGTTGGGTTTCATTATCCTCCAAGAATCCTTATTTCCTTAGGATCTCCATTTCATGAAGCAATAAGATAAAGCTCTAGACTTTCAACCATCTTTCTTCCTATCCTTTCTTTCTGCTACATTCTCACCGTTCTCCATACCCATTCTAAATGTTCTTGGTGACTTTGATATTCTGATGATTGACTATGAATTCTGGTCTTGTTACTGTTCCTGTCAGATCTTAATTGTCTGTTCTCCGTTCTCCCCTTGTCTCACTGTGTTGTTGTTGTTAGGTGCCGTTGAGTCGGTATCCGACTCATAGCAACCCTCATAGGGTTTTCAATGGCTGACTGTTCCGGGATTGCCTTGGGAGTGGATTGCCAGGCCCTTCTCCCATTTTTGTGGTGCTGGGAATTGAACTCGGGACCTCAGAGACTGCAGCGCAGCGCTCTACCAACTGAGCTAAATCCCAGCCATAGCACTGTGGCACCCAATCCCGTCAGATCTTGGAAGCTAAGCAGGGTCGGGCCTGGTTAGTGCTTGGATGGGAGACCACCTGGGAACACCAGGTGCTGTAGGCTTGGGAGAAGGACCCGGCAACCCATTCCCAAAAATCAATCTGCCATTGAAAACCCTATGAATAACAGAGAAGCACTGACAATAGTGTCTCACTGTAGTATAAGTAAAAGTCAATCTTTGGCTTTCAGTCTGATGTATCATTACCCTTGCCCTTACAATGGAAACTCTACAACTATCTAACAGACAACAGTTAGTTCAAAATGATGATAACAACAATACACTGGGTGATTATAGTTTATGGATAAGTGAAAGGAATGGCAAACAGCATTAACAGCATTAAAAGAGGTGGGAGGGAAGAATTGAGGATTCTGTTATGAAGACCTAGACTATCTGTGATGTGCTTTAGTGTTAAGGTGAACTTAGATTCATTGTAATGCATATTACAAACTCTAGGGCAACCTTTACGGATTTTTTTGGGGGAGGGGGCAGTACTGGGGAGTCAAACCCAGGGTTTCATGCATACTAGGCAATGGTCTACTCCTGAGCTGCACCTCCAACCTGCTCCACTTTTGAGGAGGAGTAAAGAATAAACATTTATTCTTTATTAGTATTTTATTTATACATGTTGGTGGGGAACAGAGTAATAAGTCAAGTGATATATCCCTTATGCAACTATCAGATCAGTTATATAGCTCAACCTGGCCTCCAACTGGTGATCCTCCTGCCTTAGCCTCCAAAGTACTGGGATTACAGGCATGTGCCCCCATTGCTGGATCCCTTTTTTATTTTATTATCTTAGTTTTATTTATTTGTTATTTATTTTTTAGCACATGGGGGTTGAACCCAGGGCCTGGTACACACTTTGCATGTGCTCTGCCACTGAGCTGCATTCCTGGCCCATTTGCTATTTTTTATTTTTGAGTCAGGGTCTCACTAAGTTACACAGGCTGCCTCTGGCCTTCAACTTGTGATCTTCCACCTCTACCTCCCAAATCGCTAGGATTACAGGTCTGTGCCACTGTGTTTTGCCCCTATTTTTATTTTTTATTTTTACAAAGGGTCTTGCTAAGTTGGGCAGGCTGCCTCTAGCCTTGAATTCTTGATGTCCTGCCTCAACCTCCTGAGACACTAGGATTATAGGTGTGTGCCACAGTGCACAGGTAGATTTTTTAAAAAGCAGTACCATATAATAGATATGTCAAGAGAAAAATGGAGTCATATTAAATACTCTATTAAAAGCAGAGAAGGCAGAAAAGAGTGGGAGACAAAAACAAAAACAAAAAACAAAGAACAAGGACAATGAATAGAAAGAAAACACAAATAGAGTAGATATTAGTCAAACTGTATCAATAATCACTCTACATACACCAATTGAAAGAAAGGGAATGACAGGGTGAATAAAAGAGTTAAGACTGAACTATATTTTGTCTACAAGAAACTCATTTTAAATATAAAGCCACATATAGATTAAAAGTACAGGAATGGAGAAAGACATACCATGCTAAAACTAACCAAAACAAAGCTAAGTTAGCTATATATTCCAGGAGTGTTGTCCTGTAGAAGGCCAAGTGTTCTTAAGAAGACTTTGCCTTCTTCACATAGAATTCCTATTAAGAAAGAGTCCACCATCTTCTGACATTCAGCATAGTCACAGGTCACCCATATTTGACAATGTATTCTTTGTGATTCAGCAATATGCTGGGCCTGTTTATCATTCAGGTCTGCTTTGGCTTCAGCCAGGATGGAGTAATATTGCTCAAAAGTTTGTTGTGAAAAAAGGCCCATTTGGAAATCCATCTTCTAGTCCTTGCATTTTATTTATTTGTTTTTTTGTAGTGGAAGAATAAAAAAATTATCACACTTTTCTGTTTTACTTTACCACTTCTGTTGGTTGTATACCTTTTTTGAATTGGAGTGACTTCTGGGTATCTGAGAACAATGTCTAAGTTTTCCTTGGAAAAGGGACTACTTTAGGGTCTTCATTTAAACACAAAAGCCTTTTAAATGATGCCTGTTGATCTCATTATAATCTCAGATTCCAACATTCAGCTAGCCTGGAATATTCACCTACTTTCAAGGGGGTGAGCCCATTCTGATGCAGGGGAGAGCCATTTCCGTTAGTGGTCAAGGGAAGTTTCTTTCTGTACTGGCTTTGCAATATGAACTTCCCTTTTATATGGTCCTCATTCCAGTGACATGATTTAGAGTGGGTGAAGATGAACATTTGTTAGGAACAAAGTAAAGGAAGAAAGAGAGGCTCTGCCTTCTTACTGATCTTCCTTATGTTTCTGTTTTCAATTTTCCTTCATACTACAGCCTTGGTGCATGTCAGGACAAGGTTGGTATTAACCCAGGTTCCCCCCCCCACCCCGCCCTTTCTATTTCCAGCTGGCTCTGTTGGGTAGCAATATCTGACTTGCTCTATTCTCCACGTTGCAACAGGTTGGTTTACATTGTGTACTACAAGCAATGGGATATGCTCCAATTACAGAGAACATCCTAAACAGGCCTCCACTTTAATAAAGGTATAACATCCTTTTGCCTTAGTGGGGCCAAGAATCCCAACCCAAACAAGGTCTCCTATGAAATAGTCTGCAAAGTAAGTCAAAGAGTTCCTTGCCCAACTTTTTTTTTCTTGTAGCAACTCTAGGCAAATTCCTCAGAAATCAGATTGGCAAGGGAAAAGAGGGGGTGAGTTGGAACCCTGGAATTTGGGCTTGCTGAATGCATGCCATTCCCTTGCCACACAGCACAAATTGATGCCAACTGCAGAAATAAAGATCTAAGTCAGAAGTGCAATGCAGACACAAGGCAATCATCAGCTCAATTAAACTGGTTATTCCACAAATAACCTAGAAACATCAGGATTGCCAAACAACCTCCCGCCCCTGAAACATTTGTAAATGAGCATGACCACTGAGCTTTTTCTTTCTTTGTAGCTATATACTGTCACATTTTAATGATGGATTATAGACATGGGCTTTTGGCAGCAGACTGTAGCAAACATGATTCTACACTTATTTTCTTTTAATCAGAAGATACAAAGGCTTATAGATAGATGGCACTGTGCCTGAGAAGGAGTTAGATAAAGCTCAAGAAAGAAGGATGTGGGATGGGAATACCCATATACTTTTCTTTCTTTGGGGATGCAAGGCAACTATGTTTTTATTGTCATAAAATATATTATCTTTTACTTTATTTGAGGTGGTATTTTCACACCTGTTGGGGATATTTGTGATAAAGTATAAAACTAACTGGTATGGCATATGTATCCAATTCTACAATGTATACTAATCTATATCAGTGTCATTTTAAACTGCAAATTAAACATTTTTCATAAACTAGTAATATCTCTCTGTGTCATAAATGATAATAACATGTTATTTATATAGTCATGATGTCAGGAAGATATTATTTAAGTACTTAATGGGATCATAGGCTTAGTGCACAGGAAATATATTTTTTCTATATGTTTCCTGTGTCTGTTTTACTTAGTTTAATCATTTTAATTGCAATTTCATTTTATTTTAGAGCAGGACTATACCTAGTGCTACTTTTTTTCTGGAAAGTTAAGGAATAACAGGTAACACTGTTAGAATGAAGGCATAATTTCAGTATTGTTCTATGTCCCTGTCTTGATCTCTCCTCTTTGTCTCTCTTTTTCCTTCTCCTCCTTTATATACTGGACTGGGTAGCCTTTGTTTTACTGGGCTTTAAGTACAAAAAGTGAAAAATAAAAATAAACTCTTTTTTGAGTATGTTGTTCTTGTTAGGTGCTGTTGAGTCAGTATCCGACTCATAGCGACCCTCTGTACAATAGGGGAAACACTATTGCCAGTGCTTCTCTGCTGTGCATAGGGTTTTCAATGGCAGATTGATTTTGGGGAGGGGGTTGCCAGTTCCTTTTCCCAAGCCTACAGCTTCTGGTGTTCCCAGGCGGTCTCCCATCCAGGTACTAACTAGGCCTGACCCTGCTTAGCTTCCAAGATCTGATGGGATTGGATGCCACAGGGCTATGGCTGCAGGCTTTTTGAGTATGT
This sequence comes from Pedetes capensis, assembly GCA_007922755.1. Classification (NCBI taxonomy): domain Eukaryota; kingdom Metazoa; phylum Chordata; class Mammalia; order Rodentia; family Pedetidae; genus Pedetes; species Pedetes capensis. The sequence goes on from VMDO01001462.1 coordinate 33,011, forward strand.
ATTGCTTTATTTTAAATGCCACAAGGATATACTATACAGATATTTTCTAGGGAAGTTTTCTTATGACGATGCCCTAGATTGAAGAGTTAAATGATGTGCAGAAAATGATTTCTCAAGAATTTATTTTAAAACAGCAGTATCATAAGTTGGAAATACAGAGAAGGAAACAAATTCAACATGTGGATTGGAAAAAAGTTCAAGGCTTTGGTTTAGGTCCCATATATGTGGATGTGTGGCATCCCTCAGCGGGATAAACAGTGCCTGGAGACTGATGTACAGAGTGGTATTTCTCTCCAAGAAAGCAGCCATTTACTCCTTGACATGGGAGTGAGTGATGGCAGCTGTATTCCAGAATGATCTATTTGGGGAAACAAAACTGGGGATAGCGTGGGGTGGACATAAACAGATAAGGAGCTATAAGGATCTCCTCTGTCTGGGCTGGGGGCTGGAGCCAGCCAGTTGCATAGGCTGCATTTCCCTCTCCTTCCACCTTGGGGGGCATGGAGAGTTGCACTGAGGAGCCCTGACCTGCCATAGCTGCCCAGGAGTGAGCTACTTTCTTTGGACGATTGAATCTTTGGCATCTTTTAAGAGGAAAGTTTTACATACAATGTTGTTAGGTGCATCGAGACCTGTCCAATTCATACTAACCCTAAACACAACAGGCGAAACACTATTGTCAGTGCTTCTCTGCTGTTCATAGGGTTTTCAATGGTGGACTGATTTTTGGGAGGGGGTTGCCAGGTCTGTCTCCCAAGCCTGCAGCACCTGGTGTTCCCAGGCAGTCTCCCATCCAAGTACTAACCAGGTCTGACCCTGCTTAGCTTCCAAGATATGGGGGTATTGGATGCCACAGGGCTATGGCTGCAGGCGTTTATATACAATAGTAAACAAATAAAAGTCTGTCTTATAAGTAGAACTGAGATTGGAATTTTCTATGTAAAATCCTATAAATGGAAGACTAAATTTCAAATGTAAGAACTTTTATATTCATTCATTTATTTTTGCGATACTGCAAGGGCTGAACCCAGGGCCTTGTGACTATTTTGCAAATGCTCTACCACTGAATCCAAGCAGAAACTCTGTACTCACGATACAAGAACTTCCCATTTGCCCCTTCCCCCTGGAACTGGGATTTGAGCTCATGGAACCTAGGGAAAGCCCTAAGGTTAATTTCCCAGCTCCACTGCCTCCAATGGGATCTCCACTTTCTCCTTCATTGCACATTTGAATTAAACCTAGATTTTGCCCTGGTGCAGTCTTGCAAGTCTGTAATCCCAGCTACTCCGGTGGCAGTGGCAGGAGGATTGTGAGTTTGAGGTTAGAGGCACTTGTGCAACTTAGTGAGACCCTGGTTCAGGGTAAAAAAAAAATGTTTTTAATTGGACTAAGGGTGCAGCTCAGTGGTAGAGCACGTGCAAAATATACGCAAGGACCTGGGTTCAACCACCCAGTACCACAAAAATAAAGCAAAACCAAAAAATCCTAGGTTTTGGTGTTTTCTTTTTGTGCTAGGCCTTGTAAGTAGGGCTCTGCATGGGAAAGGAGTAGAGTTGTGGAATACTTCCAGAATAACAGGGGCCTCAGAGGTGGAAGAGGAGGTCAGGGTGTAAGTGGAGCTGAAGCCCTGCTGACTTACATCCCTGAACGTGCCTGTGGTCACTCTAATAATTGAAAACTGAAGGCCAGGGTTCTATGTTAGGCTGATGAATCAGTTAAACAAAAAGAAAAGGAAGGAAAGAAGAAAGAAAAGAAAAAAGAAAAGCAAAGCAAAGAAAGAAACTTTTCTATCCTAATCTGTGGAAACACCACAGATTAAAAATCTATCATGATTTTTAGTCACCAAGTTTAAAAATCATTCATTTCCACTTTCCTAGCCAACAGGGGGGCTGGGATTTAGCTCAGTGGGTAGAGCGCTGTGCTGCAGTCTCTGAGGTCCTGAGTTCAATTCCCAGTACCGCGAAAATGGGAGAAGGACCTGGCAATCCACTCCCAAGGCAATCCCGAAACAGTCTGCCATTGAAAACCCTGTGAGGGTCGCTATGAGTCAGATACCAACTCGACGGCACCTAACAACAACAACAGCCAACTGTTGGGAGAATATACATCATTTCTATTACATGGCACACTAGACTTGTCAGTGTCTAGCTAAGCTTTATTTATTTATTTTGCCAAAGATGGCAATGTTTTCTCTTCAGATTAAAGTAAAATCATGTTAGGGTATTATTGGTAAAATCAGACAAGTAATAGTTTTCCTTCCCATGTGTTTTCCTATTGTTGGTACTCACCACTAAGTTGCAGTTTCGCCGTCATTAACCTCAGAGCATGGGAAGAACAGAAGAGGCCAGACTATACAACAGAGACTTGAGGGTGGGGAAGGCCTTTCTCATCATACCCTCACGTCTTCACACCATAACAGAAATATAAAATTCCTTTCCAAAGGCGTGTAGGAAAATTCAAGAAATGATATTGCACATATAAACAGATCAAAGTTTAAAAGTCTTTTTTGGCCACAGATACAACAAAGTTAAAATTCAAAGGGCAAATTCTACAAAATGAACAAGCGATAGGAAAAAGGCTTCAAATCTGTGGTAGGTAAGAAGGTCTTACAAATGAACTTCACAAAAGGTATCTGTAGAAAAGAAATGCAAGTGGAAGATAAACATGAAAAGATGCTCAGTGTAACCAGTCATCAACGCGGTGACGAAAACAAAAGAGATATTTTTGTGATATGTTAAACATCTCATGATGCCCCCAGTTGAGATGAGGGCATTTTTGCACCCTGGAGATCGGAGAATTAGTTGGGATCACCATCGACGAGGGTTGTCGAGCAATGTGCAACATTTAAAACACAGATGACCTTGAATTCAGAGGGGGTTACATCCCAACAAACCATTGTAACTTGAAAATATTCTATGTCAATAATGCATTTAAGCACCTGACTTACCAAATATCACAGCTGAACAGCACAGCAGACGTAAAGTAGAGGTAGTTTCCTCTTGTGATTCTGTAGCTGACTGGGAGCTCACTATCCTAAAAAAGATCAAAATTCAAAACATGGTTTCGGTTGAGTGCATACTGTTGTGCATCATCCCAAAGTTGAAAAATCATGTTAAACCATCCTAAGTAGAGGACTGTATGCTTGTTGAGTCAGCAATAACATTTCTAAGAAATGTAGTCACATACCTCATGTACAAGAACATGAACACTTGTCCATTGTAGCACGAATTATAATAGCAAAAATGGAAATGACATGAATATTCATTAATAATGAATTGATTAAACCCAAACAATGGAAACTTATATAATCATGAGAAAGGATGATGTCACATTATTGTATTCCCATGCACAGATGTCCATAATAAAAGTGTAGAGCTGAAAAGACATTTTGAGAACAGAATATGTAGTTCACTCACATTCAAACAATTTACATTTATTTTGAAAACCCTATGAGGGTCACTATGAGTCAGACCTGACTCCATGGCACCTAATAGCAACAACAACAATATGCAATATAATTTTTGGAAGTGTATTCATCAAACTGTTAATAGTGGTTTTCTCTGGATGGGATTATAGGGGGAAATTTACTTGCTATTTTGTACACTCCTTTGTTATTTGATGCTTTTTCAAGCACACATTGCTTTTATAATCTGCAGACACAATAAAAATAATGTCATTAAAAAATGAAAGCGAAACCAAAAAGGGACTCTTTGACTATGGAGGAAAAGATCAGGTTCTTGTATTTCTCCCACCCTTATGTAAATCTTCTCGTGTTTACGTAGCCTCCATGAGGGACTGTTGCCATGAGGGAGATAAAATAGAGTTCTTGGTTTCCAGACATCTGGTGATGACTTCTCACTGCCTTGGCTTTGTCTTCCTCAGACAAATTCAGTCAGTGTTTAGCCTATCCCTCCAGGCTCCGCAGCAGCCACTTCCATCTTCTTCCTTTGCTGATGGGTCTTCTCCTGGGGGATAAGGAGGTGAGAGGCATCCACGGCAGCATCCCACTCCTAGTTGCAGCCTCTCAATACCCACAGGGCTGTCATGTCACCAAGGATGGCCAAGATCCTGCTCTGAGGAGCCCTTCGTTCTTCATCAAACAGGTCTGCTACTCCCTCCACAAATACAGAATCGACCTCAGAAGGGATACAAATCCCAGCAGAATGATCACTGAAAGGCACAGTAGTTCTCCACCTTTTAGTATATATATGCCTGGGTGGGTTACTCAACAAAATGAAATAGTATTTCAAAGGAGGGTGAAAGGAGAGATGGAATACCTTGAAATAAAGACCACAGCAGGATGTGATGGACAACTGGGATTCTGGAGTCAGAACTAGGTTGGAAACCTCAGAGGTCTTACTTATTAGCTGTGTGACCTCAGTCAAATTACTTAGCCTCTCTGAGCTTTGGTTCTCCCATTAATAAAACGGGAGGACTAATACCTTTCCTTCAGAGTTGTCAAGATTAAATGAGATAAAATGCATAACAGGCTTGACCCAGAGATGGTGCTCACAAATAATAGTGTGCTTTCCTTGCCCTCAGACTTAGCCATAATGTTAAATAGCCAAAGCTGTCCTGAAAATGGATAGTTTTGCTAAAAAAACAACATCCCAGTGGGCTGTTTGTACTGCAGTCTCTGGAAGTGTCAAATAAGGGCACTCTCATGAAAGCTACAGACAGAATATTTAAAAGCAGGATGGAGGAGTACACAGGGGTGGGGAGCCTTTCTATTTTTCAGACTCCCCCAGAGGGTAGCAGTTATGATTCAAATGGAGTCTAGAACAACTTTCCAGGTTTTAAATACTGTGTATCAGGTAAGTATGAGGAGGAGTGGTGGATCAATCCGGTTAAAAGCTACTGAAATTCTTAAGGATCATTTAAATCAGGTGCTTATAAACACTCCTGAAGAGATGAGGGTAACCTTCCAAATCAGCCATACACGAGTTAAAAATGTAGTTAACAATGACATAAAGAGAGCTGACTCTGGAAGTAGTGGTTCATGGGGGATGACGCTCAATATGAATTGATGTGACATCAATAATGTTTTAGTCTAAATGAGCTTCCCTATATCTAGAACATCCCCAATTATTGTTAAACCGTTACTTTCCACTTACCATCGATCTTAAGGAAATGACTAGAGTTTTTGGGGAGTGCTGATGCAGCCCTTTCCTCTGGGTCGTCATTCAGAGCAGGTGTCAATCTCTCTCATTCAGTCCCAAAGCAGGGCGAGCAAAAAGAGTGAGTAGTTTTTCTTCTAATCAGGTCTCCGTTTCAGAAGCAAAGGGGATGGATTAAGATAAGGCTAACTTTTATGGGGACGTTAACACTCTAAATACTCTCTGGGATAGTGGAGCTTTTGGATTTCAATCAAGTTCAGAGACAAATGTTACCTTTTATAAGGTGGTGGGTGTAACAATTCCCCACAAGAATAGGTCAAGCTGTCAGTAACTGTTGCTCTTCCAAATGAGGATCCCTCAAGGTTGAGCCAAGTGACCTGGCTGTCCTCTGGTAAGCAACATGTTGGAGTTGATGTGCACCCTCACCTACACTGCAAGAGTATAGCATTCTCGAGTTAGGATTTCAAGAAGAGATTCTTGAAACTCTAAACCATACAAGAGTTACTAGTCACACAACTGCTTATTTAAAGTGCATTTGGCTGTCAAGACTAGAAGGGTAAATTGTGACAGCGCTAACTAGAGCATCCACCTGTATAAAACTGCCCTGTTGCTGAATGTCTCAGTGAAGACTTGTTATCTGAAGGCAACATCTCCCTACAATACAAGTAGTGTATACCAAGACCCTGAATTTGAGGACTAATTAGATTGATTCCACTATTCTAATCCATAGGACTTCAATAATACATCTTACATGAAATTTCATGTAACTAACATTCACTGAACACATTGTAAATGCCAGGCATGTTATTAAGCACTTGACATGAATTATTTTATTAAGTTCTCCCTAAACCTTATAAGGCATGAGAGTATCTAACACTTTTTTCAATAATTACTATATATCAGGTATTGTTTTAAGCGCTTTAAATATATTAACTCATTGAATCTTTGCAATATCTGGAGAGGTAGAGATGCTGATGTTATTTCTATTTTGTAGAAGAACCTGAAGTTCAGGGAGGCTAAAGAACTAGTACTGGTCACATCCTTCATAGGTGATAAAGCTGAGGCTGTCACGGCCCTTCTTTGCTGCCTTTCCCATGAGTCTGTTAAGGGTGCAACTGGGTTATGGTGGTCTGTGGTTCGGCTACTTGAATTTTGAACCCAGTGTTAACTGAAGTGCAGGATCCCTTTTTAAAAAGTCGGGGGAAAGGGACACTAACATACCATCCTGGGATCCGATCCTGTCTGACTTCAGAAGTTAAGCAGGGCCAGGCCCTGGTTAGTCCTTGGATGGGAGACTGCCTGGGAATACCAGGTGCTGTGGGCTGTGGAGAAGGACCTGGCAGCCCACTCTTGAAACAAATGAGCCATTGAAAAACCTATGAATAGCAGAGAAGCCCTGACACAGTGCTGGGCATAGCACAATGTTGAGTAGTAGTTCATACTGTTGTCTATAGGGTTGCTACGAGTTGGACCTAACATGATGGCACCCAACAACAACAATAACAATAATAATAATGAAAGATATTAAACAAAGTTTTTTCCTCTCTTCCATAGTCAATCACTTGACTTTTTATGGTGCATTTTATTTGCTGTTTGATGTCATCTAAGTAACAAAAATTAAAATGTAAAATTATTAGCCCTAATTTTATGATCCATCTTTATATTGTACAATGTCAGTTTTAATAGTAAACATAAGATTATTTAACTTGTGTGAGAAAGCACTCCAATCACACAATTTGTATTTTATCGCTGGCATGCACACATATTTTATTCTTACTGAAACAGAGGACACACTGCAGATAATGAATGTGACTGTTTTACTGGGCAACTTCTGCCCTCTCTCTGCTTTGTTTGCTCATGGGTAAGGAAAGACCACAAGGAAAAGGAACTAAGGGCTGCCCTATCATTCTCTTTCCTTCTGTGTCATCAGCTTTCAGTTGCCTAATACAAAGCCCAACACAAGTAAGATATGGTCCTCGGTTATTTGTGCTCCCTGGAATGCCATTGTCTTTTGCTGTCTCCCAAGACATGACTGGTTTGACAGGAAAGCAGGGCCTCCCTCAGCCAGTCAGTGCCCTTCTCCCCCATTCCACTCAGTCATAGATGTCAGGAGTTCACCTTGCTCTTGATTCAAATCCTGTTGAATGCCTGTGCATCTTGGGTCCCCAGAATTTTGTGTTCATGGGCATCACCAGCTCTGTATGCAAACAGGGTGGCAAGGATCAATAGAAATGCATTGTACATGGATCTCCTCTGCTCATGGATATGCTCTGTGCCCTGCCCCCAGGCTTAATTTACAGAGCATAAATTCAAAGATGGCTGCAGCCATAGCCCTGTGGCATTCGATCCCATCAGATTTCGGAAGTTAAGCAGGGTCAGGCCTGGTTAGTACTTAGATGGGAGACTGCCTGGGAACACCAAGTGCTGTAGGCTTGGGAGATGGACCTGGCAACCCCCTCCCAAAACTCAATCTGCCATTGAAAACCCTATGAACAGCAGAGAAGCACTGACAATAGTGTTTCGCTTGTTTGGATACCTACTGGAGGGCACCTAACAGCAACAGCAACAAGATCAAAGATAAAATCACAGAGGAGTTCAAGATGGTGACAGCAGTGCCTTCAGCCAAGTGTGGGCCTTCTGAGCATGAGGCTCTGTGTGACCCAGGCTTTGGCAGGCTCTGACGCTGGGCTTGTCTGGAGTGCTTCTTGGTTAACCAGGTATAGATTTTGGGGGAAGCTGGTGGCTTTTCTGACTTATTGCCTTTCTCTAGCTTGTTCTAACTCTCTTGCTGTTCCAATCCTCAAACCAACTCGGGATTAGGACTCCTGCAGCATAGACTTCCTTTAGGCAGGCACTGGAACAGGCACCATGGATGTGGGTGCCTCCCTTTGCTCACCCATGCCTTAGAGGTGCAGTCCTGGGCAAGCTACCCACCTCTTTAAGACTTGATTTTCTCACTGCAAAATGAGAATAGTTTGTTGGGAGAATTAACAGAAAATACACATGAAGCCTTTAGCCCAAGACACACAATAAATGTTTGGTAAATGTTAGTTGCCTATAGCCATACCACTGTGGCATCTGATCCCATCAGATATTGGAAGCTAAACAGAGTTGGGCCTGGTTAGTTCTTGGATGGGAGACTGTCTAGGAATATTGGGTGTTGTAGGCTTGGGAGAAGGACCTGGCAGCCCACTGCCAAAAAACAATCAGCCATTGAAGCCCCTGTGAAGAGCAGGTAAACACAATAGTGCCAGGCATGGCACAGCTGGAGAGTGTTTTGTTCTGCTTTATGTAGGGTTGCTATAAGTCGGACCTGACTTGTCAGCACCTAACAACAATGACAAATGCTAGTTAACTGAATAGTAGTTTTTATTGTCTGGATTAGTCATCTTTTCCACCCCTGTGACAAAAGAGAAGACTTATTTTGGTGTGTGGATTCAGAGGTTTCAGTCCATGGTCGGCAGGCTCCATTGCTTTTATGCTGGTGGCAAGGCAGAAACATCGAGGTAGAAGAGCATGGTGAAGGAATGCTGCTCACCTCATGGAAACCAGGAAGCAGAGAGAGAGGGAGAGAGAGAGAGAGAGAGAGAGAGAGAGAGAGAGAGTGAGAAAAGGGGTCAGGGATATGATATATACCCTTCCAGAACATGACATTGGTTACTTCCTCCAGGTTTCCTCCCACTCCACTTTCTACCACCTCCCAATAATGCCATCATATTACCAATCTATCAAGGGATTAATCCACCCATATGGTTAGAGCCCTCATGATTCAATCACTTCCCCAATGCCCATCAGCCTGCAAACAAACCCTTAACATATGAGCCTTGAGGGGATATTTCAGAATCAAACCATAACATTGTCTTTGGATGTATTTTTCAATTCATTTATTGGGAAATCTTTATCCTTTCAAATGATATCATAAAGACATCTGCTGAAGATCCATCTTAGATGGGATAGAGGTTTCCCAGGGGGACCATAGGTAAGAGTTTAACCTCCAAGCTGGCTCTGGCAACATCCCTCCACCACCACTATTTTTAATTTTTTTTTTAAAGACAGGGTCTTGCTAAATTACACAGACTGCCTCTGGTCTCGAACTTGTGATCCTTTTGCCTCCATCTCCTAAATCACTGGGATTACAGGCGTGTACCACCACACCCTGCTCCCACCATCACTATTAATGTAGTTAAGAAAATCCTTAAATGAAAACATAAATGGGCAAAGTGTGCTCTGAGTGATGTGTGCAGAAGAGATGAGGAAGAGTATATGCGTGTTTATGAAAAGCTTTCATAGAATTGGTATGGAACATATATGTGCTAGGTCATATTTTTATGTGTTGTAAAATAAGACAGAAATAAAAAGCAAAAACAAACACCCTAAAAATAAAATAAACAAAAATAAAAAGGAATAAAATTAGTGTTGTAGGCTGACCCTTCATTTTGGTCCCTCACCAGCTTCTTCCCAGGTCATTGCCCATCTGAGAATTCACTAACCAGAGTCACTCAAAGTGGGGTCCCAACGGTCCTTGCATTGGAATCACTGATACAGACTCCTGGGCCCAGTGCCAAGCCTTTGAACTGAAAGCCCTGGGGAAGTCTGACCTATGAAGCTGCCTGTAACATGCTGCCCAGGTGTTTGCTGCTTACCCCACTAAGTCTGAGGATTTCTGCGGCCTTGGAACTGAGGGGCTGGGAAGGAGACCTTTTTCATTTTTATTGATCCCTTGCACCAGGCAGATCTGCCAACATTCAGTGAAAATTGATGAAATGACTGAAATCAAAACACAGGGCTAAAGAATTTCTTCCCACCTGAGCCCCCGGGAATGATTTTATTAAGGCCTTATATTCAGTGGGTAAGCACTAGAAAAGCTGTCAATGTTAAAACATGGAAGTTCTTCCCGAAGGGTGGTAAATATCCACTGCCTTGGCTCCTCGATTCTCCCTCCCATGGTCCAGCAACTAAAGGGTTAAACTCTGGTCTAGCAGGGGGAATGGGCTGGGATTTAGCTCAGTTGGTAGAGCACTGTGCTGCAGTCTCCAAGGTCCTGAGTTCAATTCCCAGCACTGCAAAAATGGGAGAAGGGCCTGGCAATCCACTCCCAAGGCAATCCCAAAACAGTCAGCCATTGAAAACCTTATGAGGGTCGCTATGAGTAAGATACTGACTCCACGGCTCCTAACAACAACAGCAGGGGGAATGTCATCTACTGTGGTATGTTAGCCTAAGTGCCAGTCAGCTCCACAGAGGTCCAACCTCCCTGGCACCACCAGGAATGGACCTCCAGGGCTGGTTTATGGGGGAAGGGAGGACCTTGGGTGGGTAGTTTACCTTGATTCTGGTGTAAGGGTTCCTGAATAAACATGTCCCATAGGCCATAAGGGGTGGAGATCTGGAGGTGAGACTGCATTTCCTGGTTGGTGGTACTGGCACCCCAGGGGGCAAATGCTCCAGGCTATGGCTACCACCAGCTGAGGTGTCCCTAGAGATGTCTTGGCAAGGCTGCTCCTGTGAACCACAGTCTCCACAGTACTTTGGCTCTGAGAAATCTTGGAAGAGACTCGGTGAGCACGAGACAGATAGGAATGCAAGTAACAGACACAAGGGCTCTGCTGGCGAGGCCTGACAGACGAGAGGCCACTTGCTGCAGATAGGGCATGTGGAGGGCAGTGGGAGCTGGGGGGAAGGATAGGACAAGTTTCCCTTTCCAATTATTTGGTTGGGTAAAGCCTAAAATCCCTGAGTACACACCCATCATAGCATTAGCTACAATACTTTCATTAGTGCTTGCATACGACTTGCCTGGTGCCAAGCATGTTTGTTAATGCAAGTGATATAATTCTTAACTCTAGTTATTATAATTATCCTCTCCACCTTCATTAAAAATCTGAATATAACTTGCATTAAAACTCATATATAAACTGCTCACCATGGCACATGGCTGTAATCTCAGTGATTTAGAAAGGAGGAGGCAAGAGGATTGTGAGGCAGCAGGATAGCGAGCTCAAGGTGAGAGGCAGCCTGCGTAACTTAGCAAGACACTATCTCAAAAGAAAAAAATAAAAGGGAAGCCTGGGGGTGCAGCTTAGTGGCACAGCTGACTAGCATGTGCAAGGCCCTGGGTTCAACCTCTAGTACAAAAAAACAAAACAAAACAAAACAAAACAAACAACTCCCCCCCCTGCAAAAAAACCCACAAAAAACAGCTCATACACACATGCTTCTGTTTAGATAATACTGTGAATTAAATGTTTTAAATTTATGTGTTGATTAACCACTTAGAGGTTTTTAAATCTTTTGATCATGACCCTGGCTTCGTTTATTTAATTTTCTATTCCTTTGGTCCACACCTGTTTGCTGGGGTAAAAAATGAACTCTCCGGCTTGAGCTCTGATATGCTGAGCTCTATCCCTGTTTTGCCTCGTTTGCTCATTTACATGCTCTCACTTCTTCTTTGAGGGGGAAGGAGGTGGGTACCCGCTTTAGGTGGGAAAGGCTACGTATATCGGGCCATCATGGAGTTGGAATGTGCGCTTGAAAGCTTTCCTCAGTGGGCTATTGGTTCCTTCTACAAACCCAGGTAATTGAGCTGTCATATTTAAGGTTTTGTTGGTTAGACTTCAGGTTAGTATTGGAGCTGTTTTTCTGCTGGTGCTTCAGGGATCCACGTAGAAAAGAACAAGCAGAAAAGTCACTGAAGAGTTCTGAATAAAGCTTTGAGGAAAACACAGCTGCCAGCCCCTGTGGTTTCAAGGAACACTAAAGGGGTGGGGGAGCATTGAAACACTTAAAAATAGAAAGGAAATAGAAAGTGCTTCTATTTAGTATGTCAAAACCAGCTCAGAAATATGTGACAATCCAGGCAAAGCATTACAATCTCTAGCCAGTCCAGTCATGATCTGCTGGCAAACTGCACAGTCACGTCTGTGATGCATTGGTATGAGAGGTACTATATAAATGTCAGATGTTACATAAATGTCAAGACTGATTATTGTTTGTTAATGGGGGCTAAAGCATTCCTAAACAAGGATCCAACTCCCAGCCAGGAAGTTCTTAGCTGAGGTTCTAACCACCAGTAACCCACAAGAAGAGAATGTTCACCCCTGGTTCTATAAGAGAACCCAGATGAGATGTGGAATTGAAAATGGGGACTGGGTGGTCCCAGCACTATCAGGCGATCTCAGGCTAGCCCCCTAACTATGTAGAGTTGGTCTTAGCTCACCTGTAATATCGGATAATTGTAACACTGTTCTACTTCTTACTGTGTCAAAGCTGTTATGAGAAACAAGGGAGTTCAGTGGTTTCAAGTGCCTTGCGAAGTGTGGATGCAAGGTTGACAGTGGTCATCTAGAATCAGCTGGAAATTAGGCCACACATCCCCTGTAAGTGCTACCCACAGGGAGAACTTGTGAAAAGAAATTAAGCTGGGATGATGGAGATGGTGACAGCCAGTGCTGAAAACGCCAGGCTCTTTCCCCTCCCTCAGCCCAGGAGCCTGGATATTGCATTCTGGCCTTGGCTCTGCCATTTCCAGCCGGTGAGCTTGGGCCAGTAACCCAGGGAGGTTCTGGAAGAGATCGCCAAGGGCCCTTCCGGCTCTGACTTGGAGTCTAAATCAGGTTCATCGCTCGGCTCTAGCTGAGATTCACCTTTCACTTCCAGGTGCCACTGCTCCATAGACGCACGACGCGGGGACTTGGAAAGGGTGGGGGTCGTGTATTCCAAGCCAAATGTGTATAAAAAGGAAGTTATTCCCCTGCCCTGGGGGTGAGGTGAGGTGGGGGACAGTGAAGAAGGGGAATAGAGTGAGCTCTCTGAGAAGCCAGCATGCAGAGAATACTGCAATGAGGTCATGACTGTCGCAGGCAAAAGAAGCTGGACATCTTCAGGGATGGGGGCGGGGGGTGGCGGCCGGGCAGAGCGTCTTGCATTTTTAAATGCAGAAAGTCTCTTGCCACTTCCTTCAGCTTCCTCTGCCCACCTCTCTCCCCACACCCAGTCCTCACACCTTTCAGACCCTAGTAGGCCCTACCCGCAGGATAGCCCATGTCCGCACCTCCTGCGTGGTCCTGTCTGAAACCATCAGGATTGTTTCCAAGCTGACTCACACCACTAATGTCAGGGAGCCGTGTCACACGGCGCTGCGATCTGCAAGCTATTGCTTGCGCGGTCGCCGCAGCGGCCGCTCCCCGGCGGGTGCACCCGGGTCGCTCAAGAGGTGGGTCCAGGGGCGGGGTCTGGTGTGGGCCCACCCCCTTGGCGTGTCAGCCCCGCCCCTCTGTCCCTCCCTCCCCCGCGGACCGCAATGATTTAGAAGTTCAGGAATCCCACGTGACGTCACCGGGGGGGTGATGTAATGCACTCTAAATAGAATGTATTGTAATCTTTGCTCAGTCCAACGTGGTCCCTTCACCCGGGCTCCGCTCTTGCCTTCTCCACACTTGTTTGGTAAGTTCCTAAAAATACGGCTCGGCCACTTCTGGGGCTTTTGCATTTAGCCACTTTTGTTGCACTTGCTGCGGGAGCCATCTCGGGAGTGTACTTGTTTGCAGGGGTTGATTCTCCGCAGCAGTCGCGAGGTTACTTGGTCCAATGGGCAGGTCACAGGGCAAGGAGTAGGGAAGATGCGATGCATATTTTTGGAGGGTGAGGTGTGTTTGTAAACATTTTAGCGTACCAGAGGGAAGTTTGGCCCCAATTGCTGGTGGACTTTTGAATTCTGCTGTGTCCTATGGCCACCCAGAGACCCCACGCCGCGTCTGTCCCGGAGCGCGTCTCGGTGGCCGCTGCGCCGTGCGACTGGAGGGATGCTAACTGGAGCCAGCGCCGCGTCTGCCCCGGCGTGCGTGCGTGTGTGGGAGCGCGCGTGAGTTTCCCTGACAGGGGGAGCAGTTATGAATCGGGGGTGTGTGTTTGCCTCCAGAGACCTGGCAAGGTGCGGAATCCTCCAGAAGTGTGGTCAAGCGGCGGCGGTGGCAGCAGCAGCAGCGGAGACGACCAGCCAGGAGCCTCCCCCCGCGTCCCCAGCTTCCCGGTGATGCGGCAGAACCCCCGGAGAAAGTTTGCAAACTTCCAGCGGGCGCAGCAAGGACGCCGGGCCACCTAGGGGGCGAGCGGGCTAGCGCACGGGAGCTCGCTCTCTCTCGGGTGTTGAGGAGCTGCTGCCACCTTTCCCGCAGGGCTGCCCGCCGCAGCTGGTGGGCGCGTGCGCCAGGGGAGGGAAGGTCGCCCTTGGAGGGCACTTGACTTTCGCTCCAGGCGCTCCAGGCTCTAGAGTGGCAAAGCTTTCTGGCCACTTGCGTTCACTCCTCCAGCTGTCTCCCGCCTCCTTCCCTTTCTCGCTGGCATCTTTACCTCTTCCCCGCCGCTCCCCCAAATGACAGCTCCGGCTCTAGGCGCAGAGGCGCCCAGGGGTCTCGGCGCTCGGCAGCGGTGGCTTCCCCTGTGACAGATTCTCCGCCGAACCGCCTCAAAGTTTTCACAAAGTTCTTACTGGGGCAAGACACGAAAGAACCAAGGAAATATTTTCTCTTGGGGACTGCAACCCGCTTCTTCTTTGCCATAGATTTATTTCCAGGGATTGTTTGGTAGATAAAGCCCCCCAACTTTCCCTGAACGAGTGCTCACTTGATGCTTGTTCAAGGCCGGGAACTGGAGTGGGCTGCTGTGTATTTTGCTGTCAGAGTATGCAGAGTGTGTTTGATTTTTTATTTTTCCCTCTCGTTGACATGTGTCGAGGAATAAAGGCTGGATACGGTCCATTACGTCATTCTGCAGGCCAGTAAGTGTTTGATTAACGGCTTCAGACACTCAAGGGTTCAGGGGCTTAGAATGCTGACAAAGCAACTCTGCCCCCCGCCCCCCCAACACTCGTGCAATCACCCATTCCCTGGGTGTCTTATTGCCCTCTCTCCCCTGACCCCTCCTGCTCCACCCCTCCCCCGCCCACATCATTATCACTTTAGGCCCGCCCTCGCCTTTTACAGCTTTCCCCAGGGCGAACCCAGTCCCTGGAGTGTGGGTAAGAGCTTCTAGTGTCGGAGGGGACCGCAGTACCTGATCAGAGCGCAATCTGCCCTTTTCTATTATTTAAGAAAAGCATCAGCAAGCCCCCTTGCCCGTGACGAAAATGCTCAGCCCTGAGAGAAAAGGTGTCTCAGGAAATGTTGAGAAGCGTTTTGATAATGCTGTACCCTCACGGTGACCTAGGAAAGCAACGTACCCAGGATACACAAAGTACACAGCAGCTGCCTAGAACCTTGTTGCCCAAGAGGGAAGACCAAGGAAGAGGAGCTGAGTCAATCAAGTTTAAGTAAAAGGATCAAGATGAGGTGTTTTGTTTCCAAAGTGAGGGGATGTGAGTTGTTGAGCTCAAAGTACCGTACAATAAATTGCTGCTTGTGTTACTTTCTTGTCCTTAACTTTAAGTTTCTACCTGTAAAGAGAAAGTTAAATACATAGGTCATTGAATTGAGTCAGAATCTCACTATCTGGCAGTTGAAATAAAAACCTTGTGTGTGACTTATTCAAAGGATAAAAAAGTAAAAACAAAACAAAAACAAAAACACACACAAAAAAACTGGGGAGTGAGGGAAACATGCTGCAGAAATCAAGTAAAGAGTTTACTAACTGGCTTTTGAATGGAGGGGGACAGGAGATTGGGTGCTCTCTGATTTGGAGCTGGTGAAAGGTAAAAAAAAGGGAAATTTATATTCTAAATAAGGTGGGAACTTTTTGAAGAACACATGTTTTGTTGTCATCAGATCTACTTTCTTCCAAGTGAAAGCCATGCTGGAGAGGAGGCATTTGTGAAACTCTTGTCTGGGGTCTAATTGACATCCCTTCCCCAAGTTTGTGGCAGTATTTATTATTAATTCAAACCTAGAGATGAAATAGTATAACCCCACGCACAATACATGTGCATAGAAAATGTTAAACTTCTTGTTTGTGATGCAGAGACCTAACGGGAAAAAAAAAAAAAAAAAAATGGCCCAGGTCATGGGCCCTGGAGAGTGTGATTAATGATCAGTGATTTAGTGATCAGTGATTAGTGGTTTTATTCAAACTGTTACCTCTGACCAGAAGCACACATCAGAGGATTAACAGGCTCTTTAGATAAATGCTCATTAGTGGAAGGGGAAAAGCAAAGATAATAGGCATGCACCCAGGGACAACTTTCGAAGAAAATCATTCCCGTCTTCAGAATAATAAGCTCTATTAACAGAAAGCCCTTTTAATTTAAAACTTGCTTTTATCTTGTAAATCAAAGTTAGATGTAAAAGTTTGTAGTGCCATTATAACCTAAATTTTCCCATATCCACTAGATGTGGATTATCTCAGTAGCGATATTTTTTTTTTATTTAAATAAACAATTGGACCTTTAGAGCAGCTGAACCCTGACAAGTTCTTAGCTCCCAGTGTTTGAAGGTGTCCCGCCTCGTAGGATAGAGATTGCAGCTCACTAACTAGATGGCGCACTGTTATTTGGTGTTCTGTGCTGCATAGCATGGGAATATAAACTGAGCATGTAGCTGCTTGCGAGGTGTTCTTCCACACTTACAACAAAGTTGATTCTGTGTAGGGCTGGAGGCTAGACAGTTCTACAAGTTTTTAGTCACATTTTCCATGTCAGTTAAATCTAGGGAGTTCAAGGCTACTGGAAAAATTAGTCTCATTACTAAAAGAAACTTAGAAACTAGGGAGGGAAAGAGGTATGAGAGTCCAGGAGGTGCCTCTGATTTGCAGAAGTGATTGTAAAATATCAGACCTATTCTTTTTTACCAAGAGCTAATTTCACAATCTTCTGGTCTGAGATACTGAGGCATATACTCAAAAGATTTATTTTCTTTCTAATTTTGCTGGTGAAAAAGAAGCTACTAGACAGAAAGGAAGAAAAAAATTGGTTTGGTGACCACAGAAGGCCACAGGTTGCTGATTTCGTTCTACAGTAATGGTAAGATGATGTTTTTTATGTTTATGGAGCAGAGAAGGCTTTGCACTTGGTTAAGAGGGTCCAATCTTGTATTTTCAGAGATAAAATTTGGAAATGGATTTCTCACTTTGTGCGGAGTTTTACTGTGGCTTTTGTTAGTTTCCTGGGACTTGTAGCATTTTTTTTGTGGAAGGTTGTGTGTGTGTGTGTGTGTGTGTGTGTGTGTGTGTGTGTGTATGAGAGAGAGAGCAAGAAAGAGCGAGAGAGAGAACGCAAGTGTGTTAGAGTTTATGTGTATATGAAAACCATTATTTCTGGGGTAAAATCTGTTCATGAGCATGTGAACTGCAGTGAGGAAGCTATGAAGCCGGTTAAATGATGTGTCAGGTAAGAATTCCTTTTTCTAAGAACTTTCATGAATCACCTCAACAAGTACTTGAGTTTTAATAAGAAGGAGTTCTTTAAAAAGAAACCTAAAAATTAAAATCAAAACAAATTAAACAACTCCATTTCACATGCAAACCTAGATATGTGCTTCCTTGAAGAAATATGGCATTGAGTATCAGCTATTACTTTAGTTTTAAAACTTAAACAAGGGAAGAACTCACTGTGTCTTCCCATAATTTTTCTCATCTTATTTTGCTTGTTGTATTATGTAAATTGGCTATTTTAAGTCCTTACCTATTCTTATTGATTATTATTCATCAGTTTTACTCAGAGTAAACATGTTTGCTCAATTGATATCTCCAAGTTAACTGTTTTTTAAATGTAAATTGCTGATAGCCATAAATTGCTGTCAAGTAAAAGTCAGTTATGACCTTGTATAATTCACACCTGAGCAGTTTATTAGAGCATTCCCACAAACAGTAGTAACCATGGCTTTATTTCTATATTTCTATGACATTATAGCTTTTGCTTGAATATGTGGTTATATAAATGGTAATTTGTCACAGAGACTTTTCCTGTATAGCTTTTCGATTATAATAAGTAGAATATTTTTGTTATAACTATTTGCCAGTTTCCCACACATGCATGTTCAAACCAATCAATCATGGAATTTCCATGGCTATTTGTAGTGATGTCAAGTGCTCAGTCTCCTTATTTCCTATTATAATTTACATGTTAGCAGTGATACACCATCATCATATGGTATTTTCCTAGCACTGGGATTTTCTTCTTAAGCTGAAAATTATTTTGTGTGTGTGTGATGATCGTTGGAACCCCAAGATGTGAACTTTGTTTTCGTAGTTGGTTTTCTTCTTGCTGTATTGTTAGGTTAAAATTGGGATTTGAATGGACTTATTATTTTTGTCATCTCTTCTTTTTTTTCATTTTCACTTCAAAGCAATGCCTCTAGTCACAAAATTAATGTGATCATGGCTGGTGTTTTCCCATCTATATGCGTCTTTGGCTTCTTACAAATTGGATTTCTACAGCAATTTAAGGTCTTTTTTTAGAGGCAGCTTTCTTGGATGAAGATGGAACAATGATCTCAGTCAATTCATTATCTTGTCCAGTTTGACTACCAGCTGTAATGTGGGAATCAACCAAGGCTTTTATAAATTAGTGTTTAAAAATTTAAATCTAAATCTAGGACTTTATCTCTGAATTCTGTTTAAGAAAATTACACAATTGAGATAGGGTAACAGAGGGGCAATAGCATTGAATATTTAAGTGTGAGAAATAAGCACTTTCCTATATGCCCAAAAGACTTAAAGACACCAAAGTATCTTTTGTGTTGCTATTTGTAAACTAAATAAGCTATTTTGTGACCATTCTTTAAATAGTATGTCTGGTACTTTAAAAATAACATCATGTTTAATGTTTTTGCTAAAGAGTTATTACATTTTGTAACTAGGAAAAAAATGGGTACTTAGTATTTTTTGAGTATCCATTCATGTTCTATTGCTGGGAATCACAAATCAGGGATTTTACAAAAGAAAGAAAGAAAGAAAAAAAAAAAGATAGGAGGCTTCTAGAAATTCCCAGGTAATGATAACACTCTTCCAGAAACACAAGTAAAAATTTTGAAGCTCCTAAGGGAGATTCAGGGGCTTTCAAAATAAGATGTGAAGTTCAGGGTAAATTTATGAATGTGTAAGATGTTACATGGGCATTTAGATTTTTTTTCAGCCAAGTTCATTCTATTGCTCTCCCTTACCACTTTTTGTTTTCTGAAAAATAGATCAGAACAAATTTATCACTTTGAAATGCATATTTTAGTTGCTTTCTTTTATTTTATTAAGGCTCACTCACATTTCTAATCTGTAACCTAAAATTAACGAGGATGGAAAACTACCATGTTGGCATTTGACTTGAATTGATCTTGGAGGGCATAAAAGTGTTCCTTTTGGCCTAGAGATTCTGATGATGAGTTAGAAACTTGTAGATTTATGTAGGTACTGGAGCTAGGAGAGATCTTCCCAGTCAACCTCTCTGTTTAACAGAGGAGACTCTCAGGCTTGGTGATATCCCCTAGCTTGCCCAAGGCCCAGAGCCAGAGAGTGCAAATCAGTCCTGGGCATGTGGTCCCTGTCTCCTACTTGAGTTCCCTTTCCATAAGCCATAAATGCTCTTGTCACCAATTAACAAGGATCATGGCTTTGGATGTTTTGCTCTTTTCAAGCCTCCTGGCCACTAATCTTTCAAAGACAAATTTTTATTGGATCATTTGAATGACTACCTTGACCATATAAAATATAGCTTGTATGGCATTTATTATTATATATAAATACAATGTTTCTAATATTAGCCATATCAATTGATTTTAACTTAAAGTCTTCTTCACAATTATTATTAGATAGGCCCTATAAAATGATACCATGCAGATTTCATCTGAGAGTAAAAACTGGACAGAACTAAAAGTGGTCTAATAGGCCATCCCAGAACAAAGCACTGCTTTTCTTTCTTCCTGTCTTTTCTTCATTATCTTTGAGAAAGAGATTTGAAAAATTATTTAAAGTTCACATAAATCACTTTTCTTTTTGTCGAAGGAAGCAACAAGTGCTATGTTCACTCTAGCACATGTACTTTTGCCCAGGACCCATCTGTAATATATTATCTTTCCAGGTCAGTGTATGAGAATGTTTGGAGGTGAATATCACTCTGGGAGAGACGAGTTGAGTCTGGAAACATGCTCTTTGAGGTTTGACTGGCAAAACTTGACTACTCATAACTAATAGAAATCATGCACGCAATGCAGAGCACTAAACATTTTAGTTATGAATTAGGCTATGCTGCAGATGAAGAACAAAAACAACTAAATAGAAATCTTGAATGCATCTATTCTATGTGTTGTTTGGCCTGATCCACAGGTTTCCTTTCCAGACTTTCACATGAAGCTTTTGTATCAGAATTCAGGTCCTTTTATTCTTTGATTACACCAAGAAGCCCTTATGTTGCAGGCATGATTTCTCATAAATAACACATTTCACTGTTTTTATGCAGTGCTCTCCCTTCTGGTTTCCCAAAGGGAAAAATGAACGCCACAAAAAAAATCTTAGTTTTTGTTTAAATTGGTTGATTATTAAAAGAAAATATATTTAATCTCCATTTGCCAGATTTGGTAGGATCATTTCACTTTATCAAAACAAAATCTTTCTCTTTAAGTAAATTTGGCTTCTAATGATCAGATTCTAATCCATGTATGAGAGGGTGAAAGGCAGTGAGGACAAAGTCCATTTTCATCAGAGTACTGAGGTATGACCTGGTGCAACATTATGAAAAGCCTGATTTGCCTCACTGCAATGACAACATTGTCCAGATAAACACTGACTCCTGGGTGAAAAAAAGACTGAAGCTTCTACATTCTGAGCAGGGAATGATGCTGTGCTAAAGATGGCCATTGTCTCCACTACAATGCATCCAAATGTTCCCTTCATCCATTCTCTGCTTTTTGCTTATGATAATATTTCTGTATATTTCTTTTTTAACATACACCCAATTACTCTGCTTTCAGGAATAGCTCTTCAATAACAAATCACAAATGTGTGCACAACAAAGAGGGGCTGTTTTCCCATAAGGAAATAAATTTTAATAACTAATCATTGAAGAAACAACTAGCAAGACAAAACAGAGAACATTTGCAATCTAATTGGTGATGTCAGAGAGTCCACCATTACTGTTACTGTGGTTTATGGCAACAGGCAAGGCCTAAGACTGGAGGAGGGAATCCCCAAAGCTACATTGAATTCATTAACCATCTCTGCCTCAGTTTCCATTTATTTATTTATTTCTGGGACAAGGTCTTGCTATGTAACCCAGGCTGGCATTGAACTCACCATCCTCCTGTCTCAGCCTCCTGAGTGCTGGAATTACAGGTGTGTACCACCACCATAGGCTAATTTCCTCATTTGTGATTAAAACAAAAAGCATTGACCTCAACCAGCATTGTCCAATTATAGGGACCCAAAGTGATTTTAAATGTTCAAATAGCCATATTAAAAATGCAGGAACAGATGAAGTTCATCTTAAAGCACATTTTTTGCCTAACACAAGATAGTCAAAATATTATCATTTCAACATGTAATCAATATAAAAATATTAATGAGATAATTTATGTTCTTTTACATTATTTTTGTACTGAACTTCTGAAATCTGGTGTGTATATTACCAGTATAGCACTTCTTGATTTGGGATAACCGCACTTCAAGTGTTTAATAGCCACGTGTACCCAGTGACTATCGTATCAAACAATGCAAATCTGTGTGATGTTTTTTAATCCTGGCAGCCCAATGGAACCACCTGTGGAGCATATAAATTCTGACCCCCTCCTTCATGAGATTCTGATTTAATTAGTTTGGGGTGGGGGCCTGGGCCTCTGTGTTTTTAAAAAGCTCTACGAGAGTTTTTTAATGCATAGCAAAGTTTGAGTGCCACAGTTCTAACTGATCTGTAAGGAATCTTCTCTAATATTCTATGATTCTGTTTAAGGAAAGGGATTGCAGTGAAGCATTCATTCAGAGTTCAAGGGCAACAAGTGGTTGTGATAGGCATATAGAACCTCACAAAACATATTTGTTGTTGTTGTTAGGTGCCATTGAGTCGTTTCCAACTCATAGCAACCCTCATAGGGTTTTCAATGGCTGATTGTTTTGGATTGTTGTGGGAATGGATTGCCACATCCTTCCCCCATATGAAACATACTTAAGAAAGTATAATTAATAAAAATAAAAATTTTCAGAATGAATAATTTAGAAGACAATTTTATGTGCGAGACATGAATGCTGTTTTGTATAGGTTTCAAATATGAGTGTTTTCTATGGTGAGTCTCCTTAGAAAGCTTAATTTAGGATTTGATTTACATGCAGCCTAGTGGAATGCCTTCATTTTGGGAAAGGTCAAAATCTCTACATTTCACTTATTATGCCAGTTTACTTCTCTGCCCCTGGTACTACATGCCTTAGCTGTTTTTGGAGGGAAACTCTTACTTCATTTGAGACATCTGGATCCCCTACAGTTTCTTCCTTCCAAGCTTTTAACAAGATTTTTGTCATTTGCCTAGACCAAACTTGGCTCAGGTCAAGATGTTAATTATCACCCCCTGGACTGAAGCTATTCATTCTATTTGTCACCTATGAAAATATTATAAGTTTCAATATTTCTCAGTGCACACTGGTATGTTGTATATTTGTATATATATTTATAACATACCAATCTGCACATGCATGAAGGATGCAAAGAATAAAAATAAATAGTAATTTCCAAACTCTTCATGCATCTTTTGGTGAAGTCAACAAACAGCATTGCTTGCCAATGGGAGAAGAGACATCGTTGTCCATCCCTTGTAACTTCACGCTTCTGAGAACCTCTGCATTCTGGAATTCATGAGTCATTTCACCCTGACCCTCTCTCCTTATCCCCTGCACAGCCGTCTCTTTCTAAATATGTGTCTACTTCACCACATGCTTTTAAACCATGACTTTATACCAGTTTGTTGTTGTTGTTGTTAGGTGCCATCGAGTCGGTATCCAATTCATAGCGACCCTCATAGGGTTTTCAATGGCTGAGTGCTTCGGGATTGCGTTGGGAGTGGATTGCCAGGCCCTTCTCCCATTTTTGCGGTGCTGGGAATTGAACTCGGGGCCTCAGAGACAGCAGCGCAGCGCTCTACCCACTGAGCTAAATCCCAGCCCTTATACCAGTTTAGATATAAAGTTATATGCTTTTCTACAATTTATGGTGGTAATGTGTTTACTGAACTGTTCTTCCTTGGAACAATTTTAGCCTCCATTTCTTATCACATAATTCTAATCCTCATTTTATAGATGGAGAAACTGAGGGGCTGACAAGGCTACCATCCTGCTCATTGTTTACATGGGTGCTCAGGTTAGGAAAAGAGCTTATATTTGCCAGTGCCACGTAACCTAAATATAACAACTACTCTGGGTGGCCTTCAGGTGGAGATTTTCCAATTGTATGTACTACTGCACTTGTCTTTGTCTTTATAAATAATACTCTTTCTTTGCACTTAAGTGGCTTCCTTGCTAATAAGCTTCCTACCCCCTTCAGGCTACA
This sequence comes from Pedetes capensis, assembly GCA_007922755.1. Taxonomy (NCBI): domain Eukaryota; kingdom Metazoa; phylum Chordata; class Mammalia; order Rodentia; family Pedetidae; genus Pedetes; species Pedetes capensis. The sequence goes on from VMDO01001462.1 coordinate 56,570, forward strand.
TGTACCTGGATTGATTAACAAACACATAAGGGTATGTTAACTCCTTAACATTAACTTCTAAAAGTTACATGGAGACATCTGCCGCAAACCTATTTTGGTGGTATGTAGGGAAACTTTCTCTCAAGCTACTTTGTGTTGGAAGACTGTGTGGAGAGACGTTGAGATTAATGATATAAGTAGTTCATCTGTTGGGGGATTGAAGGCAAAGGACTTTAGCTATTCATTCACTGAGCAAGATAAACTCTAGACTAGTTCCTGAATAATGTTTAATAAAATACTTTCGTTGTTACTATGCCAATGCACTGTTACCAATGTACTGTCTTCACACTTGGTCTGGAGCCATCTGCTTTTGAGATTTGGTTTTTGTTTTCTCCTGATAATGATGGTGGGTTGAACTTGGCCATGGCAGTTTCTGTATGTCTGTGTCTTCAATGGATGAGTTACAAGCTATGATTAATGTGCAATTTCTGATCAGTGCCAGACACCAATTATTTTGCATCTTTCTTTAAGAAGTATATTACAGCTAAAACAATTTTAATACCCCCAAGTATACATGGTTGTGCTTATACATGGATACTGTATAAATAAAAATCTTGGCTAGTGAGGACCATAATGTTACTAAGGCACATGCTTGTGAATGTGCTTATCATCATTTTTAGGATGTCTATGGAGAAATTGTTTCTCCTTTTGGGCAAGTGTCTATGTGTAACACTGATTTGAGTATGTGTTCTTGATTTAAAGATATTGCTAGATTAATAAACATTTAAACCATATTGAAGACATCCTTTTTTTTTCTAATAAGGCCTGTCTAAGCACACATTGTTTACAATTTCGTCTTCTAGCTTTGCAAAACCAGATGACTAACACCCACCATTCTTAGTCCTATGCTGTGGGGACATCATAAAGGATAATGGTGCACAGTGTTTTGGCACCATGAAGCAGGGTGTAATTTGAAATTGTACTTTTTGCTAAATACCCATGCTAATCTCCAAACCATTCAAAACATTAAAAAACCAAAACAAAATAGTAATGTCTGCTGATTGGATGGAGGTGGTACTGGCAGAGAAGTACAATTACTATCTATCTATCTATCTATCTATCTATCTATTTCAGAAGCACTTGCAAAAATCAGGGAGGAAAAATGATTACATAATTACTTGGCATACCCTTTGAAGTACTCAGTCAGTACTTTTGAAGGTACATTTTTAAGGCAGATAGGTTAACCCTTTCACCTAAGTTTCATTTTTATTCTCTCCAGGAATTAAAACAACCCTAAACTTTTAAAGTATAAAAACTGTTGTACCCTTAAAAGGAAGGCTGTAAAGTGAATTATGTGGATAGTTTATATTTACTTAACATTCAGCATATATTTAGGAAGACTTAGGTTCTTTTACATAGTTTTAGTTAAAAAATAAGGGATTTTGAGATTGGTTATATAATAATATACTTGATAATACATGAATATACTTAATACTACTGAACTTTACACTTAAAGATGGTTACAGTGATAAATTTTGTGTTATGTACATTTTACCACCATTATTTAAAAAGGGGGATAAGGTTTATTTGTACCCTTTCCTTAACAGAACATTTGTTCCATGTTAGGTATAATGACTTTAGTGTTTTAGTGGGAAGATAAAAAATATAAAGAGGACTTTTGCACTTGAGGGTAATGCAGAGAGGTGAAACTGGTGTGTATGTGATGTGGTTCTGCTGCACAGGAGAAGCCAGGGCAGCCAAGAGCTAGGCACATGGCACTGAATGCCTCCCTTTTGGAGTATGGCTTGGATCTGGGTGGGCCCTGTGTGTACAATGCTGAATCATTTAATTTGAAAACACAACCATCTGGCATTATCTAGCATATCTACTTGGATTTGTTTCATTATCATTCTTAGGGCAGGGACATAATCAACTGTAATCAATGGTAAAGGGGTAAAGTAGGTTTGTTGTTGTTGTTGTTGTTAGGTGCCGTTGAGTCAGTATCCGACTCATAGCGACCCTCATAGGGTTTTCAATGGCTGACTTTTTTGGGATTGCCTTGGGAGTGGATTGCCAGGCCCTTCTCCCATTTTTGCGGTGCTGGGAATTGAACTCGGGACCTCAGAGACTGCAGTGCAGTGCTCTACCAACTGAGCTAACTCCCAGCCCAAAGAAGGTTTACAGGTTATGTAAAGGAATAGAAGCCCATCTTTGGCAGGGACACTGGCTGGTGAGAAGTTGATTACAAGGGCACAGTCTGGGAGTTTAAGGTTCTGGAAGCAGATTTTAGGGGGAATGATGGAGGAAATTGGAGCTATTTGAGCATTCTATGGACAAGAATAATATGTTTTCTGACTTCAAGGGAAAACAGTGAAAATTGGAGAAGAGGAGGTTTGCTGTTTGTGGCAAGGGTGTGCTGTGTTCACTATTTTGCCAAAAAGGAATTAATTTTGAAACAAGTAGACCTATAAATCAATAGAATTAGTGAACTCTCTGGGCATGGATCATTAGAACTGTTATTAGAAGAACTTCTAGAAACAATGTGAAGGAGGTTGAACCAGTTGTTCCTGGCTTTTCTGGATTATGGACCTACTAAATAATCAAGCAAAAGGTAAGAGGTAGTTTCAGAAACATGGCACATCTGCACAAGTTCATGGGTAGGTTTAGGGATTCAGTAACTATGGACTCTAGAATGGAAAACCTCTGAGGCTCAGCGATTATTTAGATGGTTTCCAATGCTCTGATTATATAAACACTTAAATGTGAAATTGCCATAGTCAATATGGGCAGTTTCATATGGTTCTACCTACATGTGTTTGCAAATACATTTTATGTACAGTGGGTCCTCTGTATCTATGGGTTTCACATTGGCAGATTTACCAACCCTTTGGTGGATGGAAAATATTTGAAAAAAAATTATGACTGCACTGAACATACAGACTTTTTTTTCTTGTCATTACTCTTTATACAATGCAGCTGTTATAGTCTGGACATAAAATGTCCCCCAAAGGTTATATGTTGAAGGCATATAACTCTGTTGGAAGATAGTAGAACCTCTAGGAGGTAGGGCTTACTGCAGGGAAGTGAGGTCGGGGGCATGCATTTGAAGGGGATACTAGGACTCCTGCCCCTACTTCTCCCCTTCTCTCTTTGTTTCTTGGGTGCCATGATGTTTCTATTGTGTGCTTCCTGCAATGATGTTCTGCCTCACCATCAGCCCAGAAACAATGGAGCCAACCATTCAAACTTCTGAAACTGTGAGCCAGAATGAGTCTTTCCCCTTTTTAAGTTGTCTATGTTAGGTATTTTGTCACAGTGATTGAAAATGTAGTAGTGTAACAGTATACTAGCTACTTACATAGCATTTACATTGTATTAGTATTATAAGTAATCTAGGGATAGTTTTAAGTTTGTAGGAGTAAGCTCATAGGCTTTATACAAATACTATGGTGTTTTATATAAAAGACTGGAACATCTGAGGCTCTGGTATTTGTGGGGTGTCCTAGAACCATGGAATTAATTTCCCATAGATACCAAAGGCTGACTGTATTAAGCCAAATAAGTTAACTTGCGTTAACAAACAGATGTTAATGTATAAAATCAGGAGTTAACATTAGGAGGATTGCCATTTGTATTTCTCTGTGGGAGTGATAGGCTGTTTGCTTAGGAAGTTATGCCTAGTACAAAAATTGGCTTTTAGTTTTAGGATTTTAAAGTAATTTCATAAAAAGTCTTATTAGGGTGACATAAAAAGGCAGTGAGACTTTACAGGACAAGTGTTATCTTTCCCATTTCATGGATAAAGGAATCAAGACTCACAGGGCGGAAGCAGTAATATGGAGATCCAGATAAAGCAGTGCCGGACATTTTACTGTTGTTGTTAGGTGTCATTGAGTCAGTATCCGACTCATAGCGATCCTCACAGGGTTTTCAATGGCTGTTTCGGGACTGCCTTGGGAGTGGATTGCCAGGCCCTTCTCCCATTTTTGCGGTGCTGGGAATTGAACTCGGGACCTCAGAGACTGCAGCGGAGTGCTCTACCAACTGAGCTAAATCCCAGCCCATCACTAGAAGTTAGGATAACCCAAATCAAAACCAAAGTGAGATACTACTTCATTTCCTCTGCTATTGTTGTGGTGGTTAGGTGCCTTCAAGTCAGGTCTGACTCATATTGACCCTATGTACAACAGAATGAAACACTACTCAACACTGTGCCATGCACATGATCTTTTTATGTTTGAGCCCAGTGTTGCAGACACTGTGTTTCTTCTCATTTTGAGTTGTGCCACATCAGCAAAATGATGTCCTAGGGCTTTACTCCATTCCTGTCATTAAGGTAGACTCTGAGGAGGCAACTCTTCCCCAGTTTTCTCTTGAATGTCTTTCAGCCTGGGGGTGCTCATTCTCCAGCACTATATTTAACAGTGCTTCTTTGCTATTCGTAGGGTTTTCAATGGCTAATTGTTTTGGGAATGGGCAACTGGGTCCTTCTCCTTGGTCTGTCTTGGTCGGGAAGCTCAGCTGAAATCTGTCTACCATGGGTGCCCTGCTGTTATCTGAAATACCTTTCAGGGTAACAGCAACATGCAAGCCCCCACGGCGTGACAAGACAACAGACATGTAGGGAGTCATATCCTCTGGGATGACTATAATAAAAAAGGATAATAATAAATGATAGGTATGTGGGGAAATTGTAACCTCAGATATCCATTGCTTGTGGAATTGTCAAATGGTGTAGTCACCTTGGAAAACAGTCCAGCAGTTCCTCAAAAAGTTAAATATGAACTTTATGACCCAACAATTCCACTCCTAGCTACACACTCAAAACAAATGAAAACATATGTCCATACAAAAACTTGTACATGAATATTCATAGCAGGTTATCTTGTAACAGCCAAAAAGTAAAAACAACCTAATGTCCATTAACTGAGGAGTGACTGAGCAAAATATGATATATCTATATATTGGAATATAATGTGGTAATAGAAAGAAATGGAGTACTACTACAACATGGACAAATCGTGAAAATATTTTCCTTGAGCTAGGCGTGGTAGTACATGCCTGTACTCCTAGTGACTCGAGGGGCAGAGGCAGGAGGATTGCAAATTCGAGACCAGAGGCAGTCTGTGTAATTTAGCGAGACCCTGTCCCAAAAAGTAAAAAAATGGGCTGAGGGTGCAGCACTTACAAAGCATGCAAGCACGAGGCCCTTGGTTCAACCCCTAATACTGAAAAAAAAGAAAAAAAAAAAAAAGGAAAACATTTTGCTAAGAAAAAGAATTCATGCATGAAGGACCACATATTACATGATCCCATTTATATAAAAGATTCAGAATAGATAAATATGTGGAGACAGAAGGAAAAATAATGGTTGCCTAGGGCTTGTGTTTAGCTCAGTTGGTACAGTGCTGCTCCACATTCTCAGAGGACATGGGTTCGATTCCCACCACCACAAAAATGGAAGGATGTGGCAGTCCTCTCCTGAAGCAATCCACCCCTATGAGGGTTGCTGAGTCGGACTCGACTCGACTGCACCTAACAACAACAACAGGCCTGGGGTAGAATTGGGGGCTTGGAGATATCAACTAAGGGGTATGTGGTTTCTTTTGGGGGAGATGACAGTGTTTTAAATTGCTTGTGGTAATGGTTGCACATATCTGTGAAGAGTGTAAGGTCATTAAATTATATACTTTCAATGGGTGAATTGTAGGATATGTGAACTATATATCAATGAACCCATTCAAGAAAGACAACACAACATGTAGAACATATAGGATGCTGAAATCTGTTTGGATATATGCCAGATAGAGTATTTTGATCCAAATACTTCTTCATATATTTAGGATGAAGGCATCAAGATGAGCAGTGGACCTTAGTAATAGGAATAATGACTACTAAAAATCAACAGCTCAAATCATCTGTGTCCAGTCCACACCTACACACATACACATGCACACACACACACACACACACACACACACACACACACACTCCCCCTCCTCACCTTCTGCTTGGGGAAGCACCCCTCTCCAAGGCCCATCTCAGTCATCATCTCCTGATCTCCAAAACACAAAACAAAGTACAAAATTAATTCCTTTTTGTTGTTGTTGCATGGCGTTGAGTCAGATCCAATTCATAGTGATCCTACATATAGCAGAATGAAACACTCCCCAACACTATGTCATGCACACGATCTTTTTATGTTTGAGCTCATTGTATATATATATATATATATATATATATATATATATATATATGTACACACATATATATATAGAGAGAGAGAGAGAGAGAGAAGAGGGGGCTCTTGGGTTGGGAGTATTGGGGGTGTAACTCAGTCGTAGATTGTTTGCCTGTCATGTTTAGGGCTAAGGGTTTAATCCTTAGCACTGCAATAAGTAAATAAATAAATTTAAAAAATAGACTACTGTCATAATATTTTAGAAATCCAAAAGCAAGGCTGGGAGGGTAAATCACAGAGACTCTCCCCACCCTCTGAATCACTGAGTTTTCATTTTTACATTTCCTTGCCTGCCTTGTCCAGAGGTGAACCTAATTTTTGAATAGTCTTAATCACAGCCTTGACACATTTCAAAATTCTGCTTTCTTCACTTAAAACCATACCACAGACATTTTTTCATGTTGCTATGCAGTTTTCAAAACTATGATTATGCATAATATTCCATTGAATTGCTATACCATAATTTCTTAACCATCCCCTATTGTTTGTCATTTAAGTTTGCTGTAGTTTTTTTTAACGATTATAAAAAACAGATGACTTATCTTTTGGCAAGGAAAATATATATCCTGAAGATCCTCATCTCCTTCCCATGATGCTGGTTGAAAAATCTTCCTTTAGGATTGAGCTTAGGCAAAATTGTGACAGATACTGTGCTTGTCGTGGGTGCCCTCACGTGTCTCTTATTTCTTCTATCTCTGCCTGTAAGAGGGCCCCTATGGGCCTCCCCTCATCCCCCCAGAGATAGACCCATCTACCACCTATCCTACCTTCCTCCCCTATTTCTTTATCCTTCCCCAGAGCCTCAACCAAGCTTAGTAAGATATTCAATTTACTTCCTTCTGAGGCAGGGGGTTATATTTTATTATGGCAGGATTTCTGAAGGTGACTGTGGCAACCAAACAACATATGTAATTAAAGACTGATCTTTGGTCTCTTGGGCTAGAACTCTGCCTGGTTCTAAGGAGATGGTAGTGAACCAAACAAACAAAATCTCTAGCAAATTTGTTGTTTGGTGCCATCCATGCTGGGCACTATGTCAATGCTTCTCTGCTGTTCATAGGGTTTTCAATGACTGATTGTTTAGGGATTGTTTTGGGACTGGGCTGCCATGTCCTTCTCCCATTTTTTGTGGTGCTGGAGATCGAACCCAGGGCCGCAGAGAGCAGCACTCTACCAACTGAGCTAAACTCCATTCTACTCTAAGCAAATAGGTAAGTTGATAATGCATCAGAGAGAGTTAAGTGCTAAAAAGAAAGATAAAGGCCAGCAAGTGGAGAGTGTGCTCTTTGGTCTTTCTGATGGAGTGGTGCTGGAAGGCCTCTCTGATATAGTAACATAGGAGTCGCAGACAGCTGTGACATCAGGGACGATTCCGAGGAGATCCAGAGAAAGCATTCTAGGCAAGGGAGCTATTGTCACGAAAGTCCTGGCATGTTTGATGGTATGTTTGAGGAACTACAAGGAAGCCCGTGTAGAGACAGTGAGGGGAAACATGTCTGTTCATGTAGGGACTTGTAGATTAAACTGTGGCCATTGGCTACTAATCTTAGCAGCGCAGCAAGCCATTGGCTAGTTCTGAGAAGAGAATCCATCCAATCCAGTTTTTAATGTTTGGTCCACTATGATCTCCCTAGAGTCTGGAAAAATTCCTGCTAAAGAGATCAAAGGTCCACCTTAGATGAAACTTACTGGGTTGCCATGTGGTCACTTGAATCACTTATAGAGACCTCCCTTGTAGTGACTGAAGGATGGACTGTCCCACAGCAAGGGTGGTGCTGGTGGCATGGACTGGGTGATGAGGAGCTGAATTCTGGCCTATTTTGAAAGTAAAACTGATAGAGTTTGCTGATGGGTTGGACATGGGGATAAGCAAGAACAAAGAAGATATTAAGGATGGAGCTTCCCATAGCCGAGATGGAATGATCGCCGGTGAAACAAGTTTCGTGGGGAAGAGTAGGAGTTCAGTTTGGGAATTGGTATGTGAGCAGAGGGTTGGGGTTTAGCTCAGTTGGTAGAGCACTGTTCTATTCTCTCTGAGGACCTGTGTTTGATCCCCAGCACTGCAAAAATGGGAGAAGGACATGATCCACTCTTGAAGCAATCTCGAAACAGTCATTGAAAACCCTATGAGGGTCACTATGAGTCAGACCTGACTTGAAAGCACCTAACAACATGTGAGCAGATGTTAAGCAAGCAGTGAGATGCCAAATACGTAGTTCAGGGAAGGGGCCTGGACTGCAGATTTAGCTAAACTTGGAAATCACAGTCTTGGGTATCAAATAGCCTAGCCTCAAGTAACAACACATGGTCTATCACTCAATGGACCCCAACACATTGGAATGTCAGGTCCTTGAAAGCCAAGCTCCTCTTAGCCATAGGGCCCTTGCTTATATTGTTCCTTCTAACTAGATCATTGCAGCCTAGACAAGTCCTGTGTTTTTCTGGTTCCCAATCTAAAGTATGCCCTCCTGTTATATACCACTGCTACCCTGAGCTTAGGCTTCATAGTGTTGATCAATTGTCAGGTTTATATTCTCTTGTGGTATTTTTAATTTAATTTTTAAAAGTTTAAAATCCTCATGTGCCAGTAGAATCTAAATCAGGGCTCAAACATATTTTCTTCATCACTATTTTCCCAATATCTAATGCTGACACATTGCACACTCTTAAATATTTGTGGATGACTGTTCTTAATGAATTACTGTGTACATGATATGTTGTACTTCTTTTACTTGTAATCAATAATTCTCAGAGTAATCTTACCCTATCATTTTCTTATCTTCCTAAAACGCAGACTGATCAATTATTTAATGGCTCCAAAGACTTTGTGAAAAAACTTTTTATTAGATATTGTGTGAGGAAAGACTGGATTGTGGGTGAAGATTGAATGATCACTTAAATATGGAACTATGAAAGGAAAAAAAATTTAAGGCTTATACAAACTTCCTAATCAAAATCCCCCACCTCCTGTTTTCTTCTCAGCAACTTTGTTGAGCTTCTGTGGACACCTCTAGTTATCATCCCAAGGTTACTTTATAGTGACCTTTGACAGACATAATACTTACTCAGGGCCATGGACAGCCAGGCTGGCATGGAGGAAGGGTCCATGTGTGGGGATGAAGGGATCTGAGCCAGCTGCTGACCTGCTTTGGGGTTCTTTCAAAGATCTGTTGCCTCCTGCCTCATCCTGGGAGGTTATAGGAAATGATTCCCCAGGGAAGAGATTTGATTTACTAAGAAAGTGTTGTCAGCTCACAAAAGAGCTCTGGGCTTCTGTCTTTGCAGAGTACAGCTGTATTAAACACAAGATTAAATTAGGGCACCATCTTGCTATTGTCTTAAACAAAACAAAACAAAAAACAACTACCATAAGAATTCAGGGCTGCCTGTGTTATTTGCGAACACATACACTGGTTTCACGATAACATCTTTATGTGATACACATGTATATAGAAAATGATAATTGATAGATGCATAAATATATATTAGATGGGGAATTTCACGACAAAGGCCCCATCTTTTTAGATAATATTGTTATGGGACACATTCACCCAGCAAATGTGTATTTGAGCTCCACATAGAGCCAGGCATGGTGAAACAGTGATGAATAAGAGAGAGAAGGTCTCTGCTTTCATGGAACTGAAGAAGTCCCTTTGTCTGTCAGATGGAGATTATAATACGTATTTCATAGCCATTTTGAGGGAAGTAAATGCCCATGAATGTGAACTTACTAGTTGGAGTTCACAATGCTATATAAGTTATGATTGGTTATGATGATTGATGTATCAAATGTAACTATCATTTTCCTTAAGAATAAATGCTGAATAATTATTTCTAATTCTGAATATCTTCCATTCCCATACTGCCTAAGATTTTAACCCTAACAATTTAGAGAGGCAAATTCTTTTACTATAATCCTAAAGAAAAGAAAATGTCAAGTGTATAGTTTAGGTTATAAATGTATTAGTTAGCTACTGCTGTGTAACAAATTACCTCCTGCTGCCCTGCAAACAAAATATTTTCACTTCAAAGTTTTTGTGGGTCATGGATCTGGGTGTGGCTTAATTGGGTCCTCTGATCAGGGTCTTTCTCAAGGCTGTAAGTCAGATGTCTGCCAGAACTGTAATCATCTCCATCCTCAACCAGGGGAGGATCTACTTTGAAACTCACATAGCTATTGTAGGCCTCCAGTGATCCATATCCAGGCTTACTTGTGTGGCTGTTGGCAGGCTTCTGATCCTTGCTGGCTATTGGTGTGATTTATTAATTCCTTACTACTGGGGACCATCCATAGGTGAGCTCACAACATAGCAGCTCCTTCCCCAAGAGTCAGCATGGGCTCTAAGAAGGATAAAGAGATGGAAGTCTCAGTCTGTTTGTGTAATCAAATCTTAGAAGTACCATTCTATTCCATTTGTCATATTCTGTTGATTAGAAGCAAGTCATTGGGTCTAGCCTTTACTCAAGGGGATGAGATTATGCAAGTGGGCACCAGAAGACAAGGATGGTTTGAGGACAGCTCTCAGACTGCCTGCCAAAGTAGTGCTTGAAAACAACACTGTGAGTTAATGCTGTGTGTATGGCATTGATAATGTTGCACTATTTGAAATGAATAAAAGAAGAGAAATTAGTACCAATGTTTGCCTAAGACACCATAGTTAGGACTGGCAAGGAAATTTGGGGTTGAAATTTCTAGATTTTAAGTTTTACCCAATAAAGAATCCTGATCCATTCTTTTACTTCTGATGCTAACTCATGCTTGGACATTTAGAACCTCTCTATTTAACAGGAAAGTATTTGAAAGGTGCTTTTCAAATATTGGAAATAAACAAAGGTCAGCCTTTCGTAAGCAAGAGTAGCCAAATTTAAAATATGCTAACTTGAATTTGCTAGTTCACAGTGGTACTACATGCATTTACTTCATTAATTTTGACCCACACTTGAAAGCAAAGCTGATCCAATTATTTGAAGATTAAGAGGAAGAACATTCCAGGTACAGAAGAAAACTAATGCTATGCAAATGAATTTTTTTTTTTTGCAGTGGTTTTGAAAAAGGAAAAAGGCCAATATGGCCAGAGTATAGTGGCCAAGGGGCAAATGTGCCAAGTTGATGCTGGAGACCTGGGCAAACATCTGGTCATGTGAGATATGGGAGACAGGTTAGGGATTTACATTTAAATCTAAATGCAATGGCTGGACAGCTTAGGATTTGAGGTGGGTGCAAATAGCTCTCTCTCTCTCTCTCTCTCTCCCTCTCTCTCTGTGTGTGTGTGTTTGTGTGATTACATTAGCTATATCACATCAAGCTGTTTTTGAGAGATTCTGACAACTATTAACCACAAGCCATGTTTGGGTGACGATAGAACAAGCAGGGAAACTGTATAATTGAATGTCATAATTATGCCATGTGCTTTACACAGAATTGAAGTGTTATGAGTTTTGACCAGCTAATGGCTAAGGCAACGTGGTGCATGCATTTGGAATGAGATTCTCCTATCACAGGGATTCCTAGTATTACATTTGTTTCATGTGACAGAACTTACAAGAAATTTATTCAGAAAAACACCCAGTGTAGGAGTCTCTTGGCATAGTCCGTGCATATTTCCTCAAACAAGCAGCAATCATTTTTCAATTGTGTCATTTATGGCTGTGGCCTATGTGTAGTCTTGTGGCTTTGTTTCAAGCCAGCAGGCACACAGGCAACTTTGTCAATGGTCACCTCGGGTTTTAAAATGAGAGGGCACCATTTAAAATAGTGCTCCTGATAACTTTTCTGTCCTCCACCTTTCCCGCTGATGGTGTGTCAGTATGAGAAAAATATTTTAAAAAGAAACAACATGGAATCTACTTTTCATGAAAGGTTCATTCTGAAGTTTTAACACTGGAAATAAACCAATCCTTTCCCTAAATCAGCTTGCTAGTATGTTCTTCTCTAAGTCAAGATCCACTTTAGCTGAACCAAAACAAAGAAAAAACAAAAAACCTGTATCTCAAGTTCAGGAATTGTTTTACTTTCTTCATTTTACATTCTAAAAGTAAATTGACTATTGTCTGGTTCTAAAATACTCTTAGGAAATACAGAAAAATATAAAGAAAGTCTAATAAAAATAATCACTGTTGGTGATTTTGGTATATATCCTTCGTATATGTCTCCATTTATCCATATTATTTGGTGGTATTTCATAGAGTACTTGCAGTTTTGTGTTTGGATTTTTTTCTGCCATAATGTGACTTTTTAAAGCATTTCCCCAAGGTCATGATTTATTTTTTGAAAACATGATATAAATGGCTGTACAATCTGTTGTCATAATTAAACCACTTTGCTTATTATTGAATACATAATATAGTTTTGGATTTTTCTCTGGTCGTAAATAATATTGTGATGAACCTTTTCGTACATCACCCTTCATCTGCAGGAATCAGTCCAGCAAGTGGATTTTGATACATTTTGTTAAATTGTTTTCAAAACACCTTGTACTTACTGCTTCACCAGCATCAAGGCTGCACTGTGGTACTTCTCACACCTGATATCCAGCCAAGATTTGGAGATTGTCATTAAAAGGAAAGCTTGCCAATTGCCTAGGTCAAATATTGTTTTGATTTGCTTTTATTTGATTAAAAGGGACATTGAATATCATTTCTATTTGTTTTCTGGCAACTTAAATCGTCTATTCACATCTGTCTATATCTTTGGGACATTTTTCCTCTCAGCATTAACATTTTGCTTATGGAAATTTACTTTTTTGAATATGGGAAAGATAGACACTGAATCTTCAGCATTTAGAAACACAAAGATACTTCTATGCTTTTAGTATAAAAAGTTAAAACAATTTTTTTGTGTGTTTTTTAATTCCTGGTATCATGGTTTATTTGTGAATCTGCAAATGTGTAAACACAGTGTACTTTCTGAACAATGCCACTTCAGCTAGCTATAGCTCTAGTACTAATCTTCCTTCTACTTTCCTATCTACTTCCCTCTTCCTTCTACAGTAATAAAAATTTTGAAAGATCCAGACTTCCACTTATCTCACTTCACTCAAATACCCTTTTCTATGGCAGCAGGCCAAAGAAACCACAGTCTGAAAAGAATTGTATATGAGGAACTGAAGGGGGTCAATAGCACTGGTTGGGAGGAATAACTGACAAAGAAAAAGGAGAGTGTCTGGCTTATGCCATTTAAGGAATGACCTTCCCATGCCGGCTTAGAGTGTGAGCCATCCGAGTTTGTGAAGAAGAGGGCAGGACTCAGGGATCCCAGGTATCTGACTTTCTGCTCTGTGCTGCTGCCTGTGGCCAGAGGGAACTCAGCTCTGTCCATCTCAGCTCCATCTCCCGTTGTCTCCTTTTATGATGGAGATAACAATACCTCAAAGGTATGTTGTAATTAGTTACTCTTAGAGCCTGAAAACATTATTACTAATTATAACAATGATTACATCAATAATTCCTTCATTTCTTTTGTAGAATTTTAATCAAATACCAAAATTCAGATCCAGTTGTTTGTAGAGACTTTTTTTTTTTATTATCCTCACAGCTTCTTTGTGATGATTATTTTACCCTGTGCTAAGTGAATTCCTTAAAATATAGAAATTTGAAATTTGTTAAGAATGTTTAGAAACTTTCTGGAGTTCCAAGAAAAGGGAATGTCAAAAAATAATAAATTGTTGGATCACCATAGATCATTATAACTCAATAATAAAATAACTAAACATTTGACATCATTGTAACTCAATAGTAAAATAGGCAAATATTTGAGACTGTTGATTTTTAAACCATGTTAACTTCCTTTTCTTTCAAAGTGAGTCATATAATCTGGTGTGGTTAGTTTACAGGTAAATAATTATACCTAAGACTATTACAGTTTACCTAGACATTCATCAGGAAAGTTGCATGGATATAAACAATTTAACAAATAGTATGCTGTGAACAGTGACCCTGGATCTTATACAGTTTTAAGTTTGAAACTGTGAGTTAATCTTTATTTTTATTTATTTATTTATTATTTATTTATTTAGAATCTTTTTATTAAGAATCTTGTTGCAATCTCACAAACTCATAGAATTAATATGGTTTTGAGTTGACAATAGTTAAGAGAATGTATATTTAGCATTGGCCATCTTTCTTGAATGGTGCTCCTTAATGTATGATTGAGTGTATGAATGTCTAATTTTTCTCATTAGAGCATATGTACCTTATAAAGATATGCACCATGTGTTATAATACCTCTAAAAGTAGAAAGATTGAATGAATGTTGGAATTATTACCTATGCCACCTGACCTTTTTTTTCTCCCCCTGTGCTTCCATTTAAAACTAGCTGTGAGTCTTTGGACACTTAAATAACTGCATCTGCTTCAGTGTCCCACTGTACAAATGGGAAAATGATATTTTCTTTAATTTACAAGGCTGTCTTGAGGCTCAAATGAAGGGAACTCCCTAGGTGTGAGTGGATAGTTAAAAGCTTTGTGTGGGCTAGTAAAAATTCAGTGTCATTCTGCAAGATTGTTTTATTTCTGCATGTATGATTGTCAGTGGAGATGTGTATCTTGACCTTTCCCCCTCATTTTTGCCTGTTACATTTTGCATACTGATAAGAGCTGAGAGTTGAGTTAGCAGAGTTATTATGGGATATTTCCAGCTCAGGTGGCCTCTACCTTCTTCTGGTCTGGTCCTCATATGGATGAGAGACGCATAACCAGCTCTTAAATTTAAATGTCAGCTGCATCCTCTTCATCAGGAGAAAAAAATCCAAACGTTTATTTTCTGTGCAAAAAGCAAGTTTTCATGGTAGAGTCCATTTATTTCTGAAATGACCTCATTTACCTGAATGAGGAGCACATATTTATTTTCAGGGTAAGTGGTGGGGTCGCATAATTCTTATGTGATGCATGAACCAAACACTCAGCTATAAATTACATTCGGCTAGAGGACGATGCTTTGGTATGGAACCACACTTTCTGCTGCTACTTGCTCTTTCTGGGTTGAGGCTGAGAGCTGGAAGGTTGGTGACTCTTGGATTTATCTAGAAAATTAAAAATATTCTCAATGCAAACCAGAATGCGGTGAGTAACAACATGTATTTATTTATATAAAAAAGAAGATATAGTGATGTGACCTGGATCTAACATTTCCCTGGCTGGGAGACTAAAAGTGCCACGGAACATGTCAGAGTGGCTTGTGGCATTACGGTTTATTTTCAAAGACCTTTTGATAACATCATCAAGTTCTTTCTCCCTTTGTTTTATTTTAAAGTGGCCTTTCACTGGCTTCATTAATGTGTCACAAAGTGGGATGTTTTTGTTGTCGTTTCTGTGAGCTTTCAGTCTCATAAAAGTTAAATGTGTGCATTCCTGTAATGTGATATCCCCTGTCCAGTAAAAATCAATGCTTCTTGCCCTTGCAGCTCAAAAGGTGGAGGTCTTATGTAGTCTGTGTTTGTGGTGTGCGTTTGTACAGATGGCCTTTCATCACCCATGTTTTCTGATATTTCTTAAACATATCTGCAACCTTGGCCCCAGCCATAAACAATCTGTTGGCTTGTGTTTAGCCTCCCTGTGCTAGAAAACAAGAGAGGTTGCCTGCTCCCCCACCTTGTCCTGTGGAGCAGGCAGGGAATGAGGTAGTTTATTATTTACTGGTATATTATTCCTTTGATTGGGTGGCAAGAGCATCTGAAGAAGATGCATTTCTGGAGCGGTAGCAAAGTTTAAAGCCATTTTACTCCTTCTGAAACCTGAATTATACTCTCTTAAGTATACCAAGTACAAAGATTCCAAGATCCATGATGGCAGATTTGCCTCTGCTCAGATGTAACGGTCATTTCCCCAAACCAAATAGAATTTTTGTGTCATTTTTTTTCCTAGAAAATAATAAAATGTGGATTTTTAGAGTTAAGTTGCAAAGTTGAGCAAGGACTGAAATTTTCCAAGGTTTCACTTGGACTAAGTGTTGCCTTTGATACATGAGATCAGCCCAGCCAGTCACAGTATGTGATTGTAGATTTAAGGGCATATTGCCAATATGATGGGAATTGGATAAACAGTTTGTATTTACTCTGTTACATGCATTTCTGAAGATGGAATTTTGTAGTATGCTATTGAGGCAACTCAAAGGTTCCAAATGATGACTTGTCCCTAACTGTCCTTTCCCCAGTTTTAGGACAGTAGGATCAGAGTATCTTTGGTTTGGTGCAATTCAGTCATGATTTTGTCTCTACTTTGGCCTGTTGTCTCATCCCTCAGAGAGCCCAGCTATTATTCCTAAGGTCTCCTTTATATGATGAGCAGAAAGGATTCTCTTAACCTGCTGTGACATAGATGAGCGCCTGTGAAGGAATGTGATTAAGGACTTCAAATTACTTTTTATGTATGTTGAGAAAATAGACAAATCAATTAGATTAATGCCTACTTACTATATGTCAGGTACTATGTTAAGCACTTTTATTGTTTTATTCAATAGGAGTTACTATCACTGCTCTGATGTGGAGACTAAAGTTCAGAGGGGCTGAAGATTTTACCCGAAATCATGTAGTCATAAAGAGGAGAGCCAGGATTACCTTCCATCATGATGCCTCCTTTCTTTGTAACCCTGATCACCCCCACTTCACACATATTTTGATAAACTTGCTGAGAGACCACCATTCCATGTTGCTCTCTGGTGAAAGTATCACTGAAGTCTTAGTTCCATAGACCTTCCTTCTAGCACCTTCTACCAATGTAAGCTGCCTGGTAGTTCAATCTGTTACCTCATATTTTACTGAACACTGATTTGAAGCAGTATAATAAAAGCAAGGATCATTTCATGTAACAACAGGAAACCTGAAGTGTAGTTGGTAGTAAAATATACCTAAATGAAACTCTAATTGTGATCCTTAGTACTCATGTTATTAATAACTGTATTAAAAGATACAATCCTGTTATCTATAAACAACATCATATCCTATGTCTTAATGCAATGAATCCAAGGGCTTAACATTTTCACTATTTTTTGTATGACTTTTTGAAATTATAGTCCTAAAACTGTCATATGGTAGAAAAGAGAACAGAGATATATCTGAGATTAAAATATGCTAACTTTCCGGCTCAGGGTGAAATTTATAAAACACTAGTCATTCAACTCCAGGTGAAATTTTTCCAGTTATTCAAAAAGGCTATTATTCAGAAACCACTTGTGGTTGGGATGCATCTTGATGCATCATTTATGCAGTGCTTTAAGTGTTTACTAGAGCCTGTCAGAGACAAAGTACAAAAATCCTGCCTAAAGACCTTACTATCTGGAGATGCATTTGTGATATGTAATAGGAGTTCATCCCAGAGTAGGTATTTCTTAACCCATTCATTCTGTGAGAGTTGAGGTTCACAGTTTCTTTTAGCATGTAGATAACCTCAAAAATACTGAATAATATTGCCACTTCTAATAGGCACTTACCAGAAGATTGTGCAGTCCACTCTAAAGTTAGGCAGTGATGGGAAGGGAGTCCTTTTCATAGTGAGTCACTGGCTAAGAGAGTGTTTGGGGAATGGCCACTGAGGAGGGTGTTGAGTCCCAGCTTTACTCCATAAAAGGGTTCTTTGTTTTCCCTACTTTTATATTTAACTTTTTCCTGTTCAACACATCTTAATTAAATTCACTTTCTTTTTGAATTAGGACATTTACAGTTGTAAATAAGTTGTGATAACTGTGAGATGATGGCTATTCCTTACTGGGTCAAAATAATGGCAGGCAACAGGGAAGAAAGTTGATGTTTTCCTTGGCATGTGAAGCTTTTTTGTGTGAATGACTAACTGTTTAAATATATGTTAAGCTTTTGGAAATACTGAAAATAGAACTGATCTCAGTTATTACTTTCACAGACTTCCTAGGAATACAGAGACCCCCAAACGGGGGGCCACTGGATGTAGTGAGCACCATAAATTCCCTTCTCCTTAGAAAATTCTATGATTTGCAAACACCATTAAAACTAATAAAATTGAATAGTTACAAATGTACTCCCAATGAGTTTTGAAATCCAGGTACAACACTTTGGGGGAGAAAAGAGGCAATTAGAGATACCCCCAAGACTTGAAGAGCAGGGTAAGGATTGGGAATGGTTACATGTTACTATGCCCTACAATTTTCCTTGGTAAGCAACCAAAAGTAGCAATATTTGTTTTATTATATTCTACTTGTCTGCATTTTTAAGGAAAATACAAAAATACAACAAAAAGCCTTTCTTTTTCTTTTTCTTTTCTTTTCCAGTACTGGAAGGTTGAACTCAGGGCCCTACACATATTAGGTAAGTGCTTTACCACTGAACAGTGCCCTCAGCCTTTTTTTCTTTTTTTTTTTTTTTTACTATTTATTTTGAGACAGGGTCTTGCTAAGTTGTACAGGCCGCTTCTGGCCTCAAACTCTCGGTCCTCCTGCCTCAGCCTCCCAAGTCCTGTTACTCCTGGCTTATTTTATTTTATTTTTAATGGCATGAGGATTTTCTTGTTTTTTTCAGTGCTAGAGATCAAACCCAGGACCTTGTGCATTCTAGGCAAATGCTCTACAACTGAGCTACATTCCTGGCCCCAAATCCTTCATTTGATGCTTTGTCTCCGCATCTGAGTGGACCTTGCACCATCCTCTTGAGCCCATGCTCCACTCAGCAGGCAAATTGAGCTGAAAACCAAATGCTGAATATATCAAACCTCTGTTGGTCTCAATTGCCAATGGTATAAAAATCTAACCTCCTTCAAATAACGTACAAAGTTTTTTATAACATGACCCAAATTTACACCTGATTCCTTTCCATGCATACCATACTTTATGAACCTGCCATACTGAACTTTTCATCATCCTTGTGTACTACCAGACCTTTTATAACCCCCTTACCTTTGCACATGTTTTCTGCTAGCTAGAACATTCTCGATGCTTAATCTTTGTTTGATAAGTTCCAACAATATCCAGTTAAGATAATAACCCTTATTCTGTACCAACCTTCATTTAATCCTTATATTGAGGTAGTTGCCATTATCAATTCCACTCTGTAGAGGAGGAACTTGAACTGGAGAGGTTAAGTAGATTTCCCAAGGTCACTTAGCCAATAAATGATGAAATTTGGATTTGAACCTATTGCTTGAGGACATATGTTCTTGACCTCTATCACATGTCCCCTAAGATGGCACCTCCAAAAGCTTTCCCATGTCCCTAAAAAGGAGTTTGGGTCAGTTCTTAGGATTCTTATTTCCTAAAGCATCTTGGTAGTAGAATTTAAGAAGTTGTGTTAGAATTTCTCTCTCTGTGTGCCTGTGTGATTTCTGAGGAACTCTAGGGATCGTTCAGGGCTTAGCAAAATGCCTGCCATCTGGTAAACCCTTAGTGGATGGATCTTGAGTGAGTGAAGGAGTGAGTAAGCAAACAAACACAGAGGCACTTGTGTGTACTTAGAGGGGTCGGGATCACCTTTCCTTCTATGACATGCTTCTGGGATATCAGTTGAAAACCACTTCCTTCCAATAGACTTTACCTGTCTCAGGGGTGCAAAACATTCCAACAGGAAAACCTAGCCCTCTCAGTTGTCATCTCCACGTGACAGTAAATCATTGCCAAACCTTGCGGAGATGCCCATGAATTTTGCTGAGTATCTATGTAGCGCTGCAGCCTGACAACGTTGATTTATTTAAGTATAGGTTTGGCACCCTGCAAGAGCTCACCATCTGCTGAAGTTGTGTTTACTTTAAGTACCAGTCAGCGTTTTCCTGACGAGTTATAGAAAAATGGTAGTTCAACTTAATTTTTAAGTGAGGGCTGTTTAAGAATAATTTGTTAATTACTAGTTGGTTGATTCCGTTTCCTTAAATTAAGGGCTTCGGTTAATATCACATGCTTATTGCCAGCTTGCTGGGATCTGCTGTGGGGGTGTGCACAGTTGTGTGATAGACTGCAGCCCTATTCTTCTATGCCAGCCCTTGTCTTGCCTTTTAAATTCATCTTTAGCTAATTTTAAAAGTCTGGAAGGTAACTTGATGGTTTACTAGCTTTAGAACTGCAGGTTGGAAGCTCAACTTAATGGCCATTTATAAAACCATTTAGCGGACCTTGGCTATGTGGCCTTCCGTGTGATGGGGCACACTGAGTTGTTGGATCCAGGCTGCTTCTTCGAAATTCAGGAGAATTGGAGTCCACATGACTTGGGCTGAAGGTATTTCATCAACTGCACATGAGACAGGATCCAAACTGCTGGGGGGTGGCTTGTAGTACAGTATATTTTTTGGCAAGCAAGGAAGTATTTGGCAGCCTATTACTGGGGAGGCCCACGGAGACTGGCCATGGCTGGCAGAAGAGAGCACATTGAGGTTGGATGCATCGGGATATGTAATGGCTTTGTAAATGTTTTGGTTTCAATAAAATCCCCAATGTATTTTATCAATGCATTTTCCCCTTAATTTTTAGACCCTTGTGTATTTCAAGGGAAATTTAGTCCATATGTTTTTGATTCATTTATACTTAACTCATCAAAATGTTGTTTTCTAAGAGTTATTTGATGTCCAAGAAGACTTTAGAGCTTGATTTAAATCCCTTCCAAAGTGCTTCCCCCCTCCTTTTTTCAAATAGAAAGCCATCTACTCTGGGCAAAACCTAAATGCACACACACCAAAAGTTTGCATTTGGTTGAAGGCTCCAAGCCCATGAGGCTGGCAAGCTGAGCCAAATGCATTTTCCAGCTCCTGGTCATGTGTGGGCTGTTACTCAAATGTACACATAGATCTTTACTTTCCTATAGTCTTTGGTGGCATCCACATGGAGAGAAGCTTTGAAAAGCAGAGTAGATGCCATTTGTTACATCTTTGATCTCAGCAAAGCCACTTAAATTCCCTTACCTTCAGTTTCCCATCTGTAGAGTTGGGCTCATATTTATCTTGCATACCCGCAGCCCCCAATTATTGAGAGGATTGTTGTTGTTGTTAGGTGCTATGAAGTCAGAGTCCAACTCATAGCAACCCTATGTACAACAGGCAAAACAGTATTGCTAGTGTTTCTCTGCTATTCATAGGGTTTTCAATGGCTGATTGTTCCTTTTTTGGGGGAGTGGGTTGGCAGGTCCTTCTCTCAAGCCTACAGCTTCTGGTGTTCCCAGGCTGTCTGCCATCCAAGTACTAACCAGGCCCAACCCTGCTTAGCTTCTGAAATCTGACAGGATTGGACGCTACAGTGGTATAGCTACGGGCATTGAGAGGGTTAGATAGTTCATATGAAAGTACTTTGGAAAATACAATAGCATAATGACTCTTCTTGATGTTATTGTTCTTTGAATAAAATAATAAATACTGAACTTTTAGTAAATGTTTGTCAATGTGTGCCAGGTATTGTTAGACACTTTAAAGTTACTATCTTGTTTAGTCCTCACATTACCAGGTAAAGATTGTTGTTGTTATTGTTAGGTGCTGTTGGGTCATGTCCGACTCATAGTGACCCTCATAGGGTTTTCAATGGCAGATTGTTTTGGGATTGCATTGGGAGTGGATTGCCAGGCCCTTCTCCCATTTTTGCAGTGCTGGAAAATGAGCTCGGGACCTCAGAGACTGCAGCACAGTGCTCTACCAACTGAGCTAAATCCCAGCCCAGGTAAAGATTAGATGCTTTTATTTCCCACATGGTGGAATATAAGCCCAAGGTCTTACAATTTGTAGATGGAAAAACTAAAATATAAATCCATTCCTTTATGGGTTTTGACACTAAGTTGTACAGTATATGGTTGAAACTATATTTGGCTGTGCCTGCAACTGTAGCCTTGTGGCATCCTATCCCATCAGATCTTGGAAGCTAAGCAGGGTTGGGCCTGGTTAGTACCTGGATGGGAGACCACCTGGGAACACCAGAAGCTGTAGGCTTGGGAGAAAGACCTGGCAACCCCCTCCCAAAAATCAATCTGCCATTGAAAACCCTATGAATAGCAGAGAAGCACTGACAATAGTGTTTCCCCTGTTGTACAGAGGGTCGCTATGTTTGGATACTGACTCGACGGCACCTAACAACAACAACAATAATATTTGGCTGTAATGTTGTGACTCCACATGAGAGTTTATCTTGATCAATATCACTCCTAATTGAGTATCTGCACATCATTAAGTGTACTTAGTCACTTTTTCTATTACGTTTCTTATTGAGGAATTAAGAGTGGATGCATATGTATAAACATAGCTATTTGAATATATGCAGATTAAAAACAGTAACAGAAAGTAATTTTAATTGAGTTCCTACTTTGGACTAGGTAGTGCAGGGTTCTTTATTATACTTCACCTCACTTAATCTCCCAACAATTCTATGTAATAGAGATGGTTATTGTCAAGAAGAGTGAAGAGTTGGGATTTTATCCTACTTGCAGGTTAATTAGCCTGCCAGTTTCATGGATGCTGGCAGAAAATAGACTCTGGGTCAGAGACAAAGTTCTTTCCTCCTCATGACCAGCAAGCAGCCTTAGCTTCACATTCCATTGCTTCCTCAGTCCCAATTCCTGTGAACGTGATGAGGAGGCACTCAGGTGGGTTCTGAGCACACAATGGGTTTACATCACAGCCAGTGAACTCCCTCTCTCTCTTAATGTTGTGGGATGCAACCTTGACTGACCTCTGCTCCAGAGGAGGAGACAGGATCTTTGCTTTTCTGGACAGTAAGCAAACCTGCCCTCTTCCCCACAGGGACACACTCTATCTCCTAAGACTTTTTACTGTACAAACATGTTTGAAAAGATTCCAGAACAAAAGCCACCAGTGTGTCTGCCTCTGAGACATACATAATGTGAAAGACCGGGGCAGATTATCTCTCCACAGTCTTTATCTCCGTTTTACAGACATGGAGTTTTGGCATAGAGGGGTGAAGTCATTTATTTGTTCCAGAAGTATTATTGAGCACCTGTATATGTTTATGGTCACATAGCTAAAAAGTGGAGGAGAGGGCAGTCCACATAGGCTTCAACCCACCTCCTTGTCCCCTTATCTCCTTAACCACTTACTTCCTCAGCCACTATCTCATCTTCTCCCCACCCCACACCTAACTTATTGTTGTTGTTGTTAGGTGCTGTCGACGCATAGCGACCCTGCATACAACAGGGGAAACAGTATTGTCAGTGCTTCTCTGCTGCTCATAGGGTTTTCAATGGTGGATTGATTTTTGGGAGTGGGTTGCCATGTCTGTCTCCCAAGCCTACAGTACCTGGTGTTCCCAGGCAGTCTTCCATCCAAGTACTAACTAGGCCAGACCCTGCTTAGATTCTGAGATCTGACGGGATCGGATGCCGCAGGGCTACAGCTGCAGGCTTAACTTATTATATAAAATAATAATCCACTGAAGATCATGACCCAACAGGACAGGTATTTCTCCTGCTATCATGTTCTCCCTCTGACCCAACAGGACAGGTATTTCTCCTGCTATCATGTCCTCCCTCTTGACCAAGTCCTAGAAGCCCAAGCACCTTAGAGCATTTGCCTGAAATGTGGGAGTGTTGTTAGCAGATTCTGATAAAAGTCAGGATGGAGTTTTCAGATATATTTAATAGCATGTGGGAGACAATGGTGCTAAATGATTTCAAAATTAGGTTAAACATGAAATTTTGTCATGGGAAATTTAGTTTTACAACTTGGGAATCATTTGATATCTATACAGAATCCAGAATATTCTTTTCCTTTGTTGCTGCCCCACCAATTAATCTACACCGTGTGTAGAATGGTACCACTAAACGACTTCAGTAAAATATTGGTAGCGCTCTTGTGGGATTCCCCATGTCATGTGCCTGAATCAGTATGTCATAAAATATTAAATGATTACAAAGTTGGAATCTGAGGAGAAGAGAAAGGCCTTGGCAATAATAGGATTTTCCAAAAGAGGTCCCCTCCATCCCATAGAAAGTACCCCCAGGCTGCATAGTCTCTCCTCTCTCAACACAGGACCACCTAAGGAGACTAATTTGCCAGTTTCCCTGGGGAAATAAAACAGGTGGAGGTGGGATAATGGAAAAGGTTGGTGGCTAGAATATCTGACTTTGAATTGTGGGGAGAAAACAGTGAAACTTAGTTGGCCAACCACTGCTCCTGTCAACCAAGTCCCTAAAGGAGGAAGAGCGTTCTGTTGGTACCTCTCCATCAGAGGAGAAGCCATCTTTTTAAGAAATAAAAGGAAGAAGATGGCTTGATGGTATTGAGCCCTACCACTGTGTGCAGAGGTTAGCATAACGCACTGAGTTCTCTCCTACTGGCCTGGTTCTCCCAGTGCATAGCACCTGAAGCTATTTGGCCCTATTTCCTGAGCTCATTTCAATGCCTCTTGATGCCAGAGAAAGATCTAATTAGTAAAGAATTTGAAGGAAAGAATTTTAGAGAGAACTTTGTCCCCCCCCAAACCTCAGCAGTGTGGGGATATGACACCACCCTCTGGGGCCATAACTGTCTTAAACACTACTCAAGGAAGTTTATGCACACATTGGCTGTGCTCAAGCCAACAGATTGTAGAGCACATGATTCTGGATAATTCTAGAGCCATTTGTCTCTTGAAGGTATTCTCTTTTGGATAGGCCCTTCCTAACTACTTCAGAGACAAGGCTGCTAAAAGACGAACGTTCTTTGTGCCCTTTGACAGAAAAGTCAAGTAGAAAATAAAGAAATAGGGAAAATAAGAATCTTTGGAGCGGGGTTTCATTTTAATAGTAAAAGTGGGCCCCAGGAACCAAAATTCTCCCAATATACTTGGGAGGGTACTGGAATAATTGCTGGTTTGCTCAGCAGATCCCAGGCCTGTTGGGGCAGGGGCCAAACAACTTTAACAAACAAAACAAAGCCCCAGCAAGCAGTGGGCAAAGTGCTAACTTCCATAATCACTGGTGGAAGTCCTTGGTGCAACCTGGGTATCTTTCATGGGGGAATAGAAACAAGACACCTAAAATACATGTGCCCCAAAGGAAACTTGAGCAGACTTCTCCCCTCCCACGTTGTTCCTTTTGATGGCTCCTCCCACAGTCTCCTGGAAGTGTTTGGTTGGTCTGTCTGTTTCAGGTCCTCTCCCCGCCTCCCCTTAGCTCTAGGATGCTATACACAAACTGGAGCATTTGGGGCTAGCTTGGCAGAGTGCTGTGATTGCTGGCAGCTTCCAAAATCTGACACCAGTGAACATATGAACCAAATGCTCCTGGTACACCGGGGTGTAAAGTCTTCATCGTCTTTCTCTCTGAGAGCAGAGAGCCTCAGGGAACTGCACCATTCTGGGTTTCTGCCTTGGCTTTGCACTTGAATAGCTACACCTGATTCATTATAAAATAATAATTGTCCACTTAATAAGAGTGCTATTGAGATTAAACAAAGTCATTTGGTGAGTGCCTGCTGTACACTAGCTAGTGTGTATTGAAGTAGCTCTGCTCCTGAGCTGTGAGTGCCTGGCAGACAGAGCCACTTGTTATTCCCCACGGGTCAGATCCTGGCTCTGTTCCTTGTTAGCACTGGGACCTTAGGCAAGTTACTAACCTTTCACCTGGAAAGGGAAGATCATGAGACACCATCAAGTACATTAAAGAGCTCTTTGGAGAACTAAATAAGATACTCCATAGAGCACAGGGCTTGGAAGGCACTTCATGACGGTTAGCAATTGTTGTTACTGTACTTAAAGCCCAAAGCTTGAAAGTACAGCCAGCCTTCGGTGTCCACAGCTACCAACTGCAAATCAGAAATGTTGGGAAAAAAGTACAGATGTGCATATGCATACGGAACACTACAGACTTTTTTCTTGTTGTTATTCCCTAAGCAATACAAAATGATGACAATTTACACAGCCCTTACATTGTATTTGGCATTAGTATTAATGTAGAGATAATTTAAAGCATACAGGAGTATCTGTGTAGGTTACATGCAAACACTACTCCATTTTATGTAAGGACTTGAGCATCTGAGGATTTTGGTGTGGGATTAGGAGTCCTGGAACCAATCCCCTCTGGTATGGTGAGACAACTGTATCTGTTTTTTTGAAATATGGTAAACAATAAATGTTCAGCAACTAATAGGTCCATTTTTCATAGTCCTTCTTTGACTAGTCTTCTGCCAGGTCATGGTGGTACATTTTGTTTGGACTCATCCCAGTGAATGAAGATAAGGTTTTCCAGAGGGATTTAACTCTGAAGGCTGCCTTCATATACATTTGTTATTTTTGTTGCTACAAATCTACAGAGGGAGAAATTTTGACCAACTCATCTGGTATCATAGGTATTAGTCCCCTTAAAGAACCCTTTGCTTGAATGGGGCCGGCCTCTGTGATGTGTAGCCATGTGGGAGTGGAGGAGGCAGGGACAGAACAAGTTCCTTCTTTATGTCACTGGAACATGTACTGCTGGGGAGGAGGGCTTGATGGTGTTTGCTTGTGTGCATTAGGGTAAGGTGGGTACAGTGGGGATGGCAAGACCCTTGATGACTCAGAAGTCTTTTATTTTACCTGACATTTCCAAAAGGTGGCCTCTGATTGCATGGCTGCCCCATATTCCTAGGCCAGCTCAGGTAAACCTCAGGCTTTCCCTTCTTCCCATTGGCTGCTTCTTTTGACTTAGAGCAGATATATGTAAAGATTGGAATCGACCCAGAAAGAGACAAGAAGCAGCAAGATCTGTCAGGAAGAGAAACTTTTTGAGGGGCTATACGTGTGGTTTCACTTTTTATTGCTTCCGATTTTTTCTGTATCTGCTGAATTTAATGTTGGATACAACAAATTTGCCCCCACATGTGTGTCAGCTTGTCATGCTGTGGGGGGCTGTAGGGGCTTGCGTGTGCTGCTGTAATGCTGAAAGCTGGTATTAGCCATTGGAAACCCCATGAATAGCGAAGAAGCATTGTCAAATATAATGCTGGAAAATCAACCCCCCCCCCCGCCCCCGGGCTGGAAGGCATTCAGAAAGGAATAGGGAAGAATTGCCTCCTCAAAGTAGAGTCGGCCATAATGATGGGAATGGAGGAGAGCCTCTGGGACTTCCTTTTGCTGATGTAGCACCAATCAAAATGAGAAGAAACATAGTGGTCGCAACATTGGGCTCAAACATATAAAGACTATGTGCATGGCACAATGCTGGGTAATGTTTCCTTCTGTTGTACATAGGGTTGCTATGAGTTGGATCTGACGCAATGGCACCCAACATCAACAACAGCAGAATTGGTTTGGTCTTGACAAGATACCCAGACTCTTGGTTCTCTGTGCTCTGCATTACTCTCCTGTGCTCAGGAACCTTCAGTTTCGGTGGTATGGAGCTGGTGGGTGTGGCTGCTGGAGTTCATTGCCTTCTTTGTGTGTCCTCTAGGGGACTTTCCAGGCATTGAAGTGAATCTTTCACCTCTTGGATTTCTCAAGTGGCTTGGCTAGTCAGTATCTGTGTCTGTAAGAACATGGGAATCTTGTAGTCTCTCAGGAGGGGGCTGATTGAGCCACAGGAAGAAGACTTGATAAGCAAACCCAGGACCATGGGCCCAGGAGCAGCTGGTGTTAGAGATGATTTAATGTCATCTTTTCATTTTATAAATGTGGGAACTGAAGCTCAGAGAGATTAAATGTGTTTCTCATGGTCATACCTCCAGGAGCTTTGTGATTCCTTCTTTAGGCTTCTTTCTCTTATTATCTGACAACGCACCTACCCTTGACTAAGGCAGAAATGAAACTCTAGTTTCTTAACCAATTCATGTTACCAATCCCTTTAGGGCTATTGTTTATCTCAATTGGTTGAGTGCTGCTCTGCACTATCCGAGGCCCTGGGTTTAACCCCCAGCACCACAAAAAATGGGAGAAGGACTTGGCAACCAACTCCTGAAACAATCCCCAAACAATCAGCCATTGAAAACCCTATGAATAGCAGATAAGCACTGACATAGTGCCAGGCATGGCACACTGTCAGGGAGTGTTTTGTTCTATTGTACATAGGGTTGCTATGAGTTGGACCTGACTCAATGGCACCTAACAACAACAAAACCACCAGTCCCTTATATCTTTTTTAAAATGGCATTTCCTGCTCTTCATTTTGGCCATTTCTTCTCCTTCCCACCTTCTCTTCATCTTTTGTCTTGGGTGTACAAGGGAACAAAATAAATCATTTGCCAAAGAACTTAAGTTAAAAATCATCTCTTCCCCTGACTGCTCACCAGAGGTGATCTTCTCTAAATTGTTCTATTTTTGTTTTTTCTGGAAGTGACTGCTAAGCTCTAAACATTACACTATATCCATGTTTCTTTATTTTTTATTTTTATTTTTTGGTTTTTGGGGACAGCCTCACTGTTGCCCAGGCTGGCCTGGAACTTACTATGTAGTCTGGGTTGACCTCAACTTATGAGTCTCCTGCCTCAGCCTCCTAAGTTCTGGGATTACAGGCATATGCCACCACATGTGACTTTATGTTTCTTTATTTATCATCTTTTCATATGGATAACATTTGCATTGGAAGACAGGGTTTTAGCTCGGTTGTTCTGCTTTTTCTATTCCCCCAGCCTTCTCTCAGTGTTCCTTTATTACTCTTACTCCTGTGGTCATACACTTTGATCTTCCCTTTGTGTCCTGTTGCTGTGATGTGGACGTGGTTTGTCCCTGCCAAGCCTTGTGTTTTTTCTCTAATGTATTGTATTGGAAGGAGGAGGGACCATTAAGAGGTGGGGCTTCGTGAGAAGTGACTGGGCCATAACTGCCCTTGTGAAGGCATTAATGTTGGTGGTTTGGAGTGAGTTGGTTAGGTCTTGCAGGACTGAATTGGTTGCCTTGAGAGTGGGTTGTTACAAAATGAATTTAGGTCTATCTCTTGCTTCCTCTCACCATGTGATCTCTGTCTTGCACATGGTCCCAACACGTAAAGCTATCTGATGGTCTCACCAGAACCAATGTCAGCCATGCTCTTAGATCTCTACAAACTGTGATCTCAATAACCCTTTTCTTTATTAAGTACCCGGTCTCGAGTATTTTCTTTTATGGTAACACAAAATGACTAAGACACCTGTCAACTTTAAATCACATTGCTTAAGATGGAGCCCCAAGCCCTCTTTGGATCTTTTTCTTACTCTGCTCTCTACTCTACCATTCCACCTTCTGATGGCTTCACAGGCACTTTTATATTGCTCAGATGATCTAATTTTACATTCTGTCTTGCAACCATGACCAGGTCTTTTGTGCTTTTGGTAAACTCGTGCAGTTGAAAACCAATAAATAGCATTTATGTTATCATTCTGGAATTTCTTTGTTCCTTGCCCAAATATTGTATTAGGATTCTTCTCTAGTATAAAAGAATATTCCTAACATCAAAATGAAATTGATTGAATTTTAAAAACTTCATTGGTTGCCTAAAATCATTTGATCAAGGATGGTAACTCTGTCAGTTTCTCCTACAAAGCTCCCTATCAACCTATCCTTTAATTTTTTTCTCTGCCTCTTCCTCCTATCTCTCTACCACCTTTCACTTCAAAGGGAAACTAAAATATTGCTGTTTTCTTAGACTTAGGGATGGCCAGAATCAAAATATCTAGTTTGTGATGTGATCTCAGTGATGAGATTGAATCTTTGGGCTTCTTTTTGACCATGAAGATGAAATTGTACATTCCCTGATACAATAAGAGAAGCTGTTATTTTGGAGAGTCAATTGATACTGCTGATGAGTTTTAACTTTATCTTTATTTATTTATTTTTGGTCTTTCTTCACAAAGGACAGTGTCAGTATAATAGATGCCATTAGTTTGATGGATCGCGTTGTGATTGATAATAATGATTCTGATGCTTTCTGTTGAACTGAGATAATAAAAGGCCCAAGGGTATTTATAATATGCTAGCTGGGTTTTAAATAAATTAGTGGGTATCTACAGGCTTTACATTATATGTCCTAGAAACAGTTACTGAAGGAAGAAAAGCCTAGAAAATCTTAAAAATTATCCCAGTTCAAAAAATCTGATACCTGCTGTTCTAAACTGCCATTCGGAGACTTGGTTTGTATGTCAGGCAAAATATTAAAGTAGATAATTTACCAAGCTTGCAATTTCTCATGTTGGAGAAAATATGCAATTAGGAAGTACCCAACATAGATTTAGAAAAGGGTATTTTGAAGCAATTGAAATGGCTCATGTTAAACCATAATTTTCCCCAGATAATAGATTTCTTCAGGAGCTAGATCCACTTGGCTAGACACTCCACCTTGTCACAGCTTTGCACAACCTCCTTTCTGTCCATCTCTGGATCTTGAATAGGCAAAGAGAAGCATGGGTGGCAGGTGTGGAATGCTGGTTTTCAAGATATGTCTCAAATTGTGGCAAAATGTAGAAAACGGGTTATAACAGATAGTGTCTGCAATTGCTATCTTCATGAAATAGTAGCTTTCTTTGTGATAGAATGGAGTATTTTGAGTCATTTATGATGAGGTAGATAACCAGCATGCACTACACAATAAACTAGGGGACAGAGGGACCCATGCCAGGTGGCAATTATCCATTGCTTGCAGGTCTGTTAGGAATCCCAGGTCCATAAGGGAAAGGAAGGTGATTTGTGCCTCCAGTCAAAGTGATTTGGGCCAAAAATGTAACTGACTTTTCTGTTGTTCTCCACAAGTTTCATAGCACAGGCTATGGCCTAGAAAATTTTACAGGGGTCTGGTGTGTGGTGTGTATATGGAGTGGGCATGTGTGCTTAATGGGAAGTAAACTCATAAAGCCAAGTAAACTCATGATTGGGAGGGAGGGGCTCTGCTTACCCAATTCCCTCTCCTGGAGGAACTCTTCTTTACTTTGGCCATTCATTACAATGCCTTTATTAGAAAGTGGCTAGTCTATCTAGTGGGCTGGGATTTAGCTCAGTTGGTAGAGCACTGTGCTGCAGTCTCTGAGGTCCCGAGTTCAATTCCCAGCACCACAAAAATGGGAGAAGGACCTGGCAGTCCACTCCCAAGGCAATCCCGAAACAGTCGGCCATTGAAAACCCTATGAGGGTTGCTATGAGTCGGATACCGACTTGATGGCACGTAACAACAACAACATTCTATATTGTGGCTGGCATCTAACATGCTTCAGATTGAAAGTTATACCAGCTGTGTTAGGTTTTATGTAAGTCTCTCTGTGGTTTGGGCATAAACAAGTAAGGCCCAGTCTCTTCCGGTCTTTTACAATTGATGTGAATTCTAGCCACTTTTCTGCAATACTATTCTATCCTTTTGCCAAAGTGTGTGTGTGTGTGTGTGTGTGTGTGTGTGTGTGTGTGTGTGCACTTATTTTTTCCCCTGAAAAATTACCCCTTGGTACATCTGGTTTGTGGGGCTTTAGCTTAAAAACAGTGTGATCTGAGTCTAGCTAGAGGTTGCATGATGTGTGCATACACATATGTGCACATATGTCATGGGTAGATGGTGAAGGTAGGACAAGAGTCTCAGGGTTTCATGTACACAGAAGTACGGCAGTCCTCAAGGAGCATTTCTAGGTAGGTACCACTCTCTAGCACTGTGATTTAGCTCAGTTAGTAGAGTGCCACTCTGCAGTCTCTGAGGTCCTGAGTTCAATTCCAAGCACTGCAAAAATGGGAGAAGGATGTGGCAATCCACTCCCAATGCAATCCCAAAACAATCTGCCATTGAAAACCCTATGAGGGTCACTATGAGTCAGGCACAACTCGACAGCACCTAGCAACAACAACAACAACAACAACAACATCCACTCTCTAGAGTGTGTTGATAACATGGTCTTTCCATCCTAGGGCCCAGGAAACTTGAATATAAACACGCATTTTCTTTTCTGTTGCCTAAATTTAAAAGTAGCAGATGGGTTTCCCAAGGATTCCTGAGCTTACGTTGTTGAACAAGCTCCTAGATTTTTCCCAAAAGATAATGTGTTTTAA
Organism: Pedetes capensis; assembly: GCA_007922755.1. Classification (NCBI taxonomy): domain Eukaryota; kingdom Metazoa; phylum Chordata; class Mammalia; order Rodentia; family Pedetidae; genus Pedetes; species Pedetes capensis. The sequence goes on from VMDO01001462.1 coordinate 88,615, forward strand.
AGTATATACATGTATAACACATATATTTATAGCAGTGCAAGTGGTATAAAGGTGTTGCTGCTGCCTGGTTCTGCTTTTAGCTGCCAGCTCCTCATAGCAAAGGAAATAGGTCCCTGCCCTGATTCTCTCCTTTCCTGCATCAGCTGCTAGTCCCATCTGAACCTCTCCAGCCCATCTCAGGTGGCTCATTCTTTCTGTTGTGGATGTTAACATCATACAGAACATCACCTCTTTTCTGCAATTATGCAAAGTTCTGTTTCTCTGGACTGTGCTTTTATTGTTATTCTCTCTCTGACCTTATCAGATTCAAATGAGCCTTTTTTTTTTTTTTCACCCTGAGGGTTGAACCCAGGACCTCGTACAGGCTAGGCAAGTGCTCTACTACTGAGCCACTCCTTGAGCCCCTTTATTATTTTTTTATTTTGAGACAGACGCTCCCTAAGTTGTGCAGCAGTCCCTGGCCTCAAACTTGTGATCCTCCTGCCTTAGCCTCCTGAGTAGCGGGGATTACAGTTATGTGCCACAGCACCTGGTGAGATGACAAATAGTTTATTTGACATTTATGACAAATAGTTTATTATTAAACTATCATAACTTCATAATCATTTTATAGTTTAAAAAATCTACCCTGGACACACAGTTACAAGATACCCTAATGTAATATAACAAAGAAATAGAAGAAATGTAATTCAAATAAAATTATGTAGTCAGTTGGCCTTCCATATCCACAGATTCCATATCTGCAGATTCAAACCAACTTCAGATTAAAAATATTCAGAAAAAAATTGTGATTGTCCTGAAAATGTAAAGACTTTTTCTTGTTATTACTGTCTAAATGATTCTTGTTATTACTGTCTAAATGATACAGTATAACAACTATTTACATAGCATTTACATTGTGTTGTTGTTGTTGGGTGCCATTGAGTTGGGTCCAACTCATAGCATTCCAATGTACAACAGACAAAACACTCCCTGACACTGTGCCATGCTTGGCATTATGTCAGTGTTTCTCTTCTATTCATAGAGTTTTCAGTGGCTGATTGTGTTGAAGGTAGGTTGCCAGGTCCTTCTTCCAAGCCTACAGTACCCAGTATTCCCAGGCGGTCTCCCATCCAAGTACTATCCAGTCCAGACCCTGCTTACCTTCCAATATCTGACAGGATTGGACACCACAGTGGTATGGCTGCAGGTTTTACATTGTGCTAGTTATCACAAATAATCAGAGATTATTTAAAATAGGTGGGAGGATGGGTGTAGGGTATATGCAAATCTCACACTGTTCTATATAAAGGAGTTGAGCAACTTTGGCTTTTGCTATCCATCGGGGGTAGGGGAGCTGAAACCAATCCCCTGCAGATACTGAGGGACAACTGTATTTATATCAGTCAAGGTCCTGATAGGAAACAGGTAGCTCAGGAAAAAGAGTTTAACTAAAAAGACTTGAAAGAAGGGGAAGGAAAGGTTCTAGGACCAACCAAGGATGGGGAGGATCACAGGGAAGAATAACAGCTGGAAACTGTTACTACTCCTAGGCTTGCAGGAGTTGGGGAAGCACAGGACAGTAGTCCCCCTTTTCCTCAAGGGATATGTCCCAGACCCTCAGTGGATGCCTGAACCCACAGATAGTACTGAATCCATGTGTACTATGTTTGTTTTCATGTATAAATACCTATGATAAAGTTTAACTTATAAATTAGGCACCTTAAGAGATGAACAACTAACAATAAAATGGAAAAATTTAAACTATATACTTTGATAAGAGTTATGTATCTCTCAAAATACCTTATTGTACTGTATTATTATTCCTGTGATGATGTGAAATGATTCATTGTGATGAAAAGTACTACTCTGTGATGAAAAGTAATGCAAATGGATAGGCATTACAATGTTGTGTTAGTCTACTATGGGAGGATGATTCGACCACAGGCATTGAGGGCTGTGATAGTTGATCTTATACACAGCATGGCTATAAAAGACTAACAGGCAGGTAGTAGGTACAGTGTGGATATGCCAGACAAAAGAGTTGATTCACGTCACGGGTGGGATAGAGTGATGGCAAGAGATTTCAACATGCTTCTCAGAATGGTTTGCAATTTAAAACTTATGAATTGTATACTTCAGAAAATTCAGAAAAATTCAGAAATTTTTCATTTAATGTTTTCAGACCATAGTTGACTTTGGATAACTGTAACCATGGAAAGAAAACTCAAAGATAAGAGAGGCTACTCTATTTTAATAATAACACTAGGTGCCATTAGTAATGATAATGTTGTTGTTAGGTGCCGTCGAGTCGGTATCTGACTCATAGTGACCCTACATACAACAGGGGAAACACCATTGTCAGTGCTTCTCTGTTGTTCATAGGGTTTTTAATGGCAGATTGATTTTTGGGAGTGGGTTGCTAGGTCCTTCTCCCAAGACTACAGTATCTGCTGTTCCTAGGAGGTCTCCCATCTAAGTACTAACCAGGCCCAATCCTGCTTAGCTTCTGAGATCTGAGGGGATTGGATGCCATAGGGCTATGGCTGCAGGCAAAATACTTGGCATAAACAATTTAAAGGAGGAAAGATTTATTTTGGCCCATGGTTTCTGAGGGTTTGGTCCATAGTTGCTTGGCCCCATGAGCTTGGGCAGAACATCATGGCAATGGGAGCATGTGGCAGAAGAGAGCTGTTTACTACATGGCTGATCAGGAGGCAGAGAAAGAGGACCATACAGGAAGGAGCAGGGCAAGATATGGCCCCCGAGAACATGCCTCTAATGACCTACTTCCTCCAACTAGGCCCCACCATCTGCATTTCTCCATCTCCCAATAATATCATCATCATATGAATCCATCAAGGGATTAATACATTCATTAGGTCAGAGTCCTTATGATCTAGTTCTCTCTGGAAACACCACCTCAGACATCCCTGAGATGTGCTTTACTAATTTCCTAGACATTTCTCAATCCAATCAGGTTGATGATTAACATTAATCATCACACTTACTTTGAGAACCCTCTGGGATAGAGGGCTTCCAGGAGCTGTGAGATGGGAAAGACTGAACGAACTTCATTCCTGTTAAACCCAGGCACTGAGGAGTGCTTTGTAGTTTGGAATACAAGTGGGAATAGGGGGTCAGAAATGTTCTTGTGGTGTTATTTGAACCAAGCCTTGACTTAGAACAAGATTTTAATAAATTCAGAAGGGAAGTAGGCACTGTTGCTTACTATAAGAAAAATGCCACTTGTAAATTAAGTGCTGAAAGTGTGTGGTAGACTCAGGTAGTGGCAGTAGAGTCAGGATGGGAGGTGTGTAGGATTACTCTTCTCTGAGCCTGGCAGCAGATAAAAGGCAGAGCTGGATAGCAGAGCACCTTGGCAGCCCCATGAAGGAGTGAAGACCATGTTTTGGGGCCTTGATGCTTCAGATGGGCTTTGAGAGGGAGGAGATAGAATACAATCAGTGTTTTAGGAAAATTGCTTTGGGCATGGTATGAAGGAGGAATCTGCTAGGCAAGGAAACAGGAAGGGGGTTGTTAGCAGGCTACCAACAGGGATCTGGCCAAGATGATACAGGCAAAAGGCCTGTGTGTGTGCTGTCAGTTTCTGGAGGAAAACCTCATGTATTTTACTCCTTGGTAATGATATAGGATAGACTGATACCTTTGTTTCTTTTCTTACTCTGTAAGAAGTGTTTCTGAGTTGGTCAGCTTTAACCCCCTCAGCTTCTGAGGTCAGGCTACACAGTGGACCATCCCATCTCCCTGTGCTCTCACTGGTGTTGAGGAAGAGAATATGATATAATCTTTTAGAGTAAAATCACAAATGGACTTTAAATCATCCTTCAGCAGGCTGCTGACTTAATTTTTCCTAAGCAATGGCTAGCATTTACCTCCTCGTCTCGAGAAGAAAAAAATTGTTCCCTCTGAAGCATGTACTAAAGAGAAAGGCAGAGAGGATTGATTTTTCCCCCAAAGAATCCATAAATATTTACATAAGTGCAAGTTACAAATCTGTGGCTTTGAGATTATCAAATTTCACTGCTTTTACACTCACGGCACATAAATTTCCACAGGCATTTGCTGGTTGTGAGTGTTTGGTCTTTGGAGAATTGTCTCCTAGTTTGTTTCCTTTGCTCTTGGAAAACAAATATCTCTTGTGCTGTTTTGAATGGGTTGCTCCTGGATATGGATTAGTCATTGGAGGTCACATGGCAATGGTCCTTGGCCAAGGGAGCTTCACTGTGATGGACTGTCTGCTAATGGGGGCAGTACTGCCCTGGCCAACAGGCTGCATTTAAAGACCCTTTAGCACCACAATCATTCTCTCCAGAAAAGATGCTTGGATGTGTTGCAGTTCCAAAGTCTTTATGGAGTTCTTAGTTCAATGAAAAAAACCTTTTTAAAGATCACATGCCATTAGCATGGGGGAAGGTAAGCAGGTCTTTAAATATGTGTGTTGTGTGTGCCATTTTGCACATGGACAGACCTCCCTCATTTTATTCTTACCCTTTCTTTATAGGCATTTCATTAGATTTTCATTGTTGTAGTGAAATATCTGACATTAGCTATTTATAAAAAAGAAGAGGTTTATTTAGATCACAGCTTTGGGGGTTAAAGGTCATGACACGGGCATCAGCCCAGTTTTTGGCTGTCACATTGTGGCAGTTAGCAATGATGGGAACATACACAGGAGCAAGCAAGCAACAACATCTTGAACCAGTAGTGGAAACAGACTAGGTCTCATAATCCCTGCCAAGGGCAAGGCCCCAATGACCTAAGGACCTCCCACTAGGCCCCACCTCTCAAATGTTCTACATCCTCTCAAAAGCGCCACCTTGTGGAGCAATGCTTCTGTCTCAAAGGCTCCTTGGAAGACCCTCAAACCACACCCAAACTATGGCAGCACTCCTTCCTCTTGTTTGTTTATAGTCAGAACAGTTGCTGCTGAGTAGAGCTTTCACTAAAATTTTGAATTTTGCATTTGCTAGATTTTGGGATGGCCTGCTAATCTCAGGGAACTAAATTTATATATGCTAAATAGAAAATTACTTAAATGATTGTAGCAAGCAATTGATACAAATTGTGGATCTGGGGTGTGGCTGATCTGAACATAGTTGTTATCTGTTTCCTGCTCTAATAATTTTAACAATTTTTTTTTAAATGTGAGGAGGTGCTATGCAAAAGGTAAACAAAATAAATTTAAAAAACCAAATAAATTAAAAATTTATGACAGTAGCCAGTGCCAGGGATTGGATTTTAAATTGATATGCTGGGGTATATTAGATACATGCGGAAAAGCTTAAGTTTGTAGAAGACTGGTTTTCAGACAGAGAAACATTTGTCTTGTCCCTGGATTCAGCCAGGTATGACCTGGTAACTGGCAGAAGTGGGATTGGTAATAGGTAGGCTTAAACCTAGCTTTGTTCTTGTCTCAGAACAGACTCCCACACCAGGCCAACTGAGTGAAGGGTTAGCCTGGTGCCTATGGTCTTAACTGGTTACAGTCCTGCTGACAGATTTGCATTGGATACACAACAGGTGAGTACCCAAGGGGAAGCAGAGTCAGACCACAGGGTGGATGGTAATTGTCCCATCAAATTTCTTGGTTTGGATAGAACTTGAGTCCTGACAAGAGGAAGAGCAGTCAGGATCTTAGAGCAGGAGTCCCCCGCCACTAAGCCACAGACTGGTACCATCTGTATTTACATCTATATTTATAGCCACTCCCCACCACTCGCATTACTGTCAGATCAGTATCCCCCTACTCCAGTCTGTGGAAAAATTGTCTTCCACGAAATCACTCCCTGGTGCCAAAAAGACTGGGACCACTGTCCTAAAGCCACTAAGGGGGAGCTATGTTACTGGTCAGATAACTAGATCAGAAAACAAGGAATGAGAATCAAGACAGAATCTTATAGATGAAACCCAGAGTTGAAGACAGGCATAATTTGTGGTCTTGGGGAAAGGACCAAGACAGTCTTATTTTATATCTTCCAGTGTCTATCAAGATGGCCAAAAATGTGGTCCTTCCTCAATATATATTTGTGGACTGGATGAATTAGGAGGGGTGTATGCAGGGGTGGTAAAAAGATACCAACTGACTTGGGTCTGACAACTTCATTATGATTCTAAACATGGCTTGTCATGATTTCTAAAAGAGATGGGCAGAATTGGGTCCTAGCTCCCTGGAGGGCAATGTTTGTATGTGACATTGGGGGTTGCTTTGAAAATGTAACAAAACAATTAAAATTTATGTGAAATTGTATTTACATTTGCAGGGATATTTTGCAGACATCTGTTCATTACTGTTATATGATCCCAAAGATAGGCAGCAGGAAAGATCTCTGTCCAGAGGGATCCTGAATTTACCTTGTTGTTTTGTTGTTGTTGGGTGCCATAGAGTCGGTATCCGACTCATAGCAACCCTACATACAACAGAGGAAACACTATTATCAGTGTTTCTCTGCTGTTCATAGGGTTTTCAATGGCAGATTAAGTTTTGGGAGTGGGTTGACGGGTCTGTCTCCCAAGCCTACAGCACCTGGTGTTCCCAGGAGGTCTCCCACCCAAGAACTAGCCAGGTCCAACCCTGCTTAGCTTCTGATATCTGACAGGATTGGATGCCACAGGGCTATGGCTGCAGGCTAAATTTACCCTAGAGGCCATATAATCTGGAGAGACAAAATATAAGCTGTAGTTTCACATGGACCTGGGTTTGAATCCCAGGTTTGCCAAAAACTGACTGTGTGATGATGGCCAATGACTTCACCTGTCTGAGACCACTTAAGTCACCAGTGAAATATGGATATGATTGTATTCTTGGAAGGGGCATTGTGGGAATTAAATTCATGAACATAAATTGAATACCTAGGTGGTGTCTGACATGCAGCGGGCCATGGGAGTGGCAATTCCCACAGAGTCCTGAAAGAACAGGGAAGGGGAGAGGCAGAGGCTTTTATTGCCTTGCTGTAGGTTGTGCTGACCCTGGTGGGCCTGGCCTTCATTGCTTCCTGAGGGATGTGATTCCTGCTGATGTAATGGGCTGGGTCCATGTCCTGCAGCCCTGATGACAGGACACCCACACCCTGTGGCTCTGCCTGCCAAGATGGAACGGAGCCTCCTCCGCTCCGTTGCCCACACCCCTCCACATTAACGCCCAGTAGATCTGGGCTTCATTCTTGTCCTCTGGGAAAAATGAAGGCTAGTGCCTCGTGGTGGTCACGTTCTTAGCGAGGGAGTGTATTTTTGAAGCTGGCTTGGGGCCACCTTTGCACCCCCACCCCTCCTTCTCTTTGTCCAATTAATCAGTGTTCCTGTTTTATCAGTTCCAACTTGGCACTTTCATGCTATCTTTTCTCCTGGTTTGGCAGAGTGAGAGAGCACCGAAAATAAGACTTGGGCCAAGGGGCCTGTTTTCCTACTGGAGAGAACAACCCTCTGGCAAAGTGGAGCTAGCTGTTGATAAGAGCCATGTAGCACTGGTATTTCTTCATTAGGTCCCAGGGCCCAGGGGGAGGCTGTAGGTTCTGGAACCTTATCAAGGATTGCTTCTAGGCTGGAGAGGTAGTTCAGTGGTAGAACACTTGCCTAGCACGCACAAGGCCCTGGGTTCAATCTCTAGCACACACACACACACAAAGATTGCTTCTATACCTTTCTATATCCCTGCCTCTCCTTTTTTTTTTTTTCCTATAAGGGGAGGCAGAGTGCAGTTGTACTACACTTATGGGCAAGCTGACTGCTAGGCACTGCTACAAAGACGTCTATCTGTACTGTGTGCAGGTGCAAAGGCAGGATGAACCTGGGATTCACATGGTCTGGCCTGGGTTTGTGCTGGCCCTGCCTTTGACCGGCTCAGTGAAGTTGCCCTTGTGGGATCCTCTTATGAATGTTTACTGAATGTTTAGTTTGCTCCTGATACTGAGTACATGCTTTGTATATATTTATCTCATTTAATCCTCATACAGTCTTTCAAATTATTTGTCATTATCCCTGTTTTATGGATGAAGAAAAGCAAGTACATAAATAGGACTTTGAAGCTAATGTTTTTTTTTATTTTAATAGCTGTAGTTCCTGTCACTACTATTGCATTTTCCATTGCTGTTGCTCACACTAACCTTGTTGTTGTTGTTAGGTGCCTTCGAGTCGGTATCCTACTCATAGCGACCCTGCGTACAACAAGCAAAACAGTATTGTCAGTGCTTCTCTGCTGTACATAGGGTTTTCAATAGCAGATTGATTTTTGGGAGTGGGTTTCCAGGTCTGTCTCCGAAGCCTGCAGTATCTGATCTTCCCAGGTGTGCTCCCATGCAAGTACTAACCAGGCCAGACCCTGCTTAGCTTCTGAGATCTGGGATTTGATGCCACAGGGCTATGACTACAGGCACATATGAGATAGCAAATTGCATTTGAATATATACTACCTACTAATTACACCTGTGATTGGGATTTAGCTCAGTTGGTAGAGCGCTGCGATGCAGTCTCTGAAGTCCTGAGTTCAATTCCCAGCACAGCAAAAATGGAAGAAGGGCCTGGAAATCCACTCCCAAGGCAATCCCGAAACAGTCAGCCATTGAAAACCCTATGAGGGTCGCTATGAGTCAACAACTAATTACAACTGGCTCCCTATAGTCATGTGATAATTTGATCTCTCTGTAAAATAGTTTGTCCTGCCCACTTCACAGAATTACTTTGAGGAAGAGGAATTTAGGGAAGAGTTAGGTATTTTACAAATATAAGAAAATTGCATTAATATAATTAAGTTTGTAAACACAAAATGAAAGTTTATAGGCATCAGAGATATAAACACAAAAGGGTTAAAGGGAGAAGGTAAAAAAGGAAAATATTTACCTATAAATACACAGTGCCCCAAAAATGTACACCACACACATCTTGGGACAAAAACGTTCCATCTTGCTGTTTTCAGAATGTGTCACATGCTTGCTCTGCTAACTCCTGTCTCATGTGCACATTGCTTGGTCGCCTTCTGTGGTGAGTGTGTAAACTGTTCCAATGCCTCGCAGAAAGCAATAGGACTTTGTTGCTGTGTGAGGCGTCCCAGATATTCCCTTGTGCACATCCCACATAGTACATGTATTTCGAACTTATCACAGCTGCGTGCTGTTGTGAGATGTGTTGGAGATTCTATTGCATACTCACGCCTCTATTGTAATTCCTCAATGTTCTTGAATTTCAAATACCACTTCAAAATGGCCTTGTAGCCCTAGAACAGCAATTGTGTTTCCGCCATTTTCTTTGATGATCCTGCCTGTCTCGTGGTGGCCCTAGCATTCATTTGATTGTTGTTGTTGTTGTTAGGTGCTGTCGAGTCGGTATCCGACTCATAGCGACCCTCTGTACAACAGGGGAAACACTATTGCCAGTGCTTCTCTGCTGTTCATAGGGTTTTCAATGGCAAATTGATTTTTGGGAGGGGGTTGCCAGGTCCTTCTCCCAAGCCTACAGCTTCTGGTGTTCCCAGGCGGCCTCCCATCCAGGTACTAACCAGGCCTGACCCTGCGTAGCTTCCAAGATCTGATGGTATCGGATGCCACAGGGCTACCGCTGCAGGCCTTCATTTGATTAGTATCGCCTTTTGAGTGAACGTCATGGTATACGTTGCTACCATAATTCAGTTCAACTTTGAAAAGTAATACATAGATAACATCTTTTAAATGTGCATGCATTTTTTTGGTACCCCCAGTATATATATGCTCATCCTATCTCATTGCTTCATGTGTATTACTTTATTTAAACTGTATAGAGCCTGCAGCTATAGCCCTGTGGCATCTGATCCCATCAGATCTCGGAAGCTAAGCAGGGTCAGGCCTGGTTAGTACTTGCATGGGAGACTGCCTGGGAACACCAGATACTGTAGGCTTGGGAAATGGACATGGCAACCCACTCCCAAAAATCAATCCGCCATTGAAAACCCTGTGATCAGCAGAGAAGCACTGACGATAGAGTTTCGTCTATTGTATGCAGGGTCTCTAAGAGTTGGATACCAACTCAATGGCACTAACAACAGCAACAACAGCAAACTTTATAGAAATCCAGCGAGGTACCTGGAAATGCTATCATTTCCTCTAATTTACAGATGAAGAAACTGAGGCACAAAGAAGTGAATTGTATGTATGGCATCTACCTGGCAAGCAGAAGGATTGGACATGAAGCACAGCACTCTGACTCTGGAGCCTATAGTTTACATTCTGAAGAGACAAGGTTTTGCCCTCCAAGGGCTTCTAGGGGGACAAGTTAAGGGGCTATAGAAAGTCACAAGAGGAGCTCAATACTCATTTGAGAAAGGGGTGTCCACTATCGAGGTGGTGACAAGTAGGGTGATTTCTAAAGGACATAGGAATTGGCAATGAATAAGACAGGAGTGTTTATGGAAACCTCAGCAGCAGACCCTTGCCAAAGAGTTCCCACTTTCCTCCAGAGGGTGCTGAAGGATGGTAAGCAGCAGAGTGACCTACATGGATAGCGTTGGGTTATAGAAACATCACTGTGGCCACCCTGGTACCTGGTGTGGGGGTAGGATGGCTAAGAATGAATGCCTTGGAGTCCAACAGACTCACCTACCAGGACCAGGAGACTTAGCTTGCTTGAATCTTGAGTTCCTCATTTTAAAAATGACTCATGATGGCACTTACCTGCTAGGGTTCCGGTGAGATGTGAGATCTTGTTTATGCAGTAAATGTCTTGTGAATTGGTCTGCGAATGTACTTAAGGATGAGAGTGGCTTGGTCTGAGGAACAGGCAATGGGGATGGGGCAAAGGGGACAGGTTTAGGAGGAGGAGAATTGAGAAGATTTACCATGAGTCAGATGTGGGAGGTAAGATAATGAGGTGAGAGGGAGAGGAAGAGCAGTAAAAGGAGAAGGAAGAAGAGAAAGAGGTATTAAAGAGAGGTTGTTGCTGTTAGGTGCCATTGAGTCGGTATCTGACTCGTAGTGACCCTATGTACAAAAGGTGAAACGCTATTGTCAGTGTTTCTCTGCTATTCATAGGTTTGCAATAGCTGATTGCTTTTTTGGAACTGGACTGCTGGGTCCGGGTCTGTCTCCCAATCCTACAGCATCTGGCGTTCCCAGGTGGTCTCCCATTCAATTATTAAGCAGGCCTGACCCTGTTTACCTCCCAAGGTCTGACAGTATTGGATGCCACAGCGGTACGGCTGGAGGCTTGATGAGAGGTAGACTCTACAAAAGCCCCCATTGTTAGCCCAGTTCTAACCATAGGTAATGATGTATGAAACAAACACAAACTAGAAAAAAACCCTAAGGTTTGGTGGACAAGACATCTACATAGGCATCCAGCAAATGTTTTTGGTACACCTGTTGTATGAGACAACCATCCACAAGACTAAGGCTGTCCCTGGCGTTTTTTGATGGGTATTTGTTCTAGCATTTGTGCTTGTTAAATGCCAACACTTTGAGTTTAGAGTAGAAAACAGATGAGGGTTATTTTCCTGTGTTAAAGCCTGTTGGTAGTCATAATTTTCCATTAACTCATCATGGCTAGAGTCTAGAAATTAGGGTGTGTTTTTTGAGTAATGAAATATGTATATTCAATGCGAACTGATGGCTGACGTATGTGAAGCCGTGCCTCTAGGATTTTCTGTGACAGCTACAATTTCATGTTACCATAATACTTTCCCAACAGATGGTTCATAAAATGGCTTACTGAGTGTGATTTGGTGTATTTTTATTTAAATTCAAGAAAAACAAGAGAACGCTCATGTCAGAGTGTATCCTGATTTTGTATGGGCTTTGTGGCCTTGTTGTTGTTGTTGTTAGGTGCCATCGAGTCGGTATCCGACTCATAGTGACCCTCTGTACAACAGGGGAAACACTATTGTCAGTGATTCTGTGCTGTTCATAGGGTTTTCAATGGCAGATTGATTTTTAGGAGGGGGTTGCCAGGTCCTTCTCCCAAGCCTACAGCTTCTGGTGTTCCCAGGCGGTCTCCCATCCAGGTACTAACCAGGCCCAACCCTGCTTAGCTTCCGAGATCTGATGGGATCGGATGCCACAGGGCTACAACTGCAGTTTGTGGCCTTAGAGAGCTTAATTTGTAAATCCCTTACCATTTCTTAAAACAGAAAAACTGGGGTCAATGGTAGTAAACACACTTGTAGGTATATTTATATCTATATGTTTATAGATGTAGATACTAGCTTCATTGAAAGATAATTCATATTTCACAACCACCCATTTAAAGTATATAATTCAGTGGGCTTTTTCTGAGTATATTCACAGAATGGTACAACTATCATCATTATCTAATTTTAAATGTTTTTATCAAAGTAACCTTGTATCCATTCACTGTTACTACAATATTCCCTCCCCTTATCCCTTGGCAAATATTAATCTACTTTGTTTCAGGGGTTTGCCAATTCTGACCATTTCATGGGATCGCATAATATGTAGTCTTTTATTTCTTTATTCTTTCATTTAACAATGTTTTCAGGGTTCCTACATGTTGTAGCATGTATCAATATTTCATTCTTTTTTATAGCTGACTAATGTTTTAATATATGAATATACCATTTAAAAAATTTTATTCATTAGTTGATGGGTATTTGGGTTGCTTTTCCTTTTTGATCATTATGAGTAATGCTGCCAGATCCATTCATGTATAAGCTAACAGGCTCTTGGGGGGACATACGTTTGGGTTTCTTTTGGTGTATACCCAGGAGAATTGCTGAGTGGTAGGGTAACTCTGTTTAACGTCTTGAAGAACTGCCAAACCACTTTCCATAAGCGCTGCCCAGGTTTACAGTCCTACTGACAATGTGTGAGGGCTATAGTTTTTCTGCATCCTCACCAGTACTTGTTGTTATATATCTTCTTGATTTCGATCATTCTGGTGGATATGAAGTGGTACCTTATTGTGCTTTTGATTTGCATTTTCCCTAATGACTAATGATATTGAACATCTTATCATGTATTTATTGACTATAGAGAAATGTTTATTCAGATAACTAGCCCCCTTTTTAATAGGGTTATTGTTCTTTTATTGAGTTGTAAGAGTTCTTTATATATTCTGGATACTAGACTCATAACAGATATATGCTTTGCAAATATTTTCTCCCATTCTGTGGGTTGTCTTAATTTTCCTGAGGGTGTCCTGCGAACCACAAAAGTTTTTAATTTCAACAAAGTCCAATTTATCTGTCAGGTCTTTTTTCAGATACTTTTAATGTCATTTCTAGAAATGTATTGCCCAACCCAAGGTCATAAGGATTTATGATTATAATTTTTTCTAGAAGTGTTATGGTTTTACTTCTTATACATAATTCTGTGATTGAGCTTAAGCTAATTTTTGTGTATGGTGTAAAGAAGGCATCCAAATGTATTATTTTACATGTGGATATCCAATTGTCCAAGTATTATTTATTTAAAATTTTTCTTTTCCTCCATTGAATGATCTTGGCATCCTTCTTGAAAATCAATTGATGATAAATGCCTATGTTTGATTTTGGACTCTCAGTTCTGTTCCAACAGCTCTGTCATATGCCAGTTTTGCACTGTCTGGATTACTATTGCTTTGTAATAAGTCTTGAAATCAGAACATATGAATCCTTCAACTTTTTAATGACTATTTTGGCTACTCTGGGTCTGGATCCTTGTTATTTCTATATGAATTTTAGGATTGACTTGCCAATTTCCGCAAAAAAGGCAGCTGGGATTTTGATTTGGATTGCACTGAATCTGTATATCATTTAGAATATTGTCCTCTAACAATATTAATTCTTCCAATTCAAGAATGTCTTTCCGTATATTTAGGCATCCTTTATTTTAATGATGTTTTATTGTTTTCAGGGTACAAAATACAGACATTTTAGTTAAATTTATTCACAAGTGTCATGGTTTGAATATAAAATGTCCCCCAAAGGTCATGTTGTTTAATGTTTGGTCCCTACCTTGTGGTGCTGTTTGTGGAGGTCATGAAACTTTGGGAGATATGACTCAGCTTTGTGGAAGTAGTCACTAAGGGAAGGCCTTTTGAAGATTTTTACCCAGGCCTACGGTTCCGGGAATCTTTCTGCCTCCTGCCCTGCAATGTGGTGAGGTCATCTGTCATAGGCCCTGCCTTTGCCACCACTATGCCTAGCCTGCTGCCATTATGGACTGAGCCTCTGTGAGCTGCCAATAAACTTTTCCCTCTATAAGTTTGTTTGAGTTGGTTTTTCTGCTACAGCAATGACAGCTGATTAGTACATCAAGTATTTTACTATTTTGATACTTATTGCAAATGAAATTATTTTCTTAATTTTTTCTGGTTGTTCATTACCAGTGCATGGAAAATGCAACTGAGTTTTGAACATTAACTTGTATCTTACAAGGTTGCTAAACACATTTATTAGCTCTAATAATTTACTTTTGTCATTGGTGGGCTCCTTAGCATTTTCTATATACAAGTTTGTTGTTGTTGTGTTGTTAGGTGCCATCGAGTCGGTATCTGACTCATAGCGACCTCATAGGGTATTCAATGGCTGATTACTTCGGGATTGCCTCCGGAGTGGGTTGCCAGGTCCTTCTCCCATTTTTGCAGTGCTGGGAATCGAACTCAGGACCTCAGAGACTGCAGTGCGGCGCTCTACCAACAGAGCTAAATCCCAGCACCATTTGTTGTTGTTAGGTGCCGTCGAGTCGGTATCCGAGTCATAGCGACCCTCTGTCCAACAGGGGAAACACTATTGTCAGTGCTTCTCTGCTGTTCATAGGGTTTTCAATGGCAGATTGATTTTTGGGAGGGGGTTGCCAGGTCCTTCTCCCAAGCCTATAGCTTCTGGTGTTCCCAGGTGGTCTCCCATCCAGGTACTAACCAAGCCTGACCCTGCTTAGCTTCTGAGATCTGATGGGATCGGATGCCACAGGGCTACAGCTGCAGCCCAGCACCATATACAAGTTTATTTGTCTGTGAATAGAAATAGTTTTACTTGGTCATTTACAATCTGGATATCTTATTTATTTTTATTTTTTGTTCTGAATAGAACCTCCAGTGAAACACAAATAACAAGAACTGATATCTCTACTTTGTTCCTGATCCCAGGGATAAAGCATTTAGTTTTGTATTATTACATATGTTAATAACTGTGGGTTTTGTCTTATTTTGATTTTTGTAGATGTCTTTCATCTGATGGAGGAAATTCTCTTATATTCTTAGTTTTTTCAGTGTCTTATCATGAAAGACTATCAGATTTTGTCAATGCTTTTCCTGTATCTATGGAGGTTACAGTGTGTTTTTTGTACTTTATTCTATTAATATGTTGTCGGTTGTTTTTAGGTGCCATCGAGTCGGTATCGGACTCATAGCAACCCTCATAGGGTTTTCAGTAGCTGACTGTTTCAGGATTGCCTTAGGAATGGATTGCCAGGTCCTTCTCCTATTTTTGCAGTGCTGGGAATTGAACTCGGGACCTAAGAGACTGCATCGCAGCATTCTACCAACTGAGCTAGATCCCAGGCCTCTATTACTATAGTATATTTTATTGATTGATTTTCAGATGTTAAACCAACCTTGCATTCCTAGGATAAATTACATTTTGTCATGGTATATAATTTTTTTAATGATGTTGGATTTGGGTTGCTAGTATCTGTTGAAGACTATTGTATCTCTAGTCATAAGAAATACTGATCTGCAATTTTCTTGTGATGTCATTGGTTTTGGTATCAGGGCAATAATAACTTTGTAGAATAAGTTGTAAAGTGTTATCTTTGTTTTTTTGGGGGGAAGAGTTTGTAAATTATTGATATTGATTGTTCTTGACATGTTTGGTAGGATTTGACAGTGAAGGCTAGGTATGGTGGCTCACCCTTGTAATCCTAGCAACTTGGGAGGTGGAGGCAGGAGGAGCATGAGTTTGAGGTCAGAGGCAGCCTGTATAACTTAGTGTATAACTCTTAGTGTATAACTCTTAGTGTATAACTCTGACTCAAAATAAAAAATAGATTAAGGGTGAAGCTTAGTCATAGAACACTTGCAAAGTATGTGTGAGGAGGCCCGGGGTTCAATTCCCAAAACTCCTAAGTACTACAAAAAAAAAAAAAAGGGAGCATGAAACCATGTGGGCCTGAGCTTTACTTTGTGGGATGGTGGTTGGATGGGTGTTTTGTTTTGTGTGTGTGTGTGTATGTGTGTGTGTGTGAGTGTGTATGTGTGTGTGACTGATGCAAACTCTTGTTACAGAATTGTTCAGATTAAAAATTGTTTTCTTGAGTTGTTTTTGGTCATTTGTGTCTTTCTAGGAGTCTTTTAATTTCATTTAGATTATCTAACTTGGTTCACAAAGTCATATGCACTTTTGTTTCAAGTTTTTAATGAAGAAAAGAGTGTTATGCTTTTGAAAATATGACTGTGGGGGCTTCTGCAAGACATAGATGTGCAGTGCTAAAGTGTAGGCCCTGTGGAAATGATAACTATTATTGAGTGTCTTCTATGTGCTGCATATTTTGCTAAGTACTTGACATATGGAGCTTTATGTAACAATCCATTGAGATAGGTTTTGTGTTGTGCTAGAAACAGGTGCATAGTGGTTATAGAATTGGTATATGATGGGCCTAGTAATTGCACCCACATAGCCTGGACACTTAGAGTAGATCCTTTGGAAGGAGATAGTTCATACCATCCTCTCCAGGCCTTTTCTTGGGAGAGAAATTGGGCTACACCTTTTTTCCTGAGAGTCAATAGGCCCTGAGGACAGGATAACAAGTGGAGAGATATCAGCAGCCCTGCAGCTTCAGGAGAGTTCAGGAACCATGAAACTGTAATAGGTACTGCAGAGATAGAAAGGAGGCCAGCAAGACCTTGAAAATCTCCTTAAATTATTCCCTACAACTTAGCTTTAGGAACTTGAACTGAGAATGCAGCACAGAGCACTTTGTAGCTGGACCTGGGGCACCAAGTTATAGACAAATGCCTGCTGCAATTTCTCTAGCCTCTAAGACAAGAGGGCAGCCTGTACACCATCTTTGAAAACAGCAACATTCTTGAATTTATATTATAAATGTATTGTCAGAACTCAAGGCACTTGGATTAATTCCACCAGGTTCAGAAACATCCCAAAGCACCAAAACTTTGGTCTTCTAAAAATGTCCGAGGAATTAAAAGATTCCTAGAAAAACACAAATTACCAAAACAACTCAAGAAAACAATTTTTAATCTGAACAAATCTATAACAAGAATTTGAATTAGTCACACACAAACACACACACACACACACACACACACACACACACACACACACACACACATTGAGCTTTATGTATCATAACAATCCATTGAGATAGGCTTTGTGCCTAGAGGCAGAGGGCTTGAATTCAAGTTGTAGCTCTACCTTTTATTGGTAGTATGACTTCAACCATATTATTTTCCCCCTCTAAATCTCAGATTCATCATCTAAAAAATAAAAAAAAATACAACCATCTCATAAATCATTCTAAGAACCAAATTAAATTAATGTATGGAAAATGGCTTTGTAAACTGTTAAACTCTACAAAGGTTCACTAATGGCTATTTCTTTCCCATATGGAAAAGCCACTGGCTGAATAATCCTTTGCGTGAGTGTCCATTTATGTCAGCCTGCTGAGGTCATACAGTGTGGCTTTGAAGTGTAGAAGGTGTGACTGTCAGGTTTTAAAAAGGAAGCAGAGGGACTGGATTTCTCTTGCCTCTGCACTGTAGCAAGCACAGCTGCAAGGTGGTGATTTCACAGGACCTGCAACCCCTTGCTGGGGCAGAAATAGCAGAAATAAGGACAACTGAGAAGCCAGACCCAGGCACGTTGAAGAAATGAAATAAAAACAGGCCTAAAGGGCATAATAGCACCTTAATTTAGAGAAAGTATTATTAACATAAGTAGGTTCTGATGTTTTTCTTGTGGTCTTTCTAGTAAATTCCATCTAGTTGTTACCTGATCATTTTTATCCTAAACACATGACTGGGGGAATAAAGCTCTCAAGTTTTTAACTTGGTACTTCATGAAAATTGGGACTGATAATGTTCCCAAGATAACGTCATAGTTACCCATTGCTAGAATGGCATTTCCATAGATTGTTTGGGGGAAAGTTTCAATTAGTCCTGAAAAAAGAAAATGTTTAGGGTGGAGGAAACCCTGTAGACCTCAGGGCTGGAAGAAGTGTGCTTGGTTCTTGCTTCCACTTTCCAGCTTGGTCCTTGGGGAAGTTGTTTTCCTCACACATTCTCCTCTGTACACTGGGATCAAAAACTGCATTTTCCATAGAGTTGTGGTGAGGACCAAGTATTACTAACAGCAGTAAATCTTAGTGGCCTTTTCTTCCCTTTTTCTTATTTAGTTTTTCATGCTGCAAGACCAAAACTGTCAATCATGTCCTTTCCCCTCATCCCAAATATGCCCTTCATGCTCTGGTTTTTCTTGGTTTAAGACCATCGCGATTCTGAAGGCTTATAGTAGTAATGGTGGTTGAAGGACAGTCACCTGGTTTCTTGACTCCTCCATAGGATTTGGAATCCCTTTGTGCTCCTAGCTCAAGACCTTGAAAGTATGGGCAATAGTCTGGAAGTTGTAGTGGTCACAATAGTTCTAAGCATCTGAACATGATGGAATATTCCTGAGAGGTAGACCACTGTATCTATCAGCCAGGGTCCCTGTCAGAAGAGGTGGCCCCCTCGAAGGGGTCTTCAAAGAAAATGCAACAAAGGGACTAGGTCCAGAGTTGTTGGCATGCAAATCAGGAACTGCCCATAGCAGGGATCTATTCCAGCTCTGGGCATAGCAGATAAAGGGGCCAAGGGAAGACCCCAATGGAAAGGGAGGTTGCTATGGGAGAGGGGCTGTCCACCATGTGTGGAGACACAACAGCCACTGCAACCTAAGGCTCAGTGGGCAGTGCAGATAGAGGACATGTGACTTCCCTAGCGGGTCCTCCAGTTGAAAGAGTCTGGGGGATGTGGGTTCAGGGTGGCCTTGTACAGCACAGAACAGGAGGAGAGGAGTAGAGAAAGGATCGGAATGGCCTGGAAAGACTGTCCAGCAGAACTGTCCTCTTGGTGAGGGAGGGTTGTTAGTACTGCTATGGCATTACACACATGTACCCAAGGCCCGATGGAACCACAGGACAGAGTCATTACATACAGACATAATCCCTTTTTTCAGTCTTTTGTTTTCCCTATCCTTTTGAACATCTAGAAAGGAAAAGATGTAATTCTTTGGATTCAGTTCCGAGAAGTCCTATCTCCCGTTTGCTGGGCATCCTCAGCCACACCTTGGGCAGGACATATTTTAGACATAGCACCTGTCCACACACTCTGCTAAGGACTTATGAAAATGGGTGATTGCTCCTGCTGATCTTTGCAATTCTTAATTTTCCTTCTCTAGGCAGAATGAGAAGTGGCTCTTGTGGGGTGACAAGAGGGGCTCAGAAATCATACCAGGTTTCGACAGCTATGTATTTGTCAGTCTGCTGCCATACCACCTGGCTTCTAATCCTGTCTGACCTTGGAAGCTAAGCAGGTCAAGCCTGGTTAGTCCTTGGGTGGGAGACCACCTGGGAATACCAGGTACTATAGGCTTGGGGCCTGCAGCTGTAGCCCTGTGGCATCCGATCCCGTCAGATCTCGGAAGCTATGCAGGGTTGGGCCTGGTTAGTACCTGCATGGGAGACCGTCTGGGAATACCAGGTGCTGTAGGCTTGGGAGAAGGACCTGGCAACCCCCTCCCAAAAAATCAATCTGCCATTGAAAACCCTATGAACAGCAGAGAAGCACTGACAATAGTGTTTCCCCTGTTGTATAGAGGGTCGCTATGAGCTGGATACCGACTCAATGGCACCTAGCAACAACAACAACATAGGCTTGGGAGAAAGACCTGGCAGCCCACTCCCAAAACAATCAGCCATTGAAAACCCTATAAATAGCAGAGAAGCACTGACATAGTGCCCGGCATGGCACAGTGTTGGGGAGTGTTTTGCTCTGCTGTACATAGGGTAGGTATGAGTCAGACTCGACTCAACAGCACCTAACAACAACAACCCATTTGTCAGAATATTCTACATTGCTCTCACTTCTTGGGGCTATGTTGAAGCTACTATGCAAATGCAAATGTTCCCTAGGATCAAGAATGCAGAAAAGCCATCAGCCTAATGTGTTTACCAAGTTGCCCAGTGTAACATCCTTGGAAAGAGGCGGGTTCCTGAGAAATAGCAGAAGGAACCTGGAGATGTGTGGTCTTTCTAAGAGAAGATGGGATGTCAGGAAGTTGGAGGCTGCCTGCAGACACGTGAAACTCTGCTGCATTAAAGAAAGAGGATGCTTCTTGAGGATGTCACCTAGGATGGGAATGAGACAAGTGACTGCATATTATAGGGAGGTTGGTTTTGTTCCCCTGTGAGTGTAGGGCAAGAAACTCTGAGAGCAGATGGTGATAGGCAAGTGGCTATAGCAGGCCCTTGTATACTTCTGTGAGGAGCAGTTTAGTGCAGGAGGCAGGACTCAAGAAGCTATGGCCCAGAGCAAATCCAGGATACAGAGTATGGCAACCAAGTAGGAGGCAGTGCCTAGGCTCCTGGACAGAAGTCACTAGGGGAGCAGAGATGAGGTCCCTGAGCTATGGCAGCCAAGTCCTGGGCACAACATGCTAGGCTCACTGCTGGGGTGGAGTCTACTTGTCTCCGGCTGCATCCAAAGGCCAGCCCAGGTCCTGTCTGCTGGTGCTGCCCAGTAACTCAGAAACCACACCCTGTCTCAACCAGAGCAAGTTTACTATCTCTGCATGTAGGCTGGCTGTTCCTAGAGGGGGAGATCTTTGCGATATTCTTGAATAGACTGAAAACGCTAGATGTGTGATTGAACAGGAAACACTCCACTGTCTTATTTGATAAGGATGAGGGTAAGCTTTGATTGGGTCTAGGGCACATGGAACACTGGGCCTTAGTTACCTGAGACAGTGCAGATCTGCTCAACCATGGGCACGAGCAATGGGTAGGGCAGGTACCCTACCCATTCATTGCTAGCAATGTGCTAGCAATCATAGCCTAATTCCTAAATCCTGAGCCCTATGGGGGAAATTGAGTGACTCCCTCTTCTGTGCTCTCCTTGTCTCCCTTGAAACTCCATCTCACTTTTCTCAGACTGTAGCCACAGCTCCTGTCTGCCTCCCTGCAATATGTAGAACAATGTTAGCATTTATTGAGAGCTTACCAAGTGCTAAATGCTTTACAGGTAGTTTCTTACTCAGTCTTCCCAAGAAACCTGTGAGCTAGTTATAATTTTCTCATTCCTACTTTGTAGTCTAGAGAAGTGAACTTCAGAGAAGTTACGAAATATATCCAAGGACATTAAGGTCTTAATGGCGGAGAGCAGAGAGGTAGGGTGGGGTTCACACTCAGTTCTACGTTACTCCAAGCCCATGCTCCTGGTTACCATGTTTACCTTGAAAAGACTATGTCCTAATTCCTCCCAATACCTAGCATGCTATCTGACAAAAATTGTATAGATAAACAAGGGGACCACTTGGGCCCAAGTGTGCAGATATCCTCACCGATTTACTGAATCCTAGTGTATGCTGGGGAAACAATGTAGAGGCAGAAGGATGGCAGAGAAAATGCTCATTGGAGAAATTAGCTCAGGCAATTAAGTTTGATGAGTGGTCCTGAAATTATAGCTTGTGTTTTAAATATATGGAAACAAATAAAAAAATTAGAACCTTGATTTCTTTGGCCACATAAACATAACAAGTTCTTACATGAATAAGAATTAATGTCTCTGCCAATGAGTAACACTAAAATGCTATGCTATTCCTGCTTGTTATTTTTGTCACCAGAAAATAAACCACATTTCCATAATTATAGAACCATATGCTTTTCAGAAGTTTTAGATGTCAATTTCATAATAGCAATAAGAGCTGGCAGTTACATAGCACTTACCATGTGCCCAGCGCTGTTCTAAATTGTTTACTTATGTTAACTCCTTTAATCTTCACATGCTAATAAACCTCATGAGGTATGTGCTATTATTATAAGATGTAAGGAAACAGAGGCACAGACAGGGTAAATGACTTACTTACAGTCACACAGCTATTTATTGGAAAAAAATCAAAATTTGTAGTCTTAGAGACTGCACAGAACGACAGAGCTATAATTTATTGAGTATTCACTACATGTCTCATTCAGTCTTGAGCATAACCCTCTGTGGAAAAAAAATAGTTTTGTGCATTTCATAAATGATAAAAATAAAATTCAGAGATGTTATGGAGTTTGTCCCAAGATGGAATGGATCACAGTTGTGAAGGACAGAGCAGGCCCTGAGGACTCTCATGGTATCCCTGTCGTCATTGCATGCTTTCACATTCATTTCTTTTATCTTGTGTTGTTAATTTATTTTGTATACAACCAGCCAATGCTCATGATAGACAAAATAGAAAATATACAAAAATGCATAATCTCATGGTCCAGCTGTGATCACTATGAATCTGTCAATGTTTTGGAAAATATCCTTCAAGATTTCTTATATATAAAGTCACAACTTGAGATAAAACATGATATGTCAGTTATTAAATTTTTCTTGACCAACTTTCAATGGATAAACCAAATCTTTACATTGAAAAAGAATGACTCAGTTCTCCAAAAACCAAACCAAAGTTAAAACAAAACTAGCCTGAGAGAAAAAATTATATTTGATATACATGATTGAATTTTCATCCCCACCAAAGGATTCTTTTACTCACCAAATTCAATATATGATATTTACTAGTCAAAGCGCAAAAAAAAAAAAAAAAAGTAAAAGTCAAGATTGTCCTAAGTTTGTTGTTAAGTGCCCTCTAGTCACATCCGACTCATAGTGACCCTCACAAGGTTTTCAATTGCTGATTGATTAGGAATTGCCTTGGGAGTGGATTGCCATGTCCTTCTATTTTTGTGGTGCTGGGAATCAAACTCGGGACCTCAGAAACTGTAGGGCAGCACTCTACCAACTGAGCTAAATCTCATCCCCATGTCCTAAGTTTAGTGATATGGAAATGAAGAGCCCCAACATCCCATTTGAAAAGGAATTCAGGACCTGGTGCAGTGGTACATGCCTGTAATCCCAGTGACTTGGGAGGCAGAAGTATCCAGAGGCAGCCTGCATAACTTACTGAGACCCTGACTCAAAGCAAAAAAATGGACTCTGGGTGCAGTTTAGTGGTAGAGTGCTTGCAAATTATGCACAAAGCCCTGGATTCAAATCTCAAGTACAGAAAAACAAAAAACAAACAAAACAAAAAAAACAACTCAGTCTCTCTCTTTTTTTTTTTTTTTTTGGAATACTAGAGTGTTGAACCCAGGGCCTCATACATGCTTTGCAAGCAAGTGCTCTACTACTAAGCTACACCCCCAGCCCATTTCAGTTTTTATTTTGAGTCTTGCTAAGTTATGCAGGCTGTCTCTGGCTTCAAACTGGCAACCCTCCTGCCTCTGCTCAGTGTCTCTTGTGATAGAAGTATTATTATAATTATAGCTGATATGTATTGGATCGCCTGCAGCTGTAGCCCTGTGGCAGCAGATCCCGTCAGATCTTGGAAGCCAAGCAGGGTCAGGCCTAGTTAGTACCTACATGGGAGACTGCCTTGGGAACACCAGAAGCTGTAGGCTTCTTGGACCTGGCAACCCCCTCCCAAAAAATCAATCTGCCATTGAAAACCCTATGAACAGCAGAGAAGCACTGGCAATAGTGTTTCCCCTCTTGTACAGAGGGTCGCCATGAGTCGGATACCGACTCCATGGCACCTAACAACAACAACATGTATTGGATATTCACTACATACCCGAAGTTATTCTAGACATATCTTAGCATCCGTCTTACTCCCAGGATGACGACGACCCTCATGGCATCCTGTAAGCAAACTATTGTGTCCCTCTTGGGACAAAGAACTGAGAAGTTAACTACTTGGGGTCCCTCTGTACAGCCTGGGATCTCTGGACCTCTCCACGCTCTCAGAATAAATCCTTCTTCCAGAGGCCCTGAGGCCTGACTGCTTCCCCTCTTGCCCTAACCCTCTGGCCTTGGCCTGCCACCTGCAGCCTCCCTCCAGTCCCTTGGACCTGCCAAGCTCTCCACTCTTGTGGCCTCTGCCCTGAACACCCTCTCCTGCCTTCTCTTCCTACAGCTCATTTGCATCCTGCAGGCCTCCCTCAGACACCGCTTTCAGAGAGGCCAGCCTGACCTCCTTTGGAAAGCTCCCCCTTACCTTGTCACCTTTCTCCCTGTCCTCCCACCCTTCTTGCCTCTTTCAGTGTCCTTTATGAAATTAAACCTGCAGTTATTTCGTGGGTCACTTTTGCTTAAGTCCATGTGCTAATTTTCTTTCCTTTGAGACCTGCCACTCCTCAGCATGCCTCAGGGGACTTTTGCTTCGAGACTGACACATCCCTTGGAGGAGGGCAAGGGAAACAGTGGCTCTCCCAGTGGCCTTTGGGCTTGGGCAAACGAGGTCTGCACTCTGAGGACCACACGGAGGAGCCAGGCCGCTGGCAGCATTGGAAGCCAGAGGTGGAGGGGAAGCAGAGGCTGTCGTGTGACATTTGGAAAGGCTTCGCACCCAGCAGTTTGGGCTAGATGTCTTTGGGAGTGTCTCATTGCACCTTTGGGTCCGAGACCCTGGCCCATGGCTGGGGAAACCTCCTTTGCCCTTTGAAGATTTCTAAGGAGTGCTTGGGGACCTGGGGTTAGCTCAGTCAGTAGAGTGTTTGCTCTGTGTTCTCTGAGGCCCTGAGTTCGATCCCCAGCACCGCAAGAACAGGAGAAGGACCCAGCAGCCCACTCCTGAAACAATCAGCCACTGAAACGCTATGAATAGCCGAGAAGCACTGACCCAGTGCCAGGCATAGCACAGCGTTGGGAGTGTTTTGTTCTGTTGTACGTAGGGTTGCTATGAGTCAGACCCGACTTGATGGCCCCTAACAACAGCAAAGGAGTGCCTGGGCTGCATGCTGTGGACTTTTGCTCCTGAAGGCCCCGTTTTTTTAAGGGCTATCAGAAGCTTGGTTATGTCATTTCTTTTTATTTTTGTCCCCCTACCTTTGCATCCTGGTTCACCTGTTTCAGAAAGCTTCCAGACATCTGGGCAGACCCCACCCAGAACTGAGACTTAGTAAAGTGGGTGGTGGGTAGCTGGGGGTGATGAGTAAGGCTCTGTGGAGAGGGGGAACTGTCTTATGCTCTTCTTTCGGGAACTTTCTTTGCATCGTCTCAGTAGGAGAGGGACTGCAGGAATGGCTTGGGAGCTGAGCATCAGTCTGCTTAGGAAAGCTGGAGAATCCATGAACTAGCACTTCACTGTGCTGGTGAAGCTTGACCTCAGTTTCCGAGGTGGGTGCTGGTAACTATTGGTTTGAAATGAGAGATGGGAGTCTTAATCGCACCATGTGTGGGATGTGCCCCGTGGGGCTGTGTTTTGTAGGCAGCGAAGTTAAGGCTTGCCCAGAAAAATAACATGTTTTCCTTGCCTGGTGCTTGAGCTGTTTGCCCAGTGACTGGCTGATTGGCGGTTTGGGAAGAAAAGAGACATTGGTTAACTTGGGTGTCCGGAGAATATTTGTATGTGTTTGTTTCAGTGGTTGTTTCTGTTTCTCTGGAAACAGCAGAGGACAGAGGAAGAAATAATGATGGTACTTCTCCTTAGGACTTGTGTCCTCGGTGCTCCGTGTATCTTACCAACATGAACTTGATGTTTAAAGAGCCTGATCCCTTGGAGAATACCAGCAATCCTTTGATGTCAGTATCGAATTGGAAGGGTGGGTAGGACAACTGAGGGCTTTGGAAATACCTGGGACTATTGCCATCTTAACCCATATTCAAACTGCTTTGCTCACCCTGCTGCCTTCCTTACAGAGGCACTTAGGGGAGAAGATAAATCAAAGCTGTATCCAGCCAAGGCTTTCTTTCAGCCTTGATGGAGAGTGCTTTTCTGAGATTAGAAATACCCATAGGATGGGCTGGGATTTAGCTCAGTTGGTAGAGTGCTGTGCTGCAGTCTCTGAGGTCCCAAGTTCGATTCCCAGCACCGCAAAATGGGAGAAGGGCCTGGCAACCCACTCCCAAGGCAATCCCGAAACTGTCAGCCATTGAAAACCCAATGAGGGTCGCTATGAGTTGGCCTCGACTCAACAGCACCTAACAACAACAACAACCCATAGGATGTGGTGGTACATGGAAGATGTGCTTTCATTAAATAAAATTTTGACTACTCCCAAGCATTAAAAAAACATAAGATTAGCCTTTCTATGCATATAGTTCTTTCTGCACTGGGAGGGGATCTGCTTTGAGGACAGAGGTCTGAGATTACTCATTTTTCACTTCCTGGTGTGCTGGGTTAGGAAATGTTGCTATGTCTGAACCATCTCTCTCTACTCTTTCAAGAGGCTAAAGTGAACACAATGTTGATGATGCTATGATTTTGTTTTGTTTTGTTTTGTTTTGTTTTCCGGTACCAGGGGTTGAACCCAGGGCCTTGTGCTTGCATGTTTTGCAAGTGCTGGACCACTGAAGTGCACCCCCAGCTCCTTTTTTTTTTTTTTTCACTTTTTGAGACAGGGTCTCGCTAAATTACACGGACTGTCTCTGGTCTCAAACTTGTGATCCTCCTGCTCTGCCTCCTGAGTCGCTGGGATTATAGGCAGTCACCACTGCACCTGGCCCTTGATTTTTTATTTTTTACAGCTTACTCATTCTTCAGACATCGTTCAGAACTAATTTTTAAATTAAATGTCACATGGGATATCTAGGGGATAAAAAGGATAGGATAAAAAGAAAGAATAAGGAAAAGTGAGAGTAAGAATAAATATTAAGGATGATCAAAGAAAATAGATATGCTATAGAAAATTTAATGACAAAAGGAAGACTCCATTTCTTTGTTGATAGTCCAGATGGAGGGTGGACCTGAGAGTAGTGTCATGGTCTGCATTAGTCCTGTTTCTAGTGCCTATAGGTAAGCTTGAAGCACCTGCTGGTAGACAGGGTGGGTTCTCAGCCAACCCAGTGCTTTCAAGATCCACCTTTCCCTATCTTTATGGTGACTGGGGTCAGGACTGCATGGACAGGGTCGTCAGATAGGAATGAGGGCATGGACTTGCCAGCCAAGCATATTCCCTGCATGGCTGTGGTCAGGAGCAGCCATCTTCTGGGAAGTGAGCAGATACACGTGGCTCTAGCAGCTCCGCCTCCAGGGCACTGTGCACCAGGCTGCTTGGCTGGCAGCAAGAGTCACATTGTATCCCAGGCTCAAGTGACCTGTTGAACAGATGGTTAGGCTGGTGATCATTTCACTTTTATAATAACCGTGAGAAATGGACCTTATTATCATTTAAAAAGAGCCCAGTGCAGGCTGTGGGGCAGCTCAGGGGTATAGCCTTTGCTTAGCATGCACCATGCACAAGGCCCTGGGTTTGATACCCAGCACCACAAAAACAAAACAAAAACAAACAAAACAAAACAAAACAAAAACCCCAGTGCTATGGAATGAGGAACAAACAATCAAAACATCTAGCCAGGCAGCTAGGTTGTGGCAGTCTGTCTCAGAGTTAGGCTTTGAACAAAGTCCTGAAGTCTTCCCTGGTATCACAGCTCAGTTAGAAGACAAAGAAGATAATGGGACTTGTGAGCTGTCAAGGAAAAAGCTGTGGGTAAGGATTTGCTTGATAATTGCTGAATTGTCAGAGTATCATAGATAGTCAGGATCTCTTTAACATCCAGCATCCTTGGGAATCTTCATTTGCTCCACACACCCTGCCCAGTGAGGACATAATTCTTCATACCAGGTGGTACCTTGACAACTCCATGTGCTACAAGATGATTGTATAGTACAAACAGTAATCAACACTTCATAGCACTTTATAGTTTATGACATGCTTTTCCCAATATCATCAATATCCCTGTAAGTCAGATAAGGACAAAATTGTTTATCTTTTTATAGTGAGAAAGGTAATGTTCAGAGAAGTTAAGCTATTTGCCCAATATCATACAGCTAGTGAGCAAGGGTGGTGAGATTTAATTGTTGATTTTCTAACAGAAAATATGATCCCCTGACTGGAACATTAAGTTTCCCACATATAATGTGGATTTATCTATCAAGACTAAAAGCAAAATAAAGTCTAAATTGAAACAAAGAAATAAAAATACTCTTCTAATACAATGAAAAGATTCCACCAGGAACCATTTGTGTGTGTGGGTGTGTGTGTGCATCCTTTTATGAGAAATAGTTATAAAAGGAGACTAGATAGTATTTAATGTAGCTAATGAAAAGACTTGCTCGCTCATGGCCTGGGAACTCTCATTCTACTTTGCTAAAACTACTTTATGGTTTTTTTTTTTGTTTGTTTTTTTTTTTTTTGGTACTGTGGGTTGTACCCAGGGCCTCACGCTTGTGTGCTCTGCAAGTGCTGGACCACTGAGCGGCACTGCCAGCTCATTTTTCTACTTTTTGAGACAGGGTCTCACTAAATTACGCAGACTGCCTCTGGTCTTGAATTTGCAATCCTCCTGCCTCTGCCTCCTGAGCCGCTGGGATTATAGGCGTGCGCCACTGAGCCCTGCTACTTTATGGTTTTCAAAAGTCTACCTTCTGCCACAGAGATCTGGGCACACTTCACATCCTTGCTGGATGTTGAGGGACAGAGCAAGGAGCTATTTGGGCCGCTCCTTCATACTTTTAGCATGAGGCCTCATGCCTACTAGGTGCACAGTGACTCCGTGAGGAAAAGAGGAATGAATGAGCTCTATGTCCTTGGTTTCCCCTCCCACTCCACCCCACACAGAGGCCGAATCACATGTGAACAAGGTCACTATGACAGGTGATCAATCACTGTCCGAAGGCCTCTGTCCCAGAAGCAGCCTGTGCACAATGCCCCAAAAAGGGTCCTCCAGTTTCTTCAGTGCACAGTCATGATCAGCCTGGGTGGGTTTGGGGCTAGCCTTTTCCCCTCCTTTCACTCAGCCTTTCAATAGAGAGTCTGATAGGCTGCCCACCCCCCTCTTCCTTGCCAGGAGCTGTGTGTATGTTTTTCCCTTTTTTCCTCTGCATCTCTGAAGAATCCAGGTTCAGGGGCTTGCTGAGGGTCTGACCTTTACCCTTGAGCAAAGAGAACACATTCATGTCTAGTGAGGGTTCTTAGGTTTTACAGAGCAAGGGCACTGAAAAAAATTCCTATTTCCTTTTCATGCTGATTTGGAGTGTGGTCTCCAAAATGGTGCTGTTGTTTAGGGCTTGGAGCCTGGGGGTAAAGTGGGTGCATTTGTTTGTTAATGGCTTGGATCTTGGATGAACTGGAGGAGGGTGCAGCCCTTACCTCTTGCTGGTGGGGGATTGAGGAAAAGGCCTTTTCTTTCCATGTCCTGTTGCAGGCTGTTTTAGTGGGTTCCTAGGCTTTAGTGAGGGGCTCTTTTGTTTAATACGAAGTTGAGAAAGATATGGAGGACTTTTCTAGTCCATGGAAATGATCTAGTGATCCTCAAAAACACAACCTATTTCTGCAGTTTTAAAATATAAGTTTAAGGATCCTTCAATGTGTGAACCTTGTACAGAGAGGTGGGCCAGAGATTCTTATTCTGCCTCTTCTGAGATCAGTATTATCTTCATGTTCCATCAGAAACTAGGCTTAAGTTTAGAGTCTTGACCTAAACCATGAGGATAAAGAATTTCTGTAAGGGGTATGAATATATATTCTTTATATCAAACATATGTGTCTATATACATCCACATAAATATTCTGTATATAAAATCAGCTTCCCAATAAGAACACTGTGAAGACCAAAAGAGAAAAAATTAAACAGGTATGTATGTGTGTTTGTGTATTTTTTTTAAAAAATTGTGTTGTTAGCTGCCGTCGAGTTGGTATCTGACTCATAGCAACCCTGCGTATAACTGGCAAAACACTACCATCAGTGCTTTTCTGCTATTCATAGGGTTTTCAATGGTGGATTGATTTTTGGGAGTGGGTTGCCAGATCCCTCTCCCAAGCCTATAGCACCTGGTGTTCCCAGGCAGTCTCCCATCCAAGTACTAACCAGGCCTGACCCTGCTTGGCTTCTGAGATCTGGGGGGATTGGATGCCACAGGGCTGTGGCTACAGGCTTTGAAACAATTATTTGTAGCTTATTAAGCTTTCTTATTGAGAAATTGGTTAGAAGGCAAATGTTCTAATGAGTCTTCTATGAACTGATAATTGGAATTGCCAGCAATATTAACACAGAATTTAGAACTTGTGGTAGTTTCTGCTTAAGTTAAAAGGGAAGGAAGGAAGGAAGAAAGGAAAATAGGAAGGAAGGAGGGAAAGAAAACACCATGTGTGTGATGTTATGTGTAATGTACTATCCCCTCAGTCATAATAGAAAACAAACAAGGCAGTTACCATGTTTGAAAAGACATAGAGTAGACACCAGATCCCACCTGGGGCCAAAGGTTTTTTTGGTCTTGTTGAACCCACAGTGCCATTAGTCGTAGGGTGCCTTATCTGGACAGTTGGAGTTATGGCTGACCAAACCAGATAAGTTACCTGAAAAGAAGTCCACTCTAGTTTACACAGGCTCAATCGTCTCTCTCCTCCACATATTGCACTGGAAAGGGTACCTCCATTCTTAGCCAAAATATTACCAACAGACCTAGTCCTGTCTCATACTAAGAGGGCACGATCAATTCACATGCTCTTGTGACTACACATAAAGTTTTAATTGGTATTGAGCCTACCTACACTCTAAGCTTGACTCTGCCTCAGCTTGTTTTTAAGAGCTTTTTGGAAAGTCTAAAAGAGGTGGATTTGCACTTGGCCCCTTATTTTATTTCCCCTCCTGTAAGCTTTGTTTTTATTGTCTCATTTTTCCGATTGTCCTATTCTTATCTGCCTTTTACCGTAAAACTGCTGGCCTTGGGTTGGGTGGGAGGGCAGTACATGCTTATATACTCTCATTAGTCTTGCAAAAGCTGCACTACTGGCTGTTGGTCAGGAGGTGCCGGTGTCACAAAGGACTGCCCATTCGGCCCATGTAGAATATTCCCTTTCCTGGCCTTGTGTGTTCATTGCTGGTGATGATCCTCCAGCAGCAGCAGCAGCAACTAAAAATTGGCTTTTCTTATTTCCAAATCCCTTTCCTGGGCCATGCAAGGAAATATTTCCATCCCATGGAAGGGAGATGAAAATGTGCCTTTTGCTAAAATTTAAAAAGGGGACTTTGTTAGCACAACAGAATCTGTAGACATGAGAGTTTTGCCTTTAAGTGACCTGTCAGTTCTGTCAAATGTTTGCATGCTTGATATTTAAAGCTGAATGCATTAGGAGTCAGAATCCAGTCTTTGGGTATGTTTTCTCACCTGGCATTCAACCAACTATGTGAAGTATAGCAGGTTCTCAACACAACTGTGGGCTTCTTTAGAATACAACTGGGGAATGCCTATCTATCTGCTGGAAACAAGGTCAAAAAGCACCCATTTTGATAGAGTCATTTTCAAATGATTTTTTGTAATACGTCAGGAGTAGCCATCATACGATTTAATAGTAAGATGAAATAGTTTCTTACCGGTTCTGCCAAAAGGAGAGAGTTTGGATATAATCATTACTGTTTCCTAAACAATCTCACATTTTGTAGCTCAGATTCATGCACAAGAAGAACAATTCTCAGATGTTTGGTTTACTATTTCAGCCCATACATTGGATGGACTGATCATGCCTTGTTGCTGGAAATGCAAGGATACTTATTTAAAATAAAGGTACAAAGAGCAAAAAGTCTATCCAATAAAAGTTATTAGCATGGGTGAAAAGAAAACCAATATGAGAAAAGTTGTGATTTTTTAAGGATATTTTAAAATAGTCATTTTAGTTAAAAGTAGTTTAAAAATCAAACAACCCCCAAATATACTACTAATTACCTAGAGACAGAGTAGTCCTATTTAAGAATGTGTTATAGTTCTACAGAGGCAAATTTTACTATAGTAGTGCAAAAAAGAAGAAACTACCACTCTCTTCTGGATTTTCTCAAAGGCAAGCTGCTTTTGACCAGTATGAAGAATACACCCTGTTTTGCATTTAGTTTCTTTGCTGTCCTAGGTAGTCCATCTCAGGACTCCATATTAAATGACAATGAAGGACTTACTGGAAAGGTAAATGTGGTAACGTCATACTAAACCCTGATCACCTCCTGTTTCAAGTTTTCAGTTTTCTTTCCTACATTTTCATAATGGGAGCACATAAAAAGGAAGAGTTCAACACTTTCCAGTATGTTTTCTGAGGTTTGCATTCAGTCCCATTAGAAACAATCCAAGCGATTTGGTTACATTCAATATTTCCTTCCAAACCAAAGAATTTCTACACTAGTGTTTTGTTAACCACATATATGACAAATACACTTTTCTTAAAGGCAAGATGTGTTCTGCAAAAATATACTGCACTGAGCAAGGTCAAGAAGATGACCAAGGGTCTAAATGCACACAGTTGGGCAGAGATACAAGTTTAATGACTTACTCCACACTGCACATTTAATGCCCCATGCTGGTGCTTAGCAAGTGTGTTCTGAACTATTGAACCCCTAGATAGGAAAGTTATGAGACAGGATTAGGCGGAACAAAAGTTGAAATTAGCCTGTAACTTTGAAAAAAGGCTTCATATCCAAAGAAACATATGGAACACTTAAAAAAAAAAAGAAGAATCTAACATATGAAAACCCAATCCCACTGGAATGCTTTCCCATATACAGTATAAATGCCACATATATAAAACCACAACCCCTGCAGGATCTGTGAGAGGACATGAGCCCCCAGCACTCTCTCCTGTTAGGGCCTCCTTTGGGGAGTAAGATCTGGGTCAGTTTCCAGAGATGAAAGCAGTTTGGAAATCTTTCCTTCTGAGCCTCGTGCGAAGGGAACTTTTGATGGTCCCTACACATGATAGAGTGTGTGACCCAATCCTACAGAGATCTCTTGTTCAGTTTGTAGGAGTCTGAACTTTTGAGATTCCAGAGGATGATGAATACTTCTACCGTCAGGGAGTTTCTTCTGGTTTGATTGGAATGGTAATATTCAACTGTGGGGTTAAGGGCAAAGCTCTGGCTAAGTTGTGTAGGGCCACATCCCATTCACACCAACTTCTGGTGAAATTTTCACTTGTAAGGTACAGTCTCCCTCTTGGTATTTATTCCTTGTAAAAATCTCTGGATTGGACATTTTGTAGCATTCAGGCGTTTCAAGCTTGAGGGCTGAAATGCCACTTTTAAAGTAGGGTTAAAAAGGTCACACAGCTGCAAATAATAATAGCCCAATGAAATTCAGATTCTAACTGCAGCCCACTTCAAGAATAACACTGAAACAGGAAACAAGCCTACCCAATCTTTTTACCAGTAAAGCTAGTAAGAATACTACTGCGGTGTGTGTGTGTGTGTGTGTGTGTGTGTGTGAGAGAGAGAGAGAGAGAGAGAGAGAGAGAGAGAGAGAGAGAGAGAGAGAGAGAGAGGCAAAGACAGAGAAACACATAGCAAGACAAAGGCACCACAGAGAAGTAGACACACAAGGAGACAGTTTTAAAGAGAGAAGACACACTTAAAGACAGAGAGAGGGCCACATACCCCACAGGTGCAAAGATATACTCACAAAATAATTGATGTCCTTGGACTGAAATTAAGGGCATTTATCTTTTGTTTGAAGTTAACAACATTCAGGTGTGAAAAATAAAGATAAATTTGAAGTCCAAAGGGTTTGCTTTTCTCTTGTAATCAGCTTCTAGTAATTATCTTCCCAAATAACACCTTTTTGAATGGTCCTGCTGTGCAGATGAAGTAATAAGATAATAAAAGTTACAGGATCCTTCCCAAAGAAAGTGTTAGGCCCAGATTGAATATGTAATACCTTTCTAGCAGTCAGCCATGTATGGGGAGAACCATCCTGCACCTTGCTGTGAAAGTAGAATCACAGATCTCAGAAGAAAATAAATGGGAGAATGTGTGTTGGGCTGTTACTGTGTGTGACTCCTGACCTTTCTGACCAATGCATTCAGAGAAATATTGTTTTTTGTGGGAACACAAATTGGCTATACCTATAATAAATTTAATTATTTAAATAATTTTTATTCCCAGAAGAAAAGGAGTGTAACTGATTCGAACTTCTCCTATTTGTCAGCTGTCCTGGACCCTTTAGGAAGAACTAATTTTCTCTTCTGAGGCTCTTTCAGGGGTATAATAAGCTCCACAAGGTTGTTGTTAGGTGCTATCAAGTGATGTCAGACTCATAGCAACTCTCATAGGGTTTTCAATGGCTGACTGTTTCGGGATCGCCACATCCTCCCATTTTTGCAGTGCTGGGAATCAAATTCTGGGCCTCAGATACTGCAGAGCAGCACTCTACCAACTGAGCTAAATCCCAGCCTGCTCAATAAGGTAGTAAGGTTTATTTCACCTGAGTCCTGCTAAGAAGTCTCGTTCCACTTACGGAGGGGAATAAATGTCGACAAAGTTTTAACGTCACTATTAAAATTCTTAGGGCTGGGGGTTAGCTCAGTTGATAGAGTGCTATTCTGTTCTCTCTGAGGCCCTGAGTTTGATCCCCAGCACTGCAAAAAATGGGAGAAGGACCACTCCCAAAACAATTCTGGAAGGAATCAGTACTTGAAAACCCTATGGATAGCAGAAAAGCATTGACATAGTGCCAGGCATTGCACAGTGTCGGGGAGGGTTTCATTCTGCAGTACATAGGGTCGCTATGAATTGGACTTGATGGCATCTAACAACAACAATTAAAATTCAAGCTCCCTTTTCAGATCTTTAAAGCATTTATAATGAGGTTCATAATCCCAGAGCTGATGAAGACATATGAATATACCAGTGCTCACTGACCCTTACAAGTTTGCAGCTTCAGAGTTCTTATAACTTTTGATATTGATCAGAACACGTCAGGCTTTCAGACTAAAACAATCTTTTTAGTGTTTTACCATTTCAAATCCCATATCCCTGTATGGAATCTATCTGCAGCTATTGAGGGAAATTTGTGCCATTCCTCTAAGATTGGAATTTGATTTTGATTAAGGATCAGTTATGGCTGCCTATGATTGGATAAGGAAGCATCACTTTCGACTGATTACCAACTGCAAACCAGATGATGTCAATTTTTCTCCCTCTTGGCTCAGTTGTTACTCTTAAATTCAAAATATATATTTACAGTATTTTGTGTAGATGACCCAACATTTCAATAACATTTTCTTTTTGCCATGTTTGCCTTTCCTGAAAGGGAAATTCCAAGTATATCTCTAAATGGCTGGCGAAGCCTTTGAATGGATTGATTGCATCAGCCATTGTGGATGAATTTCCCATTTTAGACCAGGAATTTGTGAGGTCAAACCCTGCACAATGAAAGAGATTCTTGCTCACTTGGCGGCCAGAGGAATCCAGTAGCAGTTGAGGGGCTGAATTGTAAATCAAGCCAGTCATCTCCTTGCCAACTGTGAAAACCTCAACTCTCTTTGTGCTCTGTTAGGATTGCTTATTAGGACTTTTTTATTGTTCTCCAAAAATTTCCTGGGAAATTAGACTCATGAGGCATTTGTTTTAGTTAAGCATTGGATCTGAACTTTAGAAAAGAGGGAAAAAATTAGTAATATTTAAAATCTATTAAATGATGAGTGTGTCCAACACAATCATGGCCATTTCTGACCAAAATCATGGCATTAATCAGAGTTTGTGAAAGGGTGATCTAAGGGGGTCATACATGGCCCATATGTGGTGAATGGGCTGGACTTTTGTGGTGTCAGTGTCTAGGGCAATATTAACAGATTGAATTTCCCATGAATTCATATATTTTCATTTGAAACCTAATGGAAGCTTGCTTCATCCCATTGTTTCCAACCAAGGTAGCTTTCACATTTTCCCATGAAGTCTGGGGAGACACTCCTTGTTAGGCCACAACTGGGGACAGGTGGAGTGAGTGGCTCACACAAACTCTTGCCTCTCTGAAAACTTGATTCTGGGCAAAAACAAAAACAAAAACAACAACAACAACAAAGAAACACTGCCCCTGGAGTGGAGAACAGACAGGCTGTTTGGGGCAGTTTATTGTGATGATTCAGGATTCATTACCCATTCCACAAATATTTATTGCACGCCTACTAGGGAAGCTCTATGCAGAGGAGACAAGGGTATGGCAACTGCCAAGCTCAACTTGGTTTATTTAGGAAAAAAAAAAAAAAAAAAAAGGAAAATCACAGCCAGTAAAGCAACTGAATGGGAAATGAGAGGATGAGGCTGACTTCTGAGGACTGAATGTGGAGCAACCTGGCTAAAATCACGTCTGAGTAATTTGCCCCCACTGATGGATCAGAAAAGAATCTATGTGGGCTTTGGTAGGAGTCTGTTCGAGAGGATAATTATTACAATATGTGCCAGAAAAAAACCATAATAATAGACCATAAAAATAAACCATAGCTCTTGACTAGATCATACTGGTTGATAAAAGTCATGAAGCCCACATGGCATAGTGATACCGTTTAGTAAACCTACTGCAAACACCTACACAGAAAGGAATTAGCAAGGGGGAGCTGTTTGCAGAGGCTAAATGTGGGAACTCCAGTGCATTAAAATGAAGCAGTTGAGGCTGACACACTTATATACACACCCACTCACTTCAGACTTTGTTAATCACTTATTTTATATGGGCAACTGCCATTTGACTTTGTGGCTTTTACTCCAATATGTGTTGCCAAGCCCATTTGGTCCATCTTTATTGCAACTAATGTAATAAATTGATATAGATTCATTTATGTTTAAAAAACAGATGAATAAAATGACAATAGTAATTTGGTAGAACTTACTGATGACTTAACCCTAAATGGTTTGAGGACAGCCTCCATATTCTGAAATTGTATCTCCTGGGGCATGAGTTCTTTTACTCGCACATTGTAGTGGGTGTCACATGACATTGATCCTACTCTTCTAAACATGACATCCACACCATGAGCACTCAATGAGGCAGAGTAAGTCTGTGCGGCTGGGCTTTGTTATATCTCCAAGCACTAGCATCAGAGAATAATTCTAAGGCATTCAGATTATAACCAATAATTAAGACAAGGTAGCTAAGGCTGATGTCAAATAGAATTGCTGAAGTATTAATACTATGGCCCTGAAAATATGGGGAAAGTCAGCATTTTGGTGGGTTAAGGTTTGGGATGGAGTTATGATTATGGTAGAATGACCCTTTCTCCTTAAACTTATGTTTCTGAGCTTGTCCACTCTTTTTCCTCACTTTGGCCTATTTGTTTTTTTTTCTTTTATGAGACAGGGTCTTGCCAAATTACACAGACTGCCTCTGGTCTTGAACTTGCGATCCTCCTGCCTCCGCCTAGCAAGCTGCTGGGATTACAGGTGTGCACCACCGTGCCTGGCTCAATAAATCTCTTTAAATTTTCAGCAGTAGTACTTCCAGCCTTGACCTCTTCTGTTGTTTGGGCATTAGTTTAAATATTATCATTAATTACTACTTTTTGGTGGAGGCCATAAATGTATTTCCTTTCTCACTGTCATGTAATCTTAATGTTGGTTGGTAAAAAAGTGTTCATTGGTGTCATTACATTAGCAAATAAAGCTCTCAAGTCGTATCCAGGAAAAAGTCAAGTAGGCATGTAAGGGAATAAATTATAATTTGCAATTTTATACACAGTATATAATTCATATTAGAGTGAGATTCCAATAACACTTTTCCATAAACTTCTCCCACACTTAGATACCAAGCCCTTTCTCCATAATTTGAAAATGATTTGTAGTCCCCTAAACAATAAGACATAGGAAGGAGGAGGCTGAAGATGGAAATTAATACCTCTCTTTTAAAGAAGGGGATATAGAGGCATGAAATAGTTAAACCACCTGTCAGTGGTCAAGAGGGCCCATGGAGGTAAAGAAGTTCCAGGAAAGCACTTTTAAAAACTTTACTAGCCAGGCACAGTTGTACATGCCTTTAATCCCAGTAACTTGGGAGGTGGAGGCAGGAGGATTACAAATTCAAAGGCAGAGGCAGCCTGCATAATTTAGTGAGACCTTATCTCCAAATACAAAGTTAAAAATGGGCTGGGAGTATAGCTCAGTGGTTGAGTGCTTGCAAAAAGCATGCAAGAGGCCCTTGGTTCAACTTCCCACTACCAAAAATCAAAAACAAAAACAAACAAACAAACAAAAAACAAAAACAAAAAATGTCAATCAACCAAACAGTGCTTTAGGAGAAAAACATGGCACATTTAACAGATAACCCAGCTACTCTGTTGTTTGTTCTAGTCTGCATCAAAATCATTTTCTCAGCTTTAAAGTCATTTGAGATTTAGAAGTAAGTTGTTAGTGTTGATAGTGGGCAGGAGGGATTCTCTGATCAGCAGTGGAAAAATCAAATGAATAATGAGATATAAGAAGTTATTTTAATTGGTCATGACTTTCCTTAGACAAGGGCAAGCAGAAAAATTGCAAAGGTATTTGTGTTTTTTCTTTTTTTGAATATAATATAGTAGAGGCGTTTGAAGCATCCAAATGCTAAGAAATGATAAACGTTTAAGGAGATGGAAATGCTAATTATCCCAGTTTGATCATTACTATTGTATACACTGGGCTAGGGTTTAGCTCAGTTGGTAGAGAGCTGCTCCGCACTTTCTGAGGACCTGGGTCCTATCCTCAGCACCACATAAATGGAAGAAGGATGTGGCAATGCACTCCCAAGGCAATCCTGAAACAATCAGCCATTGAAACCTCTATGAGGGTCACTATGAGTCGGACCCAATTCAATGGCACCTAACAACAACATTGTATATATGTTATTGAATTATTACCCTATACTCCCAAAATATGTGCAATTATTATGTGTCAATTAAAAAAGAAAAATAGTAAAAATGAAAAAATTAATAGATACAATACAATAATTTATACAATAATCTTTAGTTTAGGAAAACTATAAAATTATGCTCATCATTGTATTAATGGGAAACCAGTGGGAAGTTGTCTTTGGACAAGAGTGAAAAAGGCATGGTTCTGTGAAAATTGTGTGGGGTTGAGGAAACGTAGTTTGAAGAGGTTTTACATTTTTAAATTTCTTTAATTTTTAAAAGTATCCAATTAACAGTGTTAAGGCAAATCTTTCTGCTTTGTGTTTAGAAAAATGAAGGTATGCATATATTTTCCAAAAGAATACATGTCACATACATTAGTGTTTGGAGGAAGAGGTGTGACGATGTGCAAAGCAGACTTGTTTTTGGCTGCAAAATAATCATGATGACTCTTCCCTGGCTCAAAACAGCACTCGCTCTTCCAGGAGTGAAGGTGCCTTGGGAGTCCTTTTGGAATAACCCACAAGTAGCATTTTGAAGAAGCAAATTGTTTCCTGTGCTCAGGGTAAAAGCAGTTGGTTTTAGTTCAGTAATAGAGCCATGCACCAACACATATAATTTATATCTACTCAACTCTAAAATTGCTTAAAAAATGTGATTGAGAAAACTATTTAAATAATATAACTTAAATTTGCATAGTACTTCCTGTGATTTAAAAAAATATATGTTGCTGTGTAGATTGTTAACTACAAAAATGTGTACTTTACTTTCATTGGCATTTGAGGAGATTTGCAAAGGTAATTTTGACTAGATTACATTTTTGCCTAATGAACATACTTAAAACTGAACTTTTACTAAGAAAAGACTATAGTATAAATTAACATATGTCCAATTATAAGATTTTTCTCCTTAAAGCTACTGTCTTCCACAAAACTTATCTAGATCAGCGAGCCAGCAGCATTAGTCTCAAATTAATTTCAAATCAGCTTATAAAGCCAAATTAACAAAATATCCAAGGAAATTGTTTTTTGTGTTTTGCTGGGTTCTGTTTACCCTGCATGACTTGGGTAATTTTTGTAAAGGCCTCATGGAACATCAGAGATGAAAGGGAACTTAAGACCATGGTTTGCTCCCAGAATCTTTTGGTGGCCTGATTCCAAGGCTACATGTGTGTCCCTTCATAATCCTGCAGCTTGCTGAGTGGACCTGGAGGTATCATTGGATATGCTGTTCATGGTTGATCCTCACCCTGAGGACTGACGATCCAGTGGTTGTGGCTCTCTGGCTGTCCAGAGTAGTCAGCCCTAAAAATTCTCAGCAGGACTGAGGAAGGATCAGGGAGCACTTTGTCTCAGAATCTTCCTGGGAAAGTGGGTCTTCCCCGGCAGTGACACCTACCAAGTAGCTTTTCACAGACAAGATTTCTTCCATGACATCTTCATGGCATTTTTCTTCCAGTCTGCACTCAGGGAAGCACAGCAGGAACTTAGACTGGGACAGCCAATGAGCTGAACTGAACTGAACAGCAATGACAGGTCCAGCAGCAAGGCAGGACCTGTGTTCAATCATGGTTATGTTTACCTTGCCCACTTTGGGTGTTAGTGTAGAAAGCAGGCTCTCAGTGATTGCCTTTCTCATGTGCTCAGGTAGAATCAGGAGATATTCATGGATTTCTGTTTTCCTTCCTCCCTCTCTCTCTCTGACCCTTTAGATTTATGAGGAATCCAAGATGAATTTGGAGCAGGAGAGGCCGTTTGTCTGCAGTGCCCCAGGCTGTTCCCAGGTGAGTGTGCAGATCCTGGATGCTCTCACTTGCTGTGAAAGCACTCACTTCCCACAGGAAGGCAGCTCTCACCTAGCGATCATGCCTGCCCTGGACTTTCCAATTTACAGAGATACTGTCAAAATCTCCCTCATCATCGACATCATGATCATCATCTTCACCACTATTTTATTCTGCTTGGAATAGTTTGAACTGCTTCTTTCTTAGCCTCTGAAATATGCCAGTGTTGGACATTTCTACCCATAACATCCTCCTGAAGCAAGCCAGAGGCATCCTGCCAGTCAGCTCTGCAGGGATGTCGTTTCAGAAAGGGGAAGCCTTTTGAGTATTCAGTGGGCCTTACTGGTGAAATGGCTCAACATCAGAGGTTGAATTCCATTTTATTCTGGTTCCCTTTTGAGTAAAAGAATTCCCTATTACTCTTTTAGAACATAGTTTTTCCAAGTGTCCAGATTTTAAGAGGGGACAGATGTCCTGCTGTGCTGAATTGACTTTCTTGGCCTCTGATGACTCTCATCAATGGAAAAAGTATAGGGATCAGTGAGATACTGTCTGTAGACTATTTAATATAGGGCCTGCACATAGTAAGTGTTCAGTTAGCATCCACTCTTGTTATCACTACTGCTGCTGCTGCTAAGACTATTCTATGGTACTTATCTCTTTGAGAGCAGTTAGAAAGATCTATCACTAAAATCAAGCTAGGATTTAGCTCAGTTGGTAGAGCGCCACTCTACAGTCTCTGAGGTCCCGAGTTCAATTCCCAGCACCCCAAAAATGGGAGAAGGATGTGGCAATCCACTCCCATGGCAATCCACTCCCAAGGCAATCCTGAAACAATCAACCATTGAAAACCCTATGAGGGTTGCTATGAGTTGGACATGACTCGATGGCACCTAACAACAACAACATCACTAAAATCAGGCTGGGATTTAGCTCAGTTGGTAGAGTGCCGCTCTGAGGTCCTGAATTCAATTCCCAGCACCACAAAAATGGGAGAAGGACATGGCAATCCACTCCTGAGGCAATCACAAACAGCCATTATAAACCCTATGAGGGTTGCTATGGGTCAGATACGACTCGATGGCACCTAACAACAACATCACTAAAATCAGAGTTTTGCATATTATCTATTTGGAACTTGATGGTGACTTTTTCTACTCTTGACCCTTTTGTGTATGTCCATATTCCAATCATTTTCATGTGTAGGAAATGGCTATACACATTTGCTTTCATGCCATGATCTTCATTTAATGGGATATAGGACAAGTTTAGAGCTCAGAGCATAGGCATCTTGCTGATGTGGGTAGTTACATCCTTTCCCTAAACTTCCCAGTAGTTCCAAGGGAACTAAGACCCCCCACCCCCATGTTTATGTGGTGGGGTTGGCAGTACTGTGTGGAGCACTGCCTAGGAGTCAGGTGGGAGGTGACACCAACTGAGGACCCAGAGAGTTTGTGGAGGACTCTGGGAGTCTTTGGAGGGAAGAAACCATAGAAACACAAGACTATCTTGCTGGTATTATCAACTGCTAATTGAGCAAGCAGTCTTTTGTTCAAGTCTGGAAGTTTCACCAACAGCTTTTGTGCCAATGTTTATTTCTAACCTGTAAATAAGAAAAGCAGTAGGGAAAATGATTTTGAAGCAAAGGGGTTTTGAAGCTCATTCCGAAGCAGGAAACTCTAGGAAAACACAGATAGGTTGATAGTAACTGGGAAAAATCCTGCTAGACCAGGACTGCTCATGGTAAAGGCAGACTATCTCTTTTTTTCTTTTTCTTTTGTCTTTCTTTTTTTTTTCCCCCAGTACTGGGCAATTGAACCCAGGGCCTCATGCATGCTTTTACAAGCAGTCTACCACTGAACCACAGCTTCATCTCATTTTTCACTTTTTATTTTGAGACAAGGTCTCACTAAGTTACATAGGCTGCCTCTGGCCTCAAACTTGTGATCCTCCTGCCTCCACCTCCCAAATCCCAGGGATTACAGGCATGTACCATGATGCCTGACAGACTATCTCCATACTGACTAAGTTAAAACTTGGTTCTTAACTAAGGCAAAACTGATTCCTACTCAGTTCCTTTAAAGAGAAGTCTCCATGATCAAAGAGACTCAGATATTTGGAGCAGTTTGCTTTGCTTTGGTTGTGACAATGAGACATTATGTTTTATTCAGTTCAAGTCACTCAGCACCCTAGCTGCACTGGGGAAATAGCAGTGCTCCAAGTACTTGTGTTCCTCTCCTCACAGAACTTCTGAGCTAGGTGTCAAATCTCTGAGGCCCTGGGTTCAATCTCCAGCACTGCAAAAATGAGAGAAGGACCTGATAACCCACTGTCAAAACAATCCTAAAATAATCTACCATTGAAAACCCTATGAACAGCAGAGAATCACTGGCATAATGCTAGGCATAGTACAACATTGGGCCATTCTGTTGTAAACAGGGTCACTGTGAGTTGGACCTGACTCAGTGGCACCTAGCAACAACCTCACAGAACTTCTGGGCTAGGCATCAAATATGTAAACGCGTGATCCATTAATCAATTAATTAGCCAATTGCAATTTTTCATGAAGAAAGATCATAGACCAACTGACTTGACTTGGGGAGGCAAATGAGTGGCTCTTTTAAGGAAGGAGTATTTGATGGAATGGAATCTTCAGAGACCCAGCAAAGGCAAAAGAGGGTTTCCGGTGAATTGAGACTCCCAGCAAAGTCTAAGGTTGTGAATGACAGTAGAGGGAAGCATGTCAAGAAATGGATTGCTGGTCACTTGTGATATTTAGACAAGTGAAAAGAGAGCTACACATCAGCCATTGGACTATATGGCAGACTTACCCTAGTTTGGCACCATTAACATTTAGGGATAAATAACTCTTTGATGTGAGAGCTGTCCCATGCATTGTAGGATGTTTATCAGCATCCTGGCCTCCACCCACCAGATCACAGTGGCACTCCACAGCTGAGACAATCCAAAACATCCATAGATACTGTTAGATGTTCCTTGGGGGCAGAATTGAGAATGCTTTGAGATGTGGGTTGAGAACGATTGCCTTCAGTTCTCAGTTGACAACGCTTAGGCCTACTTTCTTCTGATTGATGCTCTCCCACTGTATTTTATACAGTGCTCTAAGCCATCTTTCCTTCTGTTGGGAGTCAGGCAGCACATAAATAAATCAATGCTACAGACATGTGGTCACTGGTGTCAGACGCTGCGGGAGCTGGGCTAATTGGAGGACTGAGCAGAGGCTGTTGGATTTGGCAGCCAGGTGCTCCCTGGCAACCCAGAAGAGAGCAGAGGGGTGGAGGCCTGATTGCAAGGGATTAATGAGTGAGTGGGCGGTGAGGAAGCGGAGGTGGCGGGCATAGAGGACTCTTTCAAGAGTACTAGGCAGTGCCGGGAAGCAGAGTGATCTAATGGTAGCCTGAGAGGGAGGCAGCTTTTTTAAAATGAAAGGATAGCCAAACTGGATTTAGTGAAGGGCAAGAAACTAGTGAGAGGGAAAAAGAGAGCATGAGGGGTTGAAGGACCAGTGCTCAGGAGGTAAGGGGTGAAGGTGTCAAAGGTACAATGGGGTCTACTTTCCAGTTTAAATTTGTGTGTGTGTGTGTGTGTGTGTGTGTGTGTGTGTGTGTGTGTGTGTGTGTGTGTGTTTGGTGTGGAGATTGACCCAGTGGTCTCACATGTGCTAGGCAAGTGCTCTACCACTGAACTACCCCCAATCCTTGAACAAGGTCTGTTTTGAATGACCTTGAACTTTTCAGTAAGGGAGAAGGTAATTCTTGAGAAGGCTGAGTGGACTGAGGAAAAGTTGGACAAGCATGGGAAATGAGGATTTACAAAGTTTCTTGAATTTTAGAGACAACTTCCATAACTTTAAATGAAAAGATGCATCTAAAACTCAATGCCTCCATTTAATGTGGAAGTGTTCCTTGTTTCTTGGCAAGTTATTATAAAAAATATGTCCATCTTTCAGTTAGAGAGGTATTCAAATTAGGAAAATGTACCCACTATACAGAAGTTCCAAGGATCTCCTGGTGGAACTTACAGTCAAATCTATTCTTGTGATCATGGCATTTGCCTATAGTAACCTGGGGATCTGCAGGGAGAAGAAAGGTTCCTGAAAATTGGAAAGAGAAGCATTATCAGTACTTACTCTGCCCTGGGGGTGATGGAAGGACTTGTTCCCCTTTTCGCTCTTTG
This sequence comes from Pedetes capensis, assembly GCA_007922755.1. NCBI lineage: Eukaryota > Metazoa > Chordata > Mammalia > Rodentia > Pedetidae > Pedetes > Pedetes capensis. The sequence continues at coordinate 133,366 of VMDO01001462.1, forward strand.
GAAAGTAACATTGCTTTATTGGGAATGGCCAATGATACCTGGGAGTTTTTTTTTAAGGTTACAAATCCTTAAACATTACCGTTGTCTCAGAAGTAACAAGGAACACACTTCTCTTGTTCTTTCTAATCTCACCAAGTCCAATGTTAATTGCTCTCTTCCTTTGCCCTCTGCATTAATCATGTTTTGAGTAATCTAACTCTGTTGCAGACTGTAGATTTCAGTTATTTGCAATTTGCTATTTTCCTATCTAATTAATTTAAAAAATCACAGATGTCCTTTATTGTCTCATTTGGAAGATAATTATGGAGACTATCATTTAAGGAGTAGTCTGGGTGTGGTGGCAGACACCTATAATCCCAGCACTCAGGAGTCAGAGGCATAAGGATCATGAATTTGTGGTCAGCCTGGGTTAAATAGGAAGACCCTGTCTAAAGAAGAAGGAAAAGGAGAAGGAAAAGGAGAAGGAGAAGAAGTGTTGTTAATTTGCTGTATCCTACATTAGGCATGCCTGCAGCTGTAGCCCTGTGGCATCCGATCCCATCAGATCGCGGAAGCTAAGCAGGGTCAGGCCTGGTTAGTACCTGGATGGGAGACTGCCTGGGAACACCAGAAGCTGTAGGCTGGGAGAAGGACCTGGCAACCCCCTCCAAAAAATCAATCTGCCATTGAAAACCCTATGAACAGCAGAGAAGCACTGACAGTAGTGTTTCCCCTGTTGTACAGAGGGTTGCTATGAGTTGGATGCCGACTCGACGGCACCTAACAACAACAACACCACATTAGGCTATTATTTTACAGAGTCAAAAATGGCTTGAAGAATGTTACCATGTTGTTTGTTGACTAGATATATATCCATATATATGAATATATTAATATATATCATAAAGATGATAAGGCTTTTACAGAAAAACTAGGACATCTCTATCTCCTAAATCACCTGTGCTAGTGTTATTTATTTGGTGCAATCATTACATGGTGTTATAGTAAACCAAGAGAATAATGGACCAGCGTTAAAAAAAAAAAATCCTTATGTCATGTAAAGCAAACTTCTTTATAATCAGAAATCTGGCCTTTTTTTTTTTTTTTTTTGCAGTACTGGGGGTTGAACCCAAGGCCTCACACTTGCATGCTTTGCAAGTGCTGGACCACTGAGCTGCACCCCAGCCCTTTTTTTTTTTTTTTTTTTTTTTTTTTTTTTTTTTTTACTTTTTGAGACCGGGTCTCGCTAAGTTATGCAGACTGCCTCTGGTCTTGTATTTGCGATCCTCCTGTCTCTGCCTCCTGAGCCACTGGATTACAGGTGTGTGCCACCACACCTAGCTGGCATAATTACCATCGTTTTCAAATTCTGTGCTGTTCAATTTATATGATCCAAATCATCAGTGAATAAATAATGTATACACAAAGAACTATTTTTAGAATTTTTCATAGGATTTGGCCCAGTGAATTCCCTTGTTCCCATGAACACATATCCATACTATTTGCAGAAAAAATTTGCACTACAGTATACAAAAGATATTTGAAATTTATGTTGACTATTCTGAGGAAGTAAGATGCTCTGAAAGATTTTGTAAATTATCAAATATTTGGAAATATTCAGAGAATTTATTGTCTTTTCTTGTATTTTTGTTTTCCTTGGATAAAGCAGATTCTCTGTTACATTCAATTATTACAAACATGGCAGTCTGAGTCAGGGTAGGCTAGGATCTGCTACAATAACAAATTACCCCAAAGCTTGAAGGGCTTAAGACAACAAAAGCTTATTTCTATTACCCAAGGATACATTTCTATTGTATATTGGCAGGAAGCTCTCTGTAATCCTTTAGAAGTCAGAAATGCTCTTCATAATCCTTCAGAGATTTAGAATGATTGAGGGGTCACCATTTCCATTATTGTGAGTCACCATGCTATACTATGAACAGGGTAAAGGGAATGATAGATGGTCTTACAACAAGGATTAGATGCTTGCCTCTGGATGCCAAGTCACTTCCATTCATGACTCAATGGGCAGAGCTAGTCACATAGTCCCACCTAAAATAAAGAGGCCAGAAAATTCAATTCTTTCATGTGACCAGAAGTCAGACAGCAAAAATATTTGGTAGCAGCATTTTTGAAAACCTTAATATCATTCCTTGAAAACTAAAAATAAACATGGGTTTACTATCATATACTATACAGTATAGAATACTAAAAATATAATTTATCATGTTACTATAAAGTCATGTTTATAATTATAAAAGAAATCAAATAATGGGTGGACTAAGTCTTCATAAACTGAAACATACTATGCAAATGTCACGGTGTATAGTTGTAGGTCCATGTCAAATAATTAAGCATGGCATATAATTCTTTCTCTAAATGTGACATGAATCAAAATTCTTTCCTATATCGTGCATTTCTCTTACTTTTGGTTAATCCATAGATAATGTCTAGCATAATTATTGTACCTTAGACTTAATTTTACACTGTTATATAGAACAGTAACTACTAGAGAAAAGGTCCATATGGTTTTGCAAATTTCCAGTACTACTCAGATCTAAATCTACTTTTTTATTTTAGACATGTTCTCATATGTATAAGAAGAAATGCAAAAAAATTATTTTTGTCATGCTGCCATTATTAGTTACTACTTGTGACCATAAAGATATTTATTGAAACACTTATTTTTTAAAAGAGGCTGCCTAACATTAGCCAGGTGTTAGGATATTGTATATCTGTGGTGTATATATTATTTTAATACCTTCAATAACCCTCATTTACCTCTTCCTGTCTTATCTTTTAGCTAAACACACAGTTCAATGTGTACACTCAGATGAAAACTTCTGTTTCCTAAGGGAGCATATAGTTCACTGATTAGTCAGCACAACTGGTTACATTCAGGGACTATCTAAGAAGTAGAAGCCTTTTAAAGAGTTTTCAGGGAAGGTATGGGGAATACAAGAATGATTAAAGGTGAAGATCTACTTTTTATTAGTACTCAGTCAGATTCTTCTGTAGCATAGTTAACTCTTTTGGTAAACTGTAATGGAAACTCTGGTATATATATTTGGGTATAATTGGAAGGGACATCCCAGCACATCTGTTTGCATAAAAGAGCTTATAACTTTATTTACTTATGCCTTCCCACTTTTTCAGAACTGATTTTTTTGTTTTGCCTCTCATGTTTGCAATGCTGAATAAATCTTTTTCTCTATAATGGTAAATATGTATGACAAAACAGAATGTCTCCTCTTGCCCACCCCTTTTTTCTATTTGTCCAACAGCGCTTTCCAACAGAAGACCACCTCATGATTCATAGGCACAAGCATGAGATGACATTGAAGTTTCCCTCAATAAAAACTGACAACATGTTATCAGGTAAGAGACCATCAGGCAAAGAAGTTCGTGTGATCAGATTAAATTCCATGCAAAATACTTACTCTCTTCTGGTGGGTTGATTCCTTCTGGTAAATTCTGCACTTTGCCAATATATCAGAAATGGAGTCAGTTAATATAATGGTCACCAAATAATTGCAGAACACTGCTTATTTTCTGGAATGTGGAATATTTATTGATATGAAACTTGGCTCCCTATGTGTTATTTTCAAAAATCACATCCCTCACTCATGCCGCACATATAAACTGAGTCTCTGTAATGCAAACTGCACTGTTCTGAGCACCATAGGAGATGACAGACAAATGTGTTTTCTGTCCTCAGGTATATCATGATAGACCTTACATATGAAAATTTAGCTAAAATAATGGATCGGCCATGGTATATATCAAATGACTATTGTAAGGAACAAAGCCATGCAGTGTTAGTGGAAGGAGCTCTTGTTCTTACTTGAGATGGCCAGTGAAGCTTTCCTTAAGAAATAGTACAGGGCTGGGGATGTAGCTCAGTGGCAGAGCACTTGCTGGCATACTCAGCAACCTGGGTTCAAATTCTCAATGTCGCACACACACACACACACACACACACGTGTGTGTGCACACACACAGAAAGAAGAAAGAAAGAAGGCAAGGAAGAAAGAAAGAGGCCAAAGCGTTCTTCCTGGGAGGAGGAGCAATGCAGATGGGTAAAGAGGGAGAGAATAAGGGCAAAGTACAGGATGCAATTGTTTGAAAGCCCCATAATGAAACTCACTATAGAGTATGCAAATTAAATCTTAAAAAAGAAAGCATGTAAAAAAAAAAGAAAGCACATGCTTCATAAGTGGGAGGTTAAATGAGATAATGTATGGAAATGTAGCCTGTGCTCAGCAAATGTGAGCACAAATAAATGATAATAATTCATCTACCAATTAATTGCCATTCATTTCCACTTTGAGAGGTAAATTAGAAAAGAGCTAACAGAAGAGTGAGGAACCTGAAGTGTAGCCCCGTGTTTTGCCTTACTCGGCCATATGACCTTGAGCAAGTAATGGAACCTTTCGCTCAAGTTCAAGTCCCAACTGAACCTTGGTTTCTTTCCCAATAAAATGGGAACAATCGTATCTTCCCAGCCTACTTCACAAGCATATTGTGAAAATCCAACAAAAGCATGTCAGAGAGTGTTTCATAAACTCTAGCAGGGTAATCAAACCATTTCCTCTGACCCTTCTCATGCTAGAAATATTTCACCGGAGGCCTTGTCTCCCTGGCACTGTGAAAGAGATGTCACACCTATGAACATGTTTTAATTGCTATCAGAAGACATCAATTAAGATTGCTCTGAGAGACCTGGCATATGTGATTTAGTGTTTCTACGGCACTTAATTTTCCAGGTATTTTATTATCACTATTATTAGTAAGGGCTGGGATTTAGCTCAGTGGGTAGAGTGCTGCGCTGCAGTCTCTGAGGTCCTGAGTTCAATTCCCAGCACCGCAAAAATGGGAGAAGGGCCTGGCAATCCACTCCCAAGGCAATCCCGAAGCACTCAGCCGTGGAAAACCCTGTGAGGGTCGCTATGAGTTGGACTTGATTCGACAGCACCTAACAACAACAATAATTATTAGTAAACCTGTAGCCATAACACCCTGGCATCCGATCCTGCCTGATCTCAGAAGCTAAGCAGAGTCAGCCTGGTTAGTCCTAGGATGGGAAACTGCCTGGGAATACTGGGTGGGTACTGCAGGCTAAGGAGAAGGACTGGCAGCCCTCTTCTGCAACAATCTGCCATTGAAAACCTTATGAATAGCAGAGAAGCACTGATAATAGTGCTGGGCACAGCACAGGGTCAGGGAGTATGCCATTCTGTTGTACATAGGATCACCATGAGTCAGACCCAACGTGATGACACCTAACAACGACAACAACAACAATTTTTAGTAAATCCTCTAAGAGTTGCCAAATAGGCTATTACCAGGAAGGGCACAAGAAGCTGAAGCAGCTCTCCTGGGCTCACCAAACAGCCTTTGATCCTCAATCCTGACCTATTGACATGGACTCTGCTACTGTATCTATCCCCAGGCTGCACCAGTTCAGACTTTTGACCAGATACCCTTGGCATCAGGAGTGCCACACAACTTCACAAACCCATCCATGACTTACTGTGAGCTCAGATGTTCTGTGACTGAGAAGACACTAGTTCAAAGGCAACCTCCACCCTTCTCTCCACCAACATCCACCTCCTCTCTTTTGGGCTTCTGTTTGTTTTGTTTTAAATAAGCGAGCTGGCTTTGCAGAGATTGCTTTGGCTTTCCCAGAGTCTAAGATGCAGAAGCTCCAATTTGTAAGAAGGATCATAAAGGATGATGTGTCATTCTGCTTTTATCATTTATAGAATTCTATAGAGTCACTTGTGCCTGCAGCCATACCACTGTGGCATCCCATCCCATCAAATCTCGGAAGCTAAGCAGGGTTGGGCCTGGTTAGTACTTGGATGGGAGACTGCCTGGGAACACCAGGTGCTGTAGGCTTGGGAGAAGGACCTGGCAACCCACTCCCAAAAAACAATCAGCCATTGAAAACCCTATGAGTAGCAAAGAAGCACTGATAATAGCGTTTTGTCTGTTGTATGTAGGGTCACTATGAGTCGGACACCAGCTCAATGGCACCTAGCAACACCAACAATAGAGTCGCTTGTAGGATAACTTTTATGGCTCAGCAATGGACAGCCATATGCAACCAACACAGCTGCCGGTTTTGCAATTCCCAATATTTAAATCCATTAGCTCTTCCTTTATTTTCCCAAATTGGATCCCTAAAATAGGCTGCTTGGTGGTGGGGGAGCAGGAAGTGAGTGTCAGAGAGCAGCAAGTATGTCAGATATTGCTACTTAGTGGTAAGCAGCAGTGTAGTGTCTTTTAGGAAGGCTGAGAACCTGGCCCTGTAGGAAGGCCCTCTGAAGATCTGAATAAAACACAGCCAAAGACATGTGAACTATGGGGCGAAGGACCCTTCTGTATATTGCCAACACAGGTTTTTGATTATTCTCTTGAAGCCTTTCATTTTTTTTTCCAGATCCTTATTAGTTTGTGGCTGTTGCTGCTGCCAATCTTTGGCAGTGCCAGGTAGAAAATTATTGGGAGAAAAATAATTTTTATCATGTTGAATTTGAATTGAGAAAATGGAGGGAGAAATAAACATGAAGAAAAGGAGTATGAATAATATATGGTATATTTTCTTTTGCTTTCTCACATTTTATGCTGAAATGGGATAGGGTCATTTAATACTTCCAGTGAAATTAAGTGCTACATTCTAAAACTTGCTGCTCAATTTGCATGTCCATTACCTCACAAGATTTTCTTATTGCACTTAGAGGGCTAAAGTCCACTATGTATAATATTACCAGTATTTTCAGCACCCAATTACAACAGGCCATCTGTTGGGTTGGGAGAAGAACATGGCAATCCACTTCTGAAGCAATTTTGAAACAATCAGCCATTGAAAACCCTATAAGGGTCACTATGAGTTGAACTTAATGGCATGTGACAACAAATATTTATTAGATATTTTCATCTTGGTATTTTTTGCCAGGAAATACTTCAATGTTTATTTATATCAAACATTGTTTTTCATAATGGTAGTTTTAGCATCTTTGATTGTGATTACAAATTTTATAGAAGATTTTGTGTATCTGTATCTTGATTTATTTAAATTTAAACTTTTCAACAAGACTTAGTAGTGCATACCTGTAATCTCAGCAACTCAGGAGGCAAAGGCTGGAGGATCATGAGTTCAAGGCTAGAGGCAGACCGTGTAGCTTAGCAAGATCCTAGCTCAAGATAAAAAATTTAAAAGGGGCTGGAGGTTCAGCTTGGTAGTAAAGCACTTGTAAAGTATGGCAAGACCCTACATGCAACCCCCCAGTACCTCAAAAAAAGAAAACATTAAATTAAATTTATCAAAATCTTCAGAAACTACTTTATTAAAACCATCCATTCATTAAGGTATTATTTATTTTAAGCCTATTTTTGGCCTATCATGAAGGCGAATGACTTTATATGACTTGCAATGTCAAAGTAAGAATAAAAATAGTATAAATCTTAAATGAAAATCAGAGCAAAACTCTTTAATTTCCTCTTGGACCATTTTTTTAAGCAATATTCAATTGCACAAAAATGCATTTCAGATGTCTCAGAGTTTGACATATGTTAAGAAGGTAATATATGGGAGGTGTTTACATGATTAGGATATCTGGCTAACCTTTATTTTAGAACATTACATTGTCCTCCGTTATTTGCAAATATTGCAGATAGGAAAGGTGTTAAGGTGTCACAGATATACTCTCCAAGAATAAGTTTTCAGGGCTGGTTTTGAAGCTCAGTGGTAAAGTGTTTACCAAGCATGCATGAAGCCCTGGGTCTGATTCCTAGTACTGCTCTCCATCAAAAAAAGTTTCTAAAGGACTTAAAGGTCTAAAATACTTTTGTTGTTCTTTTTGTTAGGTGCTGTAGAGTCGGGTCCAACTCATAGTGACCCTAGGTACAACAGAATGAAACACTCCCTGATTCTGTGCCAGGCACATGATCTTATTTATGTTTAAGCCCATTGTTGTAGACACTGTGTCAATCCATCTAGCTGGTCTTTCCTTTTTTTGTTGAGTTGCCACTCTCCCAAACATGACGTCCTTCTCCAGGGATTAGTCCCCCCTGACCACATGTTCAAAATACTTGTGTCAGTTTGCCGTACTTTGGGGTCTTGTGTGTTGCTATGAGGCTGAAAGCTATGTCACTGGTATCTCAGATATTAGCAGGGTCACCCATGGTAGACAGGTTTCAGCTGAGCTTTCAGACTAAGACAGACTAGGGAGGAGGCACCGGCGAACCACTCCCAAAACAACTAGCTGTTGAAAACCCTATGAATAGCAGAGAAGCACTGTCAGATATAGTGCCAGAAAATGAGCCCCCCAGGTTGGAAGGCACTCAAAAGACTACTGGGGAAGAGTTGTCTCCTCAAAGTTGAGTCTACCTTAATGACGGAAATGGAGTAAAGGCCCAGAGACCTCCATTTGCTGATGTGGCACAACTCAAAATGAGGAGAAACAACTGTAAACATCCATTGATAACTGGAACATGGAATGTACGTATGAATCTAGGAAAATTAGAAATCATTAAAAGAGAAATGGAGCACATAAACATTGACATTCTAGGAATCAGTGAGCTAAAATGGATTGGCATGGGACATTTTGAATCAGATAATCATATGGTCTACTATGCTGGGAATGACAAAGAGAAATGGGGTTACATTCATCATCAAAAAAGACATCTCAAGATCTGTCCTGAAATAATACAATGCTGTCAGTGATAGGATAATATCCATATACCTATAGGGAAGGCTAGTTAATATGACTGTTATTCAAATTTATGCACCTACCACTAAGGCCACAAAAGAAGATAGGGAAGATTTCTACCAGCTTCTGCAATCTGAAATAGATTAAACATGTAATCAGGATGTACTGATAAGTACTGGTGATTGGAATGCAAAAATTGGAAACAAAGAAGAAGGCTCAGTAGTCGGAAAATATTGCCTTGGTGACAAATGATGCTGGAGATTGCGTGATATAATTTTGTCAGACCAATGACCTTTTCATAGAAAATACATTTTTTCACAAACATAAATGGCAACTATACACATGGACTTCACCAGATGGAACATACAGGAACAAAACTGACTAGATTTGTGGAAAGAGATGATGGAAAAGCTCCATATCAAGTGTCAGAACAAGACCAGGTGCTGATTATGGATCAGACCATAAACTGCTCATATGCAAGTTCAAACTGAAACTGAAGAAAATTAGAATAAGTGTACAAGAGCCAAGGTATGACCTTAAGTATATCCTACCTGAGTTCAGAGACCACTTCAAGAACAGGTTTAATGCATTAGACATAAATGATAGAAGACTAGACAAGTTGAGTCACTTCATGAGGAAAGCAAAAGGTTAAAGGTTAAAGAAAAAAAAAAAGACCAAATTATATATCAAAAGAGACTGAAACTTGCTCTTGAATGTTGAGCAGCTAAAGTAAAAGGAAGACATGATGATGCTAAAGAACTAAACAGAAGATTTCAAAAGGCAACTGGAGAAGACAAAATCAAATATTATAATGGCATGTGCAAAAAGCTGGAGACAGAAAACCAAAAGGGAAATACTTTTATAGATTTGTTTTAAGTTCCATTTAATTTAGGCTTGGTAAAGTTTGCTGTTTACTCTTCAAAAATAACTATCACTGGTCCTTGCCATGCTACAGATTGCTGTTGTTTTTGTTGTTAAGTGTTGTTTAGTTGGGTCCGACTCATAGCAACCCTATGTACAACAGAACAAAACACTCCCTGTTTCTATGCCAGGCACAGGATCTTTTTTATGTTTAAGCCCATTGTTGTAGACACTGTGTCAATCCATCTAGTTGAGGTCCTTCCTTTTTTCACTGACCTGCCACTCTCCCAAACATGATATCCTTCTCCAGGGATTGGTCCCTTCTGACAACATGTCTAAAACATGTAAGACACAAACTAGCCATTCTTGTTTCTAAGGAGCACTCTGGTTGCACTTCTTCTAGTATAGATCTGTTGGTTCTTTTGGCAGTCCATGGCACATTCAATATTTGTCTCCAGCACCATAATTCAAAAGCATCAATTCTTCTCCTGTCTCCTTTTTTCAGTGTCCATCTTTCACAACCACATGATGTGACTGAAAATACCATGGTATGAGTCAGGCACACCTTTGTCTTCAATGTGCCATCTTTGCATTTCAATACTTTAAAGACAGGGTAGTAAAAGTGATAGTCATGATGTTTTAGTGAAATGAATCTGCTCTTCTTGATAGACTGTAAATAGAAACTCCTTGTACTAAATGGACAGAGTAGGGACATGAGTGGAGATGGTGTTATTGGGTTCTGAAGGCAAAGGACTTATGTAACACTTCTGGCCTTGGGTCTCTCATACTTGTTTGGTCCATGTGGTACACTTCCAGAATCCTGATATGATACTGTCCATGACTCTCTCCTGTCAGTGGCTCTTCTCATTCTGATGAGAGATAACTTCATGATAAGGGAAGTTATGATATAAAAGGTTTTAAGATCCAAGTTTGAAATGAAAATCTGAAGAGAGAAAAGTACTTCTGTGTGCAAATTGCAAAATTACCAGCTATTATGTGGCACAGATCCATTCAACTTGAACATCATGGTCAAATTTTGATGTAAACATAAAGAAGAGTGTATTTGGGTTTATTTTAATGGCATTATGATTACACACTCAGGAATTCCCAAATTTTACCCTGTTAACCCACTCCCATCCCTACTTTTTAAAAATGACACTCTCAGGTTCTATACAGGAAAAAAAAACCCAATATGCAAATCAAAGTATCAAAGTACAACTTTATTTATAGTTAAAAAGCAAACAACAGTCCACATGAGAATCCCAATTTGTGGGGGGAACCAAATTTGATTGGAATGCATAGCCTCTCCTCCCTCTTTTTTTCCTGCCTTAAATCTTGGGACTAGCAAGTTTAGTCTTTCATGGGGAGGAGCACTGTCTTCCAAGTTAGAGCTGCACATGCAGGTATGTCTACTCACATGCATACACACATGTATGGGTGTACATGTGTGTGTGACCTAGAAGATAATAGGTTTTGCTGCATGGAGAGGAAGATGAAGGCTAAGACAGCTGTGGATGTTTCCTAAAAGATTAAACCCAGTCAACATCTCAGGTGGGAAGCCTGAGAGAGATACACAGGGGACCAGGCCTTCACATGTCTAGTAATCCTACATGTGCCAGTTAGTGTTGCAGACAACTGGTTTGTGCTTAGAGGGAAGTTAGAACACACATCAGTTCAGGTATGAAAAGAAGGGCTGAAGTTGCACCTCAACTGCCATCTATGATCCATTTAATATCTATTGAGTGCCTACAATGATCTGATTGTGCTAGTCACTGGACGTGTGGCACTAAATAAGACACCTGAAGTCACCTTTTCTCATGGAATTCAGGATACTTGAGTGAGGGTGTGGAGGAAGAGCAAGAGCAAATAAAAACAAAAGTAAAACAAAAACAAATAATAACAAAAATACCTCAGATATGTAAACAAGGAAAGATCACTCAGTGACAAGTGCTATGAAGACAGAGCTTGGCAGTGTGATGGCAAGAGGCCAGCAGGCTACTTATGGGGGTGATCAGCAAAGGCCTCTCAGCATTTGTGCCAAGACCTGATGTTCAGCATTATGGGTTTGAGACCCTTTTCTCTCTGACTTCTGAATATGGAGGGACTGGACATGGTAAGACTGCAGGACCAGATGTGGCACAGCTGGCTATATCTTGAGCTGACACACAGAAGAGAAACATGAGAGGCCAGCTGTCTCTTCCCATCTTCCTTATCAGATTCTTAGCACTTATCTTCCAACATACATGATGATATCATCCTTCAGAACCCAACGATATCTTCAGAATAGGTTTTGAATAAGGGTCCATCTCTAGTTCTAGGCTCTAAACCGAATTCTCACCATGGAGAAAGCAAGAATATGAGTTAATGAAGTGGCACATTTGTCTGCAAGAGATTGATCATGATTGCCAGAACAACCTAAATCCATTGCTGATGGCACTTTGCTACAAATTCTTCTCAATAATCCATTGGCATTTTAAGGGGGAAGCCAGAGGGAAGATGCTATATCTCACTCCAAACTCCTTTTAGAATTGACTGGGCTATTTAAAAAAAAGAAACTGACTGGGTAGTAAATAAGTGAATTAATCTCTCTTTCTCCATCCCCCACTTCTCTTTCTGTCACCTCTTCTTGGCATTGATAATAAAGTTATATACTAACTGCCTACTATATAAATTAGTTGGACCTTTCTGATACACATGGGGTAGAGTTGGCTTGCACCAGAGGGCAGCACAATAATAATAATAGCTACCACTTATTGCCTTACTTTGTGTCTGTATTTGTGCCATTTAACTCTCAGCAGTTTTTTCATATGAGGAAATAAAATCAAAAGAATAAGTAGCTTCTCCAAAGTCACTATATGTCTATAATTGTCTTACCATACACCTAGATCTGGTGAGCTACACATACCAAGAACATCTTTTGGTCTTGGATTTACATTTGGATATTAATCTATGAACTGATACTTTTCTTCTGTTATAGGCTTATCTCTTCAACAGTCTTCTAATGGAGCACATAATGAAAAGCCTTTAGGAGATTCTAATACATTGGCATTGTAAGGAACACAACATTGTGTTTAAAAATCAGATTGTCTCATCCAGTGTGGTAAACAGAATGCAAGTGGCCATTGGCATTTATGGGGATTGTCAGTTTCTCATCCATCCTTCTATCTGAGCAAGCAAAATCGAATCTTGAATGACTCACCTGAATACTTTGGAGCCCTTGTTCTACAGTATTTTTTTACATATGAAAAACTGGCTCATAATCTCTATTCCACATAGAAACCAGCCCCTTTCAACAGAGTCTATATCTCTGACAATTAGACAATAAGTGGAAATGTTAACCTTTAGCTTCCTCTCTTCAGGGCTCATTTTAGTAACAAAATGACCTTGGATCCCTTGTTCACTCACCCAACAGAGACATGATCTGGGAGTGTTAATAAGTGCTCTTACCAGCTCAGCCACTGTAAAGCAAATTAAAATCATGGCTTGATCACTGTTAGAACACTTGGAGTAGCCCTTGGCTGTTGATGAGCATGTGCAGAATATATATACTTGTTTAGCTTAAATCCAAATCTATGCCTCCTAGAGCCCAGTGGGCACGTATTGTAAGAGAAGTCCTTGTCAGTATATTTGCTCATTGACTCATAGGCACTAGCAAGGGCATCTGGCCCATCAGGATTCTAGCATATGACTCAAGAGTGTGAATGTGTGCCCCATCTCTCCCCTGGATCAAGCCAGCCAGGACAGTTTTTAAGCAACCCACAACCATTGTTTAAAACCAGATTTGTCTTGGTTTGCCCCCTGGTGGTACTGCCTCTTGGGATGGATGCAGGGAATAGTAATGTCAGTGTTACTGAGGGATCGATCGTCTTGCTGCCATTGTATATTCACATTCAATAAAAGGCACATTTATTGCAAAGAATAAGCTTTTCTAAACTACCATGCAGTTCTGTCAGTTGTTACTGATTATTACTCTTATGTAGGATTATGTATTTTAAAATTCATTCAGTGTAAACTCTCCCAAATACAACTTTATTAAAATGCAGATGGGAACTAAGTTAAAATATTTTAAAGAAGGCATTTGCTGAAAAATTGAAGGGATAAATATAACTGTAAGAAGAATATGAAAAATACCTAAGAAAAATGCTTTATCTGAGAAGCTTAACTCTCACTAAAAGAGTTATCCTGATTCCAATACTTCTAACTATTGACTTAAGGTAGTTTCTTGAGGAATTCCATTAAACCACAATTTGTTGCCTGAAGCTGTAGCCCTGTGGCATCCGATCCCATCAGATCTGGGAAGCTAAGCAGGGTTGGGCCTGTTTAGTACCTGGATGGGAGACTGCCTGGGAACACCAGAAGCTGTAGGCTTGGGAGAAGGACCCGGCAACCCCCTCCCAAAAATCAATATGCCATTGAAAACCGTATGAACAGCAGAGAAGCACTGACAATAGTGTTTCCCCTGTTTTACAGAGGGTTGCTATGAGTTGGATACCGACTCGATGGCACCTAACAACAACAACAACAACATGAATTTAATACCAAATGATGTAAAATTCTTAACATAGTCCTTTAGTAATATCATAGTTGAGAATATCAGACCCATAGGAAAGACTTCAGGAAGTTAACATTCTTCTCCAGTATGTGATGCCTTTCTTCCACCGTTTCTTAGGATGCTGATTTATTACCTCACTTTATTTTTATCATTAAGGAAAATGAAACTTAGACAAACATATAACTCAAATGCAGGCCATAAACTAAATAAAGTAGCAGTTTTTATTAAATTAGGGCAGACTAACTACTTTTTTTTTTCTTTTGTGGTGCTCTGGGGTTGAACCCAGGGCCTCTCACATGTCAAGCAAGCGTTTGACCACTGAGCTTCATGACCAGCTCTCTTTTTAAACTTTTTAAATTTGAGACATGGTCTTGCTAATTTTCACAGGATGCCTCTGGCCTCAAACTTGAGATCCTCCTACCTCAGCCTCCTGAGTTGCTAGGATAAAGGTTTGTGCCACAGTGCCTGGCTAGACTAAGCACTTTTTAAAGGAAGAATCAAGTTTCAGAACTTAGTTTTGTGCTTGTCTTATTGTCATTTGCAATAATCATACTTGCTGGAACTTAAGCAGTTTATAGGCAAGCTAGGAACTGATGGATACCTTTCAGTCACTTTAAAAAATAGTTTTGGGCATATATTCATGGTCTACCCCATTGATAATGTGATACAGAATTTCCTATAATATAACTGGTAAGTGAATTCCTAAATCATAAGGCCACATTTGCGGTGCTCTTTCTGGTAAATGTAGAAATAAAGTCTCAACATGCCAGGTATTTTTGACCTAGCTATTATAAGGGGCTGCAGTGCCATGAAGAGACACTCCTTTTCTCAGGAAACAAACTCAGCAAGGGAACTGACTACTGGAATATGAAAAACTTTGCAAAGAAACATTTTTTATCCTTTTTGGTGCCAACCTTTTAAAAATTAATTTAAAAAATTTTTAATTAGTACAGAAGAATTGTATGTATTTATAGGGTGCTATGTGACATTTTGACACATGTATGCAATGTGTAATGGTCAGATTAGGTTAATTGGTATTGCCATCACCTGAAATATTTATCCTTTCTTTGTGTTGAGACCATTCAAAATCTTTTCTACTAGCCATTTTGAAATAGTAAGTTAATAATTGTCACCCATAGTTATTCTACATTCAAAGTTATTCCTCTTATCCAACTGCACCCTCGTACCCATTAACCATCCTCTTTCGCTCCCCTTGTCCTCACCCCTCCCAGCTTCTGGTAACCATTATTCTATTCTCTACTTCTATGAGATTAACTTTTTAAGCTTTCACAAATAAATGAGAACATACAGTGCATGTCTTTCTGTGCCTGACTTATTTCACTTAGCATAATGTTTACCAGTTCCACCTGTGTTGCAGTAAATGACAGGATTTCATTATCTTTTATTTGGAACCAATCTTTCTTGTCCAAATGGTAAGGAACTCCCTGAGGACATGTGTGACAGTAAGAGTCATGGATAAGCCTTCCAGCTTGCACTTGCCCCAGGTGCTTGGGTCTCCAAGGAACCCGGTGTTCTATTTACAAACTCTGCCACAGGGTAACATGTGGATGTTTGTGCAGCCCCAGTTCAGCTGTATGCAAGTAACAACCATAAAATACTGTCCTCCCAGGTGAAGTTGAAATTCAAAAGTTATTAACTTTTAGGTTAGTTTGAGGGTCATGGTTATCCCCTTCTTTCATTCAGATGTCCCTCGCTGCAGTGGAAGCACTAAAGAAAGTTACTCTTTATACCTTAAACAACCATCTCAGCTCAGAGTGCTTATTGAAACCAGTTCCTGTAAGTTCTTGGAGTGTTGCTTGTCGTTACTGAATAAATACACCTTAGGTATTATTCACCAAAAGCACCAGCCATTCCTATTCAGGATATGGAAATCACTGGTGTGATAGCTGACTGATGCATACTCTTAGATCTAAATAGTAGTGATACACAAGTATTTTAATTTATGATCTTGAGTTCTACCCACTAGCTTCAGGTCTGATTTCAGTAGGAACAGTTATACAACAAAGGCATTCATGGCAGTGAGAAACTCTGTCCCTTTGATATAAGCAGCTGACAGATTTAGCTGTCCCCCCCTTTGAGCATTTGCACATTTCCTGGCTTATTTAGAAATGGTGCTATGTGAGATCAAAGCCAACTAGAGACTCTGCATTGGTTCTAATGAATGTTAAAAGTTAAGCTTCATTTTCTGGTTCCTGTTGTAAATGGAAGGATTAGTTCATTTACAAGAAGAAAACGAATTAAAACTTGGGAGCAGTGTGCCCTGTATATTCCAAATGTGGAAGTAGGTATCTATTTCAATTTTCTTTATATCCCATAGCAAAGGAAATCACATTTGGTAACAACTCTATAGCCACCTTCTGGGCTTTCTGTTCTGGGGATGGAGGGAAGCAGCTGTCTTGCTGCCTATGGCTCTACTTCCTGCATGGAGTTTTTTTTTATTACCGATGAAGCCCCAGAGGATAGACAATATCACCCCTATCCCTGTGCCATTGTGTGTGTGTGTGCGCGAACTGGTTTCTGGGGATTATTTTACTTTAGAGTAGACAAGAAGCATCTCTCAGCTTTGCTTGGGGTTTGGCCCCTCCCCTGCCACCTATGTTTGAGGTCATATTCTATTTCCTGACTCCTCTTGGGTTCATGAGTCTCATGGAAACTGCTGATTTTCTCTCTACCTTTAGCCATGGCCCTCAATTCTCAGTCTCTAACAAAGAAGCATAGAAGAATAAGAGGAAAATGAAAACCTGACAACCTGTTGATGGCAGTAGTATTTCAGTTCTGTTACAAGGTATTCCTTCAAAAAGGTTGAGAATTGACAGGCTCATAATGTAGTTCTATTGTACAAAGTATATAAATGATTCTAAGGATGGGTCCATTTCAAAAGAACCAAGAGTTGGTGGGATGACCAAATACCAATGAAATTAACTCAATTTCCAAATTGGGCTTGGGGTAAGATTTAGTTTCTTCATAAATAAAACAGGGAAAATAATTTTACCTAAAATGGTCAATCTGAAAATTAATGAGATAGTGTATGCAAAGTGCTTAGCACAGTTCACCAGTTAACTGAAGCCTGGCATGTGCCTGGCATGAAGTAAGAACAAATAAATGAAAGAATCTACATGCGCACACGCGTGCGTGCGCGCGCACACCCACACCCACACCCACACCCCCTTTTATTTCTACTTTCAGAACATGTCTATGTATACTATCAAGAGAGCGTGGTGTGTTGGAGATGATGCTAAGAATGGGGAAGGATCCCAATGGGGCTTTGTTGTACCGGAATCCAAGCCAAGCATTTGGGTGCTGAATGTCCCTGTCCCATAGGGAGTCAAGCACATTACCTCTGATGGGCTGATTCCGTGGGGATCTCCAACCATTTCAGCTGTTCAGTGGGGATGCCAAACATTTTCTGCTTCACACATATTAAGATACTTTTCGAATCTCAGTGGATATTAACTGACATATGGGGACTAACTATGCTGTATGATTTAGAAAAGTAAATACAATTCTCACTTCTTTTAATATGGAAATTGATGGAGTGCAGGACTGACAAATTCATTTCAACTTGAGGGCACTCTTCAGTTAACTGGTGAACTGTGCAGGAAGAGATCTGGAGACTGAGTGTAGGTCAGCTGGACAAATGCCATAATCAATCTGCAGTGTCTGCCACAGGATTAGGAGGGGATAACACATGCCCACAGTGGAAAGAGCACAGCGGCTTTGCTTATAATCCTGGTGTCGCCACAATCCACCTGGGAGAAAGACCTGGAGTAAGACACTTAATACTTCTAGGCCTCAATATTCCTCATTTGCTAATAATAATAAAAAAATAGCATGCCTAGGGTTCCCCTAATGGTCCTTCTGGTTCTTACATTTTTGCTTCTGAGGAAAGACAATTTACCCAAGGTTATTCATGTCAACTCAGGTATACCTTCTCAAGGAATATAACTGTCCTTAGGCACATCCAACCCCTGGCCCCAGGCTACATGTGGCCTGAGACAGCTAGTAATGCAGCTCCACAAAATCTTTTAATATCATGTATTTCTTACCATTTATTTTCTTTGTGACTCATATATATATATATATATATATATATATATATATATATATATGTATGTATGTATATGTGTGTGTATGTGTATGCTAACTATATTATATAATTTATGTGTGGCCTGAGACAACTCCTCTTTCTTCAGTGTGGCCCAGGAAAGCCAGAAGGCTGGATACCCCTATTCTAGGGTCCTGCAAGATTAGATTCCAGAGAATGTGTGTGAAAATATTTTATAAATTGCAAATACCGCTTTAATAGTAAGCCACAAATCATGGCTTCAGCTTCTTCAATTTTCTAAGTAGTAAGCTCTCTAGAAAGTCAAGAATCTGAAAGAAATTCTTTTCCTTTTAAAGAGCATTCTCAGGACATTCTTTTTGGCTATTGCAAAGGAAAATAAAATTAATAATGATATTTTTAAAGGATGGAAACTGAATGTGTTTGACTTGGAACCTTTTGTCATCTTTCTGTGATTCTCAGAATGAGATAGGATTGCAGAATTTTCTTTCTCCATTAAGAAAAGGGAATTATTGTGCATGTTTCTTTCTTTTGGTTTGCTATAAAATTTTTTAAAGACTTTTTTCTTTCCAGTCCCCTGAAGTCAGGCTGAACACTGACCCAGAAGATTTTTTTTGGCCTGAATTTAGCTAAATCATTTTTTTTCCCAGTTAAAACACAAAAACAGATATAGAGGGCAAGATCTAAAGTTAGCGGGGAGGGTCTTAAGTCCTCACATACTTTGGTCTTCTTTCTGTTATTTTCCTGCTCAGGAATTTATGGTTTTATTTTCTTGGGAGATTGTGGCTGGCTAGTAGGCATCTTAGCAAGGCAAGGGAAGGGTGTTCATGAATTTAGTTCATGTTTTCCTTTGTGTTTTGAGGAAACACCCCCCCTTATGATCCTTGGGACTCTGTTTTCAGATCAGACTCCGACCCCCACGAGATTCCTGAAGAACTGTGAAGAGGTGGGCCTCTTCAGTGAGCTGGACTGCTCCTTCGAGCACGAGTTCAGGAAGGCTCAGGAGGAGGAAAGCAGCAAGCGGGTAGGTTTGCCTAGGTGGACACCTGCAAGGGGCCTCCGGAACAGCTGCTAGAAATTTCTGTGAAGAAACTTGGCGGCACTGCAGATTGCGTTGGGATGACCTGGAAACAGTATTTTATTTACTTGTAAATGTTTGTCTGATCTTTTAAAAAACTGATGAATGCCTGATTATGGTAGAATCCAAAGGTTAGATAAATCACAGGGAAAAACATATTCTGAAATATGAAATTGAACCCCCCCAATTACCTGATTCTTGAAGCTTTGTCAGATAAACTCACAGACTATTTATATTCTCAACCAGTTGTTTTACTCTAAGTATTTAACAGCAGGCCATATGTGGGTGGTGAGTGCAGAAGATAAGAGCCATAGTGTAAGGGAACAGGCAAATAATTGTAGAAGTAGGAGAGGGGATTTTGATCTGACTTTGGCTCAGGTTATGACTGTCTGTTTTCCATAATCTTTCCAGTCCTTTTCTGCTAGACTCATAATTACTTCCTGTTCATGTTACCTGGTCAGATTATTGAACATCTGTTGTTGGTGAGACAAATAGATTAGCTACAAGTGTAGATTATTTGTTCTTTTAAAAATGTAAGAAATTCTCGTTCAGGAACTCTTCAGGATATATTCAGTTTCTATCAGAATGTTGTGTTAGAATTTTAAAAATCAGTTTACAAAATTAAGGAAAGGAGATGGGGATCACAAGTAAATGTGGCAATGATACTTTTTAGTATTTTTTTATTGTTGTTAGAGAGCATTACTGCATGCCCACAAGATACTAAACAACACATTAGACACAGTCCATGAACAAACACTTAAATGTAAAAGGAGATTGAAAGGAAGGACCAGCTAGGTAGTAATGAATTCTGAAGCTCCAGCTGTTCCATCCAGAGAGGAAATTTTAAAAATGCTCTGAAATTTTTCCAAGCATTTCAAAGCTTTTGAATCTTCCTATTCATGAAATTATACTAATCCCCCTCTACCAGATTTTTCATGTCACGTTTGCACAATATGATAGTCCAGGCTCGAATTCAGTCTACCCAAGCTTTAGAAAAACTCATGAAAATAGATGACACTTGCAAGAGGAATACAAAAATCTCAATCAACTTATTTTATTTATAATTAATTTGTCATTTATACTTGATCCTCTGCCAAATGATATGAAGTGCTTTTCACCCTTTTTTGGACAAATGCTTATGCAGCAATTATTCTTGCCAGGCAAATAGTAAAGTTCTGAGTACTTTTAAATATTAACTTGATAAAAATAGAAGGTATATTTCTGTATTTCATTGCAATGGAAATAGATTTTAAAACTCATGAAAATAGCGAGAGAAGAAGAAAGCCCTCTCAAATAAATTTGCTTTGGTTGAGTAATACATTTAATTCTTTTGGTATATTTGCCTATGTAGAACACTGCTTGAGGGATTAAATTCATTCATTTTTCAAGATAGCCAAAGTTGGCTTCTTAGACTAAACTAAATCATAAGAAAACTGTATACTTGATCCATCTTGTCTTCATCTCTGATAGAATGGTTTTATGAAGTGTATGCTCTTAATTGTCCTGAAGATGTTTTATCAAAAACAGTTTCATGAAGCCCATGGTAGGGGTGTAGTTTTAGATATTCTCCATTGCATTATTCATGAGTTCCTATATGAAGCCCTGTGTGAGGAATTCTTACAGCTCTGAATTCCAGGAAATGGTTTGCTTCCCCTGAGGAACTGAAATATTTTCTCCTCATGGTGATGAGAATCATGTAACTGGTTCTGTTTCTCCTTTCACTTTGCTAGGTTAACACAAAGCCAATTTTACTGCTTCACTTTGAGAACTTTTCAGAACACTATGATGAGCAATATTTAACTTCCCCTGTACCCTAGACTTTCAGTTCTAGTTTATATTTCTTCTGGTCCTGATTTTTCATTAAAAAATCATTTTCATGCTATATATGCTTGGTGAGTTACTAGAAATTACTTACAGGATGACAGCAAGTACAAATCATTAAACTTTAAAAGTTAAAATAATGAGGCAAGCAACATTGAGAAAGAGGACCATCACAGCTACAGAACTGTGTGTTTTCCCGCTGTTAAATGTTGCTCATAGTCATGGGATGATTTCATAATGGTTCTGTGGGTGGAGGATCCTACAGCCGGCCTCCCTGAAACTTTGTAACTGGCCTCTTAGGACCCTACAATCTCATGCCCAAGGTATAGTTTCATGCCATGGGAAAGGGACCATGTCAAGGCTATTGGGGCTCCCTCTTCCTCTGTCTCATTCAAAGCAGAGGGGCAAAAACCAGCCTTGAGTGTCCATCCTTAAAGGAGGCCTAAAGCCCAGGGACTCCTGCAATAGGCACATGGTCTGTGTTGGTGGCTTCTACCCTAGCATTTCTTTGGAAGCCACAGAACAGGGAAATGAAGAGTAGGAGCCATACTCCTTGGTCTGATAATACCCTTTTGCCCACTTCCTTGGCCACAGTTCTCCAGCTGTCAGCATCCCTGGCATTCTGCCACCTACAGCTGCTACTTCATTTATTCTTCCACTGCTTGCAAAGCAGACACACAAGGTCCTTATTCGATGCATGTATACCTTCTTATTCTCCAGGGTATTCTTCTTCATTCCTTTTGCCCTACGTTCTGAGGGTTATTTCCTTTTAATCCAACTCCCTTCTGATTTCTTTGCCCTCAAGCCTTTTAATAAAAGACTTGAGAAGAACTTGTGCATCAGCACGGTTTTGTAAAGTGGATTATCTTTCTTCTGGAAAATTTGGTTTAAAAGGACTCTCGTTGAACTTTTTAAGTACTTTGTATAAAAATATTGGCGAGATTAGGCTGGTACTGCCCTCCACCTTTACATTTCTAGCCACAGTTTGGTTTAGAAAATGTTGTTAAAGAGCAAATAGAGAATTGATCCTTGCTTAGTCTGTGTGTCTGTCCATTGGAGAAAATTCTATTCTAAAGACTCTACCTCTAGTCTTGACACCTTTTCCCAAAAGCAAACCAGTGTATGTATGGAATAAACAAGTCATTCCACTGAAAAGAGGCCCTATTATCTGTATCCATATCATATACAGCAGAAAACATATTCCATAATTGCCTCAATTTTCTATGTTAATATAACTCCAAAGCCTCATAACTTTTTGATAAGAATGACCTCTCTTGGAATTCACTAGTGGACCTCGCAAAACTCATCTTGCCTAAGGCTTAGCATTCAGGCTAGTCCACATCTTGAAGCATACATGATACTTGTGTTCATCACTTTTCACTCAGGAAATATTTTTTGAGTGCCCACCATATACCAGGCACTGTCCAAGTTATCGATTCACATACCAGTGAATAAGGATGATTTTAAAAAAGCAAGCAAAAGACCTTTGCCTTCATGTAGCTTACTTTTGGTGACAAGACAAACAATAAACCAGTGGGAAAAAAGTACAACATGTCAGATTGTGAGAAGTGCTATTGAGATGAATGCAGCAAGGAAGGGGCCCAGGGAAGGCTGGGTGTGGTCAGAAAGGGAATCTCTGGTCAGTGGACATGTGAACAGAGATTTGAGAAGGAGAAGGCCTGAGCCAGGTACATATTGGGGAAAAGAACACTCCACGTTACTAGAACATCAGTGCAAAGGCCTGAGGCTGGATGATATGCTATAGGTCGGAGGAATTGCAAAGAGACTAGTGTGGCTGGAGGAGGGTATGTAATGTGGCTACAAAGCTGAGTGTGGGAAGAAAGATCCAGGAGTGTGGGGCAGGTCATCTGAAGGGCTTTGGCTTTTACTCTGAGGGGGGGAACCTTAGGACAGAGCAGAGGAGTGAGTGATAGGATCTGACCTAATGTTTTAGAAAAATCTCTTTGGCTGCTGAATTTAAAGTAAATTGTTGGAGGGCAGTGGCAGAAAGTGAGAAACCATTAAAGAGGGTATGCACAAAATCTAGATTAAAGATACTAGCCTAGCTGGGCTCCCAGGAACTTGAGAGGCTGAGGCAGGAGGATTATAAGTTTGAAGCCAGAGGCAATGTGCATGACTTAGTGAAACCATGCTTTAAAATGCTCAAATAGGATCTGAGGGTGCAGCTCAGTGGTAGAGTACTCGCCTAGCATGCACAAGGCTCTGGGTTCAACTCTCTAGTACTGAAGGGAAAATAAAACTGGTAGCCCAAAGATCTTTGCCCAAAGTGGAATTGGAGGAGGTGGTGAGAGTCTGGATATATTCTGAAGATAGAGGCAACCGATTTGCTGATGGATCATATGGGAGAATAACAAGGAGACTCAAAGATGAACTTGGGCTTTTGGCTTGTGCAACTAGAAGGATGAAGTGGCTCATGAGAAGAGCAACTTTAGGGGAAAATTGGGAGGTTTGTCTTTAGACTTGTTAAATGGACATACTGGATTGGCAGATGGGTGTAGAGATCCAGCTTTCAAGGGAGAAGATCAGCCCTGATGCAGATTTGGATGTCAGTGATGTTTAAATACATGAGACCAGATGAAATCACCTAGGCCAGGAGTAGACGGAGATGAGGTAGAGATGTTTGAGTGTGGATCTGGGCAGAGTCTTCCAGAATCCTATAAGACAGAGCGTTCAACTCTCCTCAGTGGCCAAACATGGTACAGAAAACCATGAGGCCTGTAGAGTCAAGTCAATTACCCCCCCTTCATGGAAATGCTGAGTGTACAGCTGGTATGCCAATATTGTGTTCTGTGTAAGAGGAAAGAAAAACAAAATGAATTTTCAAAGAAAAATAACAAAAGAGGAGCATGAATTGACCATTTACATTTAATTACTTTTTTAAAAGAAGAGTTTGAGTAACACACAGCTAGGAAGTAGGAGATACCTTCATCATATAATAGCAGTTTGTATGTGTACGTGTACGTGTGTGTAAGGAAGGAATTGGAGTGACTAGAAATGAACTCCTTTGTCTTGCTGAGAGAAATATAACATTACAGCCTAACACAGTTAAAGACTCTGAAGATGAAAAGTGCGGTGTGTAAGTGCTAAGTGTTGTTATTTTCCCATAGGACTAAATATGACTCATTATGCTGATGTAAAAATAGCAAATGAGGACATTTCCATGCTCTAGAATTCCTACCCAAATGATGAAAAGTGCAGTCTGTCCCCTGAGGGTGTTGACTGTTGGAAACATGGGAACAAGGGACAAGCTACAATCTTAAGATCTTGGATCCCAGCTCAACAGGAGTCACAGAACAGGGCATAGCTAGGTCAGCCCCAGCTCGGAAAGTGAGCTGCTCAATCTGATTAAATTCTGTACCTAGAAATCATGTTACGCAATTCCACCAGTTGCCTGGAAAGGGTGCAGAGAGGAGGACCTTCTTCTCACACTGTCTTGCTGCCATTGGCCACTAGCTGGCATGGCTGCTCTCTGGGGAAGATATCAGTTGAGTGGCGCTGGATGGAGAGTAAGATACCCAGCTGAGCAAACTTGCAACAGCTGCATGTTTCCGGTTAACATGTTTCTTCTAAGATATTTGTGTAAAACAATCCCTCCCTTTCCCAGAAGTCTGGAGAAAAAGAATATTCTGAAACCTAAACTTGGTTTTAGCCGGGTTTTGAAAAGTCACTGTGTTTACTTAATCCTAGTAGATGAGACTTTTTTTTTGATCTTTTCCATTTTTTATCAGCATGACTGAAAGGAAACACTCAGTGACAGTGATATTGGAGATGACAACCTGTTTTCTCCCCCATCCCAGTGACCGGGAAGCCCAAAGCTTGCATTATAAGGATTATTTTTGTCCTCCCATTCCAGCATACTATGAATGTAAATCACTTTCATCTTCCTTTTTATAGGTTAAAATTATGCCCTCATCATAGGTGGACTTTGATGCAGGAAGAGAATTTGGCTTGATCTTTGCAGGCTACTCAGGGGAATGACTAACCCATGGATAAACTATTTTATGTGTTTTAGGTCACTGGGATTTAGGAATAATGAATATAATCCTAACAGGGATTTTTAAGATCTTTATATACTGTACCGTATGTGAATGAATTCGGATGTGATCTCAGGTCTTGCCTCTACTTTAAAATGGTGTGGGCAATGAAAACAATCATCAATATTGTTTGTTTGGTTGGTTTTGGTGGAAAATCAAAGTATCCCCCAAATAGCAAAATATGCAGTACACTGTTTTGCAAAGAGTAAACACAATATCAACTATGTCTGATGCAGAGGATAAAGGAGGCTCACACCTTGAAGGAAAACTGATCGGACAGGTACCAGGTACTCATCATCCCTCTTGGAGCATATGTGTATTTAGATAATTTGGGCCCTAACAGACAAATGCTCAAAACCTTTTATTGTTGTTGTTGTCGTCGAGTTTGCCCGACTCATAGCGACCCTCATAGAGTTTTCAATGGCTGATTGTTTTGGGATTGCCTCAGGAGTGGATTGCCATGTCCTTCTCCCATTTTTGTGGTGCTAGGAATAAAACCTGGGACCTCAGAGACTGCAGAGCAGCGCTTTACCAACTGAACTAAATCCCAGCCCCAAACTTTCATAGTACAGAAAAAAAAAAAATCTTCCCTGTTGAGACCTAGGACTAAAGTTCTAATCCTAAATTATTTGAAAGTTCAAAGCTCTCCGTCCAAGGGGTCAGGGGTTGGAGCTCTGTGATAGAGCACCTGCCCAGCATGCATGAGACCCTGGGCCCAACCCCCAGAACTGCAAACAATGCCCCCTCCACAACTGCAAAACAATGCCTCCTCAACAACAACAACAAGAAGAATAAAGAAAAGAGCATTGCCTTCAGCCAGTGTGATAGTGTTATAAGGCCAATTAAAAGGGAGAGGTGGTGGTAGTAGCAATGTCTCATAACCTGTGGCAGTTTGTATTGTTCTCTGAGTTTAGTATTAATTATTTAAACTATTTGCCACAGGATTTATTTATATTTTATATGATATGACATTTGTTCTGGCAAGACAGAGGTAGGTCTCCACCTGATGTTTTTTGAGATCAGCTTCCAGGGGCTCAAGTCCAAATTAGAAAGATCATACGTTCATCTTGTGCCTGGGAAGGGGTGCTCTTTTCTGAGGTCCCAAGGCTTCTACTTGAAGCTATGGAGAGGAAGAGGTTGGGAGATTGAGTGGACCCTGCCTAATATGTAACACTATGACAGGAATCTTTGGGAACCTTTATATATACTGGAAATATTGCAGAAGAAATAGCATTTGCTGGCACCTATATTTCTTGTTTGGTTTGGTAGTAAAATATTGCATACTCATAAACCTATTCAGGTCCACATAGGATATTTTGAATATGTCATTCATGATAATTTGGCTTTGGACTCTTTCATTAAATAGAAATAATTAAAGGTGATTAAACTAGTAACATTTCCATACTTGAAAGGCAAAGTTACAAACTATGAAGAGAGGGGTAGGTGGTCTATGTGATTCGTTCTGTTTTTTCCTCCCACTTTTTGGGAAGTCTCACTTCTCCTGCTTGTCTTTTGGATGCATCCACTCTCAGGGAGTTTCTATTTACATTTTCTTTTCAGAAAACCCAGAACCTACTTGTTAGTTTAACAATTAACTCCCCCCCCCCCCCCCGCCAGACAATTCCTTTGTCTGTACCTCCTGCCCTTACGTTGGACCTGAATATTGGCTTCTAACCTTTAAGAGCACTGGCTACTGGTGTTGCTGTTCAAATATGTCCCTGCTGTCCCTAGCTCAGCTTGCCACAAGCTTTTCTTGGGGCTTTCCCATTCAGAGTCACCGCCTCATCTGACTCCCTTCACTGTCTGAGGCAAATTTCACCCACTCACTGCAGGACTCAACTTTGCTCTCCCACCCTCCTTTGCTCTACTCATGAGGTCCAGTCAGTGTGCTCAGAAAGAGCACTTGGGTCTTCCCTTCCTTTTCCATTTCTGTCACCTCAAGCTAGAGCATCATCACTTCCTACTGGGCTGTTGCTGAGATTTCTAAGAAAGTGATTTGGCCTTTGTTGTTGTTGTCTGGTGCTATTGAGTTGGTCTCGGACTCAACAACCCTACATACAGCAGGCAAGACAGTACTGTTAGTGCTTCTCTGCTATTCATAGGGTTTCCTATGGCTGATTGTTTTTGGGGAGTTGGTTGGCAGGTCCTTCTCCCAAGCCTACAGCACCTGGTCTTCCCAGGTGGTCTCCCATCCAAGTACTAACCAAGCCCAACCCTGCTTAGCTTCTGAGATCTGATGGGATCAGATGCCACAGTGGTGCGGCTGCAAGCCATTTGGCCTTTAATATAACTTTAAAGTGATACTTAGCATTAAGTATTATTGTAAAATTGAGTGCATTTTTTAAAATAGAAAACGAGCTGAAATATTTAGCATTAAAAAAAAAAAACCCACTTATTCTTGAAGCTGTTGGCCTCTTGCCTGTTTAAGTGAGAAGCTTCTCCATAGATTTTTAGTGTTAAAAGGGTGGAGACATTGGTGTGGGCCATCAGAAGTATAAAAGAAGTGTGTAGGAAGCTTTGTCAACATAGCATTGTGCTCTATTTTCCCACATACTATGGCAACATGTGGTGAGTCAGGTCCTGGTTCTATGGCATACTGTGCACAAAATGTATGTAAAAGGACCAAGATTGGGGTATGTGGGGGGTACTGAAAAATGACAAGAAATAAAACATAACCAAGGTAGCCCAAGCCACAGCAGAGGTCTGTAGGCTTTGCGGTCAGCTCAGACCCAGCCTGCAAGGGCCATTTGTTTGGTCTGCCCTTGCCTTGCCTTCCCATCAGGCAGTCATACTGTAGCTGAAAATTAGAGCAATTGGATTATTTGGCTGGAATGATTTTCAATAAGACAATTATGAAGCTCAGCTTTAACGGCTTTGAGAAAGGCAGCTTTTCCCAGCAGGGGCCATTCTCAGCAGGGTGATCTTTCTGTTGCAGGTTGGGTCAGGTTCTCAGCTTGTGTAAATCCCTTCTTACCTGTCCTGAGACAGGCAAGCCAAGAAGGGATGTCAAAGGCTTAATCCAATTGGAATCACAACATTGAATGGATCCTGTTGTCTGAAGGAACCAGTTTGCCCCTGTGAGTGATTCACGGTCTCCCAGCACCAGATGGGTGCACAGAGGCTGTACCTGGGTGCAGGATGCTTTTGCCTGTGCTGAGTAAGCTCAGGCTGTCCTCCATTTGTGGTGAGTCACTGATGCTGCCAAAGGCAAGCAGATTCAAACAGAATGACCAGGAGATGACACTTCTGTTCTAGGCAGAAAACCACACTCACATTTGGAACATTGTTAAACTCTATGAGCATCTGTAGTGGAGTTGCTTCCCTGGGCCCCTCACAGAGATATGAGGAGAAATTGACATTAAAAAAAGAGGGAAGGAAAAGAATATAATAGTTGCAAGAAACCGTCTCTGCCGCCATCATATCATAAATCCAGGTGGACATTAAGTATGTGCAGGAGCAGGTATGGGAATGATTTACTCTGGGAACCTGGCTTAGCATTCGTGTGATGTTATTTCCATAATGATAAGTCTGAGGGCAGGAACTGGGATTCCACGCATTCCTCCCGTCCATATTTCTAGCACACTGGTTGTCAACTCAAACCTGCAGTGCAGTGACCAACTTTCCCATCAGAGCCATGAGGGGACATTCTCCTTGTTCTTCACCCAATGACCACCAGAGCCCAAAGACCTAGGAAAGTTTATGAGAGGGCAGATGTTTCCCCCAAATCCCTGCACTCACATTCCTCATTTTTGGAACTGGCTATTCTGGCAAACCAGGAGGGCTCACTGGCTGGCTGAGTTGAAGCTGAGATCAGAGTATTCCCTTGGACAGCCACCACAGTGTCACCTACCTTCTCTGTTCCTCTAGGGAGCAGCAGGACACCTGCCACAGACCTCTCCAGACATCCCTGGTGTTCTTTTTGTTCTTTGCTTTCCGGGATCCTAAAAGCTTAGTCTGTCAGCACCTGTGTCTCTGTTCTGTGTGTGATGGGTCCAGAGCTCTTGGGTGGCTCTTGAGTATAGTGGCATTCCTAAAGGACTTTACTTTTCACATCTCCTGCAAGCCTATTTTTCTAATAAAATTCTCTCATAATTGGCAAGATGAGACCAGTGTGTAAGATGACGTTTTGATCTTTGGTAGTATACCATTTTTATGTGACTGTTTTGGAGGTCAAAGTGAGGATGTCCCACCTACAAGCAAGCCTGTTCTTCATTGTCTGGCACTGGGGGGCTGCCAGTCCTCTCTGTGAAGGGAGGACTTTGCATTGTGGATTTGACATGGCTTTAGCCACAGGCATCCCTGAGAACTGAGTTATGTGCAGAAAACTATCCACTGTATGAAAACTTAGACCATAGTGCTGACCAAATCCTTGCTGGGCCGGTGCCAGATGCAGCCTTTTCCTGTGGCTTTATGTTGGGGTAGGGGCTTATTTGGGCTCTGCTAGCAGCCATCTCCCCTAGGAAGACAAGTGGTTGTGTTTGGGGTGGCTATTGAGTTGATTGGCTACAGATGAGCAGCACTGGGCATTGTGAGTAACCGCCACTCTCAGAAAAGTTTTCTCCCTCCTGGCCTCCTCCAGCATGATCTGTTATGCTTAGTGTAGGAACTTTTCCAAGGGATGGATGAGTGTAAGGTATTGCTAGACTTTTGGGCATAGGGGGGCCAGGCGTTCCTATCTATTATCTTTCACTAGAGTGACCAGAGCTCAGGATAAGGAAACCTGGAACCCTTGGTGCCCAGAATGCAGAATGCCCATGATCCCCACCGTGGGAGTCTATCTCATTGGTTGGTCACCCCATGTTGAAAGAGAACAAGATGGTGTGGAATTCTAGCAGCCCCTTTTGGTGGTGGAATATACCAGAGAGTAATTTTTTTTTTCAGTACTGGAGTTTTAAACTCAGAGACCACTGAGCTGCACCCTCAGCCCGTTTAATTTTTGAGACAGGGCCTAGCTAAATTATGCAGACTCCCTCTGGTCTAGAACTTGAGATCCTTCTGCCTCTGCCTCCTGAGCTGCTGGGATTATAGGTGTATGCTACTGGGCCCAGCTCCAGAGTATTTTTTTTTCCTTCTGTGCAGCTGGTCCACTTAAAAATGGCCTCTCAACACTTCCTGCATTATTCACATGAGCCAGGGCATGGACTGTGAGATGTAATGTGGAATGCTGTCTGAATTCTGGGTGAGAAATCTGAACTCTATTCCAGCCTTCTCTAAAGTCATTCATGTCTTCCATTTCCTCACCTGTTAAATGAGTCTTTTAATAACCTTGAAGTTATAAAGATATAAAACTTCAATATATGGAGACTTACAGGATAGAAGGGAGATGGACCCCACAACCCACTCCCAAAAATCAATCCGCCGTTGAAAACCCTATGAACAGCAGAGAAGCACTGACAATAGTGCTTCACCTGTTGTATGTAGGATCGCTATGAGTAGGATACCGACTTGAAGGCACCTAACAACAACAAAAGAATAGAAATTATAGTTGGTTCCTAGGTAGAGAGTATGAAGTTCACATATCACTATGACATTCTCATCTAGAATGTTCTTTCTGCTATTGACTATAAGAAATTTCCAGAAGTCTTGGGAACAAGAATTCAAGCTCTACATTCACAAAGATAAAAGAGTATAACAACCCTGCCTGAAAAAGGGCACCTTTTTCCTATACTTCAGGAGTAGGGGAATAGCTCCTTGTTTTTGATCTCTTTTAGAGTTTTTTTTTTCTTTTTTGTACTATAAGAATGCATACCTAAGTTGGGCGTGGTTGTACACGTCAGTAATCCAAACACTTGGGCGGCTGAGGGAGGAAGATCCTGAGTTTGAGGTCAGCCTGGGATACATTAGCAAAACTCTGTCTCAAAAAGAAAAAAAAAAAAAAAAAAAAAGAATGCACACCTACGTGGACATGTTTTAGGCAAAAACAGGCAACCTGGGCTTTGGGAATAAATTCCTTGCTGATTTTTTGGAAGTACTAGTAGACAATGACCATGACCTAGAACTGCCTACAATGTCCAGTTGAAAACTGGCTTTGGCAGACATTGGCTGTGAGGTACAGGTACCTCCTGTCCTTTGGGAAGATAGAAGGACTGATGTGTCCACCAGCTGAGAAGATTTACTATTAGTGGTGATGGATTTGCATGGATTCAAACTTGACCAGAGGCACATATTACAAGACAGCTAGTGGCTAGGCCTAAAAAGCTGCAGTCTGTGATCATGGGGGAGAGGAACTGCTTTGATCCCATTAGTGCAGTTCTGCTAAATGAATGCTGTAGGCACAGTGACATCACAACTACCCACTGTTGTGCTCCTAATACAATGTACTGGTATATTTTGCAGGAAAAGCATCTGTTAATAACACTGATGGACTATTCCAGGAGTTATTTTCCTCTTCTGAGGATTTATATTTTGCCCTTCTTAAATTCTACTGTCTTTTGATAAAATCTCACAATGTCATACAAACATATAAATCATGTAGCAGTGGGTTTTTTTTGTTGTTGTTGTGAAAAAGCATTGAGACCTCACCTTTGTGATTTAAACCAAATTGAAGATGTATGTGGACAGAAATGTTCAAGAAGCTCATATAGAGAGAGGACCATAAATGCCTGACCTTTGCAGATGGGTTGGTTTTAGAAGGGAGAGTGTTGAATGGTACTTTGACAGGAGCTAGAAGGGGCTGGAAAGGAAATTATCTTTGAAAATGCTCTATTTGGTTGCTTCATTGGGTTTATTCAGCTTATCTTCCTGGATTTACTGGCTTTTTAATCAAAGGGTAACTACTATCCCAACCGAGCCATATCCCTTGATATGAAGTAGGGTGCTCAGGGCAGTTTTCAGACATCAGTTGGCAGTGTACTGAACTCACACATGTTTACCCAATTCCTCCTTCTTAATTTCCAAGTCATAGCACTTGCTTCCTCATCCTCCTGCCTCAGGCCTTTGGGGGGAGGCTTCCTTTCAAATTTGCCACTGAGACCATTTGACATATTAGCCGGGGAATGAAGTCCAAAAAGGATTACTAATATTTGTGTTCTGCTTTCCTATTCATAAAAGAGAAGAGACCAAGACTGATTTTTCAAAAAGTGATCCCCACTTCCTACAGCCCCCTGGCAGAAGTAACCTGCTCCCAATGCCAAATCCCTTTCCTAACAGCTGTTTGCTGATTCTCTGTCACTAGGCTGACTATAAAATCAGGCATATCCTTTTAATTACCTGTTCATATTTCAGCAAGGCCAAGCTCTGTGGCACAGGGAGAGGGGATAAGCCTTCATTGTAATGGACTTCTAGTAAGACTGTCTCTGAGATAAGAGTCCTAAATCTTGGCAGTCTTTCTAGAGCACACACTTTGTGATTACGCACAAATTCTTGGCTTCCCAGAGCCACGTTGTAAATGGAGTGCAGTGTGCAGGGCTGGGTAATAAGATACTGCAGATATGTTTTAGAGCAAGGTGCACTTTTGCTTTATTTATGAAGATAGACATGCTGGGTGAGGGCTTAATCACAGCTGATAAATCATTTTAAGAAAGCCTATTAGAACCATATGCTGATTTTTTTGCATTAATATAGTATGTCTGTTTCCAGTCTAATAAGACAGGTTTTTTTTTTTTTTTTTCTCATGCGCTCTGTGTCTCTCCAGTGTGGATTATTTATCTGTTTAAGTGATATCATTTGTGTGGGAGCATTTATCTCTTTAAGAGGTACCATTAATAAAAGAAGGTGAAAGAAAGGGGGAAGGGAAAAGGAGTGAACGAACTGTTATGCCGTGCATATGTGTGCTTGTGTGTATGTGTACGTGTGTGCCAGTGTGTGTATGTTTGTGTGTGTGTTTATGGTATTACAAAAGAAAGAGTCAAAAAACTGAGAACAGGAAACGTCTCAATTAGAGTTTCAGAAGGCCGTGTACTAGTCTTCACTTGGCATAAGGTAGTCATTTCAGCCCAGGTGGTTATAATACTTTAGTAAAAGATTATCTGAAGTTGGAGGGTGCACTGACATTTCGGTTACCTCACTTCTCCCCAAGCTAGCAGAGTTTGGCCCCAAGAACATGTCCCAAGGCTCTTTAATGAGAGCCATATTGGGGCTCCAGCTCTGCGCCAAGCTCTGTTTATCACTAATTGCAGGGGTGCCTTGCAGATCTTTTCTATTATTTCCTGATTATACCCCTGCTCTTTTTGTTATCTTGCCAAAACTCAAACAGTAATAATTGCATGATTTATTGTTTATTTATAACCCTTCTACTGCTTCAATCCCTGCATTTAGTAGATTTAAAAACAGCAATAGTTCTTACTGAATGACTGGATTTCTTTTACCTTCCACAGAGAAGTCGTGTGTTGGTGACTCTTGCTAGACATTCTTCCAAGCCCTTCTGTGGCATTCCTTCTCCAGAATACTGTCTCAGACTATACACATAAGGGCTGTTTTTAGTGCACAGAGAGCCCTCATGTGCCAGGAGAATGTTTTAGGAAAGGATATTAACTTATCCTTCAGGATTACATCTAGGTTAGGTTATATGATCCAAAGTTTCTTTCCATCTCACAGTTTCTAAGCTGGAGATAAATGGAGAGCCCATTTTTATACATGTTTAAACATAGTGGGAAAATAGAACACCAAATGGCTAGGGACCGAGATTATAAACTAATAAGGATAAAATTCTCTATCATTCATTAGGCTTCTACCATTTGTCAGATACTATTCTAGATGTTTCAACTGTATTATCCTCCCATCATTATGTAGCCTTATAAGGTAGGCATTTTTACCTTCATTTTACATAATAAGTAGTTAAAACTTAAGAGTTTAATTACTGAAGTCAAAAAACTAGGAAGTTACACATACAGTTTTGTATATAGGATTGTCTACTGGAAAATTTCTGTGTCTCCCACTACTTCAGACTGTCCCTTCCTTTGTTTATTTCCTTATGATATATATGTATTTTAATGTAATTTACTTTTTAACAAATATGCAGGGGAAGCTTTGCAAAAATCTCAAGTCATGCCTGACCTCCACAAATGCATGAATAGCTCCTAAAGGCACCCACTATTTTCCCTAAGTCTCCTGTAGAGCCTCCAATCCCAGCTCCAGATTCTTCTGAGTTCTGCAGATGTCCCTGATGACAGTGTGGCTCTCCTTGCAATCTCTGAACGAAAGGTGGCTTGCCTGCCATATGCATTTTTCAATGCCACCAAAGGCAGGTGACCCACCATGTCTGCCTGGCTCATTTACAGTTCCAAGCCAGGCATCAGAGAATCTTCTCTCCAGCATTCTGTGAGTGATGAACACTTGCTTGAGCGTTTCCCTCCATCCCAGTCCAGGCAGCCTTCCTGAAGGAAAAGACACATTTGTGGAGTGGAGATATATTTAGAGTTTATATCTGACTCTAGTACAGTTATGTGTGCCAGAGGAGCTGACTTGAAGAGGGAATACTCAGGAGGCTGCTGCTATGAGACTCTTAGGGCATGACTTTGGGATTCTGGGCATTGCTATACTACTATTTCTGGATGTTATAGGCGTTTTGGCAGGAGGATAGATGGTGACTAGGACATAGGCTGTGATTGATATGTGTGTTTAAATGTTGGATCTTAAGGAAAGCTTTATCTTGCACCCTCCCTCTACCCCCAACTTCTACCACTGGGAATATTTCCATTGTGTCCTTCCAACTCAATCCAACACATGTTTATGGAAGCCTTAATATGTGCCAGGTGCTATGCAAGGTGGGCCAGGTGCCAAGGCTACATTCTAGTGGGGGAACTGCTAGTTGCATAAGGGAAAGTCTTGCTCTCTTGATGGGTCCTAAGCTCTTCTGGGATCATGTGTACAATAAGAATGGCAATGGGTGTGGCTGCTCGTGTTAGCTGTGTGTTCCTCATAATCTGACTTCAACTTTTCTAGTTTTCTTTCATGTTTGCCTCTAATGTCTTTTCTGCTCCAGGAACATAAGATAAGCCATTCATTCTTAAATCTGTCCATGGCTTCATCTCTGCACTGTTTGCTCATATGGTCATCTCCACCTGCAAAGTCTCCTTCTTGTCCTCAGCTCCTCATCCCCCTCTAACTCAATCATGAAAGTTCATGTCAAATGCAACCTCTAGAAAGCCCTCTCTGCTGCCCCCATTGATGCAATGCTGTCCTCCCCTGAATTCCACAGTTTTTTTTTAGCACTTCTTATGACACTCTTAACTTCCTCTCTTGTGTTTGATATTTGCTGCATTTGCATCTAAGATGGTGAGCTGTATGGTTACAGCTCTCTGTCTGCCCCATCTCTCATTCTCAACACCATTGCTTTACACAGAAGCTTGAAGAAGTCTTGGAATGAGTGAATGAATAAACATGAGTGGGTGAATCAGCACCCTTACCCAACAACATGACCCTGTTAGATGGTTCATTTGAAGGCTAGGAGAACTGAAGTTTCTTTTACATTTGAGGTTTAGTAGCCATTTTCTTTTCAAGAAATTTACTAATTCATGAAAGAGGAAAGATTGCTGAGGATGGAAAACTATGAAATACATTGTTTTTGGTTAATAGCCATACTGTGTAGAGAATCTTGAAAACAAGAAGGTTTTGAATTAGAAAACTGTCTATTCACTCAGCAAAGCTGATACGTGTTTTTTGGGTTGTAGTAAGATATCACTCACCACAGAGGTACTTAATATAAAATGTGACAAATGTTTTGTACTGTAAAATGATAGGGCTTGGCTAAGGACTTCCTTACCAAATTGAAAGGGGGGAGAGAGAGAGAGAGAGAGAGAGAGAGAGAAAGAGAGGGAGAAATAAGTATCGGTGGTAGGTCATGGTTAAATAGCCTAACATTATGAGCCTCGGTCTTCTCCTCTGTAAAATGGCAGTAGTAATCACCTACCTCATGGGATGAGGCTGAGGATAAATGAAACCTCATAGGTAAACTACTGTAGCCTATATGCAGTGGTTCTCAATTATTCTTACTCTCATTCCTTTCACTATAAATATATCCCCAAAACAGGGGCTTCTGGGATTTCAGTGCCAAATCTGGGATGGGAAATTAAGCAAATACTCTATGCTTATAGCTTTTCCTGGATTTTAGGTGGTAGTTGTGCCTCAGAAATCTCTCTCATCACTGCAGTGCACCCAGATTCTAAAACTTTCCAGAAGCTTTAGTCAGAACTTGGAAAGTGGGTTTAGAGTCTATGATCCATACTGGGTGGGAGATAATCTTTCTGTTGTTATAGGTGACTATAACAATAGTCTGAGGGTTTCCCAGAGTTTCCCTTCACAACCCAGGTAATGCAATATGCCCAATATTTATTTTTAGAAATGTTTGGCAGATGTTAGCTAGCTTACTTTCAGGTTATAAAAAAATGGTCAAAGATGATTTGTTAAGAACAACATAAAAGCGCTTGTAGGACCAATCAAAATCAGATACTAACATTTTTACAAGATATTCACCTATTATTCAGTTAGTTAGATGTAGAACTTTTTTTTTATCCTACTTATATCATCTCACTTTGCCTTCTTTGGCATTTGAGCAGCTTCCTGGAAAGACATGCCTCTTACAGTATGTTATTGTCTTAGGGTATACGGGTGTTTAAGACCACCAGAATTTTGTTTGCTGCAGAATAGCATTGAGAAAGAAAAATAAACCTGTGCTTTGGGCAGATCTTCTATCAAAGTGGAGTTCATGGTTTAGGCAAGTTTGATCTAACTGGCCAAGGCCAGCTGTGCACAAAAGCAATACCACCTGCCTGCTAGTCATGGTGCAGTGGGGGGTGGGTTCTAAGAGATCTTCTGGTCCATGCACAGGCCCCACTGGCTGGGAGCAGAGGCCTTAATCTTCATTCATTCTTGTTTTGTTTCATCACAAATGTTGCAGACCCAGAGAAGCCCTCCATTCTGTTTTTGTGGCAGCTAATTCATCTATATGTCATTACTGCTGTGACAATTGGTGCTCAGCATTTGTATATCTTTTGTACACCCTTTTCCAAGAATGGAAAAATGGTGAAACCATAAATCAATGGTGGTTGGCAGCATCATGACTTTTCTTCCCACCAGATACCAGAGGAAGGCAGCTCATCAGGGAATCAGAGCTGAGGTATGACATACACCTTGGCCTTCTTGAGAAAATATGGTTGGTTACATTAAGGCAGTCCTAAATGGGCTTCACCAACTTCCAAGAATTTGTTCAGGTCCATCACAAGTACAATTATTATCAGCCCTTCCTAAGTGAAAGCTTATACCAACTCTCTGCCCCAGAAAGAGCTTGTCCCCATTTATTCTTTTGTCACTAGAACTGGTTACCCTAAATTCAATGTCACACAGCCACTTGTATTTCAGCATTTACCGGTATTACCTGAGACCTTACGAAAAATATAAATACTGGGGTCCTACCCTAGACTGATGCTGTAAGTTGGATGTGTGGTAAGTTCCCAGGTGAAGCTGGTGCTATTGGTCTGGAGGCCCATACTTTGGAATCCACCATTCTAAGAAAACTGCTGTTCTAAGAATTCCCTTGTCACATATGTTCATTGTTCATTTATTATCATCCCTCTTGTAGAGATTTGCAATGACATTGGCATTTTAAAGGGTTCAGGAAATCCTCCATGAAAGAAAACTTGTTCAACCCAGGATTTTTCTAACTTATTATTTGACTCCAGAATCTTTTTCTTTCTGGGCAATAGCCATGAACAGTGAATGGAGTTAGGATCCTGTGTTACCTGCTAGGCCCTATGGTAATGGAAGGAGCTTGAGATATTCAGACCTACCAGCCATGTGGCTTGACCAAGTGTCTTTTTTGAGCATCTGTTTTTATCTACCTTGCAAAGATATGGTGAAGTTTAGGCATAATTGCCCATAAGAGTCTAGACATCACATTGCGCATAGAATCTACTTAATAAATGGAAAGCAAATTTTGTTTAGTTCAAGTGAGAGCCATGTTGATGTTTGTTCCACCTATACCTTTTGAACATATTGACACTTTAAGACACTTTGAATGTGTTCAAAGAGTTCTTAAACTTAGGGCCCCTAGTTTCTACTGTCTGCAGGTGAGCAGTTCTTTCTGAAATAGGCTCCAATCAAGTCAGAATCAATTGTTCTAGACTCATCAATGGCAGTATTTCATAATGAAGAAAACCCATGTGGTTGTTTTCTAGAATGCTGTGACATCAAGAATGCTTAGCATTTCAATTCTAAATTACCTGAAAGCAGTTCTAAGCTCAACATGTTGTAAAAAGGAATGATTATGATTCTAAATGTTGTTACCTTAACCATGGCTTTAACTTAAAACTTCTTTTAAAAAATCTTGCCATTACAGAGTAAATATGCTTCGTAACTTTTCAAAGAATATGATATTCATTTTCCTCCTTGCCATCGCCTGAACATTATTTTAAAATATCTTTGGGGCCTTCTACCAATCTGGGTTGTTCTGAGTGTGTTCTGATCTCAGAGAGGCATTGATGAGAGGAGAGGACAGAGCTTTGCAATAAGTCCTCCAAACCAAGCAAATATCCTGGACCTTCTGAGGCAACAAACTTGGAGGCGAAGGACTGTGATTTGTGAAGGAAAACAGCAGATTCCTGATTCTTCTATGGGAGCAGCCAGCTCGAGCCATGGTCTGGAGCCCTGGTTTCTGAAGCATTTTCATGCAGTTTGCCTGATTAAGTCCACGGGTTTCTGAGAGCAGCTGGCCTGGCAGGAGTGGGCCCCAGTGTTTCCACCCTGGAATGCAGGGCAGAGTGGACACTGACTGGGCAGCAGAGCTGGTGACCTGCTCAGGAAATGCCCTGGCTTCAGGGAGAGATCCTGAGGGGTGGAAAGACACCTCCCATCTCAGATCTCAGCAGAGGGCCCTCCTGGCAAGCCCAAAGGGTGGATCAGGAGAGTAGGGAAGGAGTGAGGCAAGAGGAAAGAAAATCACAGATGTCCCAAGTTTCCACAATTTTATCAAAAAAATTTTTCCCATGACTCATTTTGTGACTTCTCCCCAAATTTAACATGATGAACTGGCCTAAGGATAATTAAACTACAATTACCCAAGAGTAAAAGGGTTGTGTGTTTCTAGCAACCCCTTTATTTTCTCACTCACACAATCCAAGGTAGGAACATACAGGAACATAAAAGAACAAAAACTCTGTCCCTCCCTTCATCCCTTCTGATTCCCTTTGCCCCATGACCCTCTGGTGGTGGTGGTGGCCAGATAGTAGAAGGCGTTCTAGAATAATTTCTTCCTACTCAACTGAGCTAGAATTTAACTTGGTTGGTAGAGTGCCGCTCTGTAGTCTCTGAGTTCCCAGGTTCAATTCCCAGCACTGCAAAAATAGGAGAAGGACGAGGCAATCCACTCCTGAGGTGATCCCCAAATAATCAGTCATTGAAAACCCTATGAGGGTGGCTATGAGTTGGATATGACTTGGTGGCACCTAACAACAACAACATCCTTTTAACAGCTCCAGGAGACAGCTTTTATCATCAGCCTCCTGTTTTGTTGATAAGAAAATGAACCTCAGAAATGAAGTATCTTGTGAATCATCACTCAATGGCAGAGCAGGGATTTTTAAACTCAAGACTGTCCAATTTCAAAAGTCCCCTCCAGTGTTGGAAGGAACAGTGGTGGACCTGAGAGAAATGACAGCAGTTTCGAGTTGCTGCAACCACTTTTGAATTCCTACGACTGTTTATAATAGGCTCCCACGCCACCTGACCCTGACTTTCCTCACCATGCCTGATGAGAAGGATCATGCTTGACCTGGAAGGTGCTGAAAGACCTGCCACTGAATGCAGTCATAGAAGGGGACAAAGGTTGCCATGGCTGTGCCCTGGGAAGGTGCCCTGGTCCGGGTGGCCCCAGTGGGCTGATAGGTGGCTCCCCAGGGGACACGCAGCCATCGCCAATGTCAAGGTCTCCTAGCGTCCAAGCAGGAAACTGCAACTGAGAAGCTGAAAAAACATATGATCCCATTAAAAGCCACCCATGGGGAAACAAGCCATTAGTCAGCCTTACTTATTTATTTTTCCTTCTTGCCGCAAAGTTCAATACATAGGAAGAAGCTGTGATTATCATATAAAAGGCTATGCAAAATGGCTCTCCCTGAAAGCTGCTGAAGAAAACTTTACCCTGGCCCTTGGCCACAGTCAGCTTTGTTTGTGTTCTTCAGATTCTGAGTCCTTTGACCACAGTTGTGATGGCCCCAACAGAAAGCACTTGAGTGTCTCAAAATAAACAAGCAGAGCCGGAACTCTCCAGAGTCTGCTCTCATCTCCACCTGCACTCCTGTCCTTTGCACTGTCTGATGACCGGGCCAGGAGGAGAGGGAAGGTGGTGGCCTTCTTAAGACAAGATCTTCTGCAAGAAAAATGTGCTTAATGAGCTTAGGAAATACCTTGTGGTCATGACAGGCAATGAGATTTCCTCTTTCATTGGTGAGATCAGGAAACCTTTACCATCCATTCTGAGTTTTTGCCAATTTTACTTGGGAATGTGTTTTTCAAAGGTCAAAAAAAAAAATTTTTTTTTAATGAGTGGCAGAGAAAGAGGTCAAAAATATAATCTTCTGAGGAAAGCTCCATGGTGAATTGGTGGGTGGAAGACAATCATGTCACCTTTTCCTTCACAGTCTTTTCATCTGTGACCTACACTCTCCATGCCTTACTGTGTGTATTAATTTCTTAGGGCTTCTGGAACAAAGTACCATAGACTGGGTGGCTAAGAGCAACAGAAATGTATTGCCTTGCTGTTCTGGAAGCTGCAAGTCCAAGACCAAGGTCTTGGTAGGGTTGGTTCCTTTTGAGAGCTATGCCTTGGCTTGCGGAGGCATCACCCTGATTTCTGCCTTCCTGTAGATGACATTTTCCATGGGTGTCTGTGTCCAAATTTCTCCTTTTCATAATGACAACACTCATAGTGGATTGGGGGTCTACCTTCTTCTGGTATGTTGTTGTTGTTGTTAGGTGCTGTCGAGTTGATATCCCACTCATAGTGACCCTACCTACAACAGGCAAAACACTATTGTCAGTGCTTCTCTGCTGTTCATAGAGTTTTCAATGGCGGATTGATTTTTGGGAGGGGGTTGCCAGGTCCTTCTCCCAGCCTATAGTATCTAGTGTTCCCAGGCGATCTCCCATCCAAGTACTAACCAGGCCCAACCCTGCTTAGCTTCCGAGATCTGAAAGGATCAGAAGCCACAGTGTTATGGCTACAGACTTCCTCTAATATGGCCTCACCTTAATTAATAGCATCTGTGATAACCCTATTTCCAATGTAGGGGATATGTTTGAGGTTGGGACTATTTAACCTATAACACCATTTCATGCACTCACCCAAGTTTTCTTTCATGCAGCCATTCTGAAAATAGGCCAGTAGAGAAGAGGGTGGAGATGTTAACTAAAAACTGAGGTTAAAATATTACCAATGGAAAATTATTGGTTTGACTTGAGAATCTAATCTTTGCTTATAAAACAGGTTTTGTAAGGTCTTGGAGAGTTTGAGGGAAGCCAAAGCCATGTCATGAGGACCTTGGGCAGCCCTACAGAATGGTCCATGTGGCCAGAAACTGAGGCCTTCTGCCAAAATAGCTATGGGAGTGCTCCATCTTAGAAATAGATCTTCCATTCCCCATCAAACCATCAGATGGACTTTTTTTTTTTTTTTTTTTTTTTTTTTGGTGCTGGAGATTGAACCCAGGGCTATGTGCATGCTGAGTTATAGCCCCAGCCTCGGACCTTCAGGTGAATACAGCCCCAGCAGACATCTCGACTGTAGCTCAGGAAACACCATGAGCCAGAACCACCCAGTTAAGCCACTGCTGAATTCCTGACCTAGAGAAACTGAGATACAAAATCTTTATTGTTTTAAGCCTCTAAGTTTTGGAATGATTTGTTATGCAACAGTAGAGATCTAGTATAGCTCCGATCATCCCAACCCTGGAAAAACAACCCTGTGTCTTCTTTGTGAATAGTATTACCCCAAAACATTGGGGATGAAGATATTCAGACAAACAGGGCCTCATACATAAGAAGGTTTTCTCTTTCTGTTTGCCTGTTTGCTTTTGTCTTTAAAGGAAATAGAGAAGACAAAAAAAAAAAATAAAGGAAATTGAGAGAAATGTATGCCCAACATGAATACAAATAGACATATTTTTATTGACTATGAAAGCATTCTGGAGAAGGACATGGCAATCCACTCCTGAAGTAATCCTGAAATAAACGCTGTGAAGGTCAGTATGAGTCAGACCCAACTCAACAGCACCTAACAACAACAACATGAAAACATTAGACTAAAATAACTTTTTCATCTCAAACAGCAGAATAGCATAATGGTAAGAACACAGAATTCTGATCCACAGTGTCTGTGTTTATTTCTCAGCTTTTACAACTGTGTAATCTTGGGAAGTTTACATTTGTACCATATATCTATAGATTATTGTTGTCATTGTTAGGTGCTGTCAAGTTGGGTCCAGCTCTTAATGACCCTCATAGGGTTTTCAATGGTTGATTGTTTCAGGATTGTGTTGGGAGTGGATTACCATATCCTTCTCCCATTTTTGTGGTGCTGGGGGTTGAACCTGGGTCCTTAGAGAGTACAGAGAAGGTACTCCAAAATATCTCTTTAAAGTATTGAAAAGTAAAGATGTCACATTGAAGATGAAGGTGTGCCTGACTCATGCCATGGTGTTTTCAGTCACATAATATTGTTGTGAAAGCTAGACATTGAATAAGGGAGATGTTGGGGTCCACTCCAGCCTGGCAAAAGACCATGGAGCTTTGCCTCAACACCAGTTTGCTCAGGGACCCTTAGGAGTGAGCAAGAGCTGGTTGGTGGTGCCAAGAAGGACCTCGGGAGCCTTCAACAACAAACGGGAACTTTATTAAGTTACTCTTTTGCAGGAGAGCCTAAAGACTATACAGCTTTCTAGCTAGCAGCACAGGTTGCTGCTGCTATGATGGAATTACAGCTCTGTATCACAGTGCCAAACAGCTCTGATGTCCTCTGCTGATGGTGCCATTGTTCTGATGATGTTGCCTCTCGCTGGTCATCTTCTCCTCTCACCTCCTCCCTGGGGCAGGAGTATTGAGAGCTCTTCTTGACTTGCTCGAGGTCTTTTTTCTTGACTCTTGGAGTCTTGATTCTTGGTGGCTTGATTGAAGGTCTTCGGGAAGTCAGGAGTGGGGTGCAATAATCAGGATCCAGGTGGTCAGGAAGGAAGAGACAAGAGTTGGTGGTCTGTTTATATACACTCTGGGTAGGGGTGTGGAGTAGGGTGTAACCAATGGGAAAGCAGCTCCTACCAGGAGGGGCAGCTCTCCGTGAGTGATTTGGAAAAGTGCACTTACAATTGGTGGGTAAGTATGGGCTGGACCAATCACTAAGCTTCCCTTAGTAACCAATTGGGTGGCTCCAGGCAGCCAATCAAGTTGAAGGAACCCACATCAGAGTTGGGCTGTTTGGGAGCCATCTTGGATCACTCCATGAGAGGGGTAGGAGTAAGGTAGGTTCCTTGGTTAAGGATGATGACAGGTGGGAGGGCAGGAACAGGGCAGGATCTGTGGAGGGATCAGACCTCAGCCTGGACTGAGCAAGCCTCAGCCCTAGCACCCTCCCAGTCCAACCTGGGGGTGTCCAGATAATTCCCTATAGGGAGACAGGAGAAGAATTGATGCTTTTTAATTATGGTGCTGGAGATGATTATTGAATATACCATGGACTGCCAAAAGAACCAACAAATCTGTCCTAGAAGTGCAACCAGAGTGCTTCTTGGAAGCAACGATGGCTAGACTGCATCTTAAGTATTTTGGACATGTAGTCAGGAGAGACCAATTCCTGAAGAAGGACATCATGTTTGGGAGAGTGGCAGGTAAATTAAAAAAAAGGAAAACCCTCAACTAGATGGATTGACGCAGTGTCTTCAATGATGGACTTAAACATAAAAAAGATTGTGTGCCTGGCATAGAGGTGGGAAGTGCTTTGTTCTGTTGTACATAGGTTTGCTATGAGTTGAACCTGACTTGATGGCACCTAACAATGACAACAATCATCTTGAGAAGTTTCT
Organism: Pedetes capensis; assembly: GCA_007922755.1. NCBI lineage: Eukaryota > Metazoa > Chordata > Mammalia > Rodentia > Pedetidae > Pedetes > Pedetes capensis. The sequence continues at coordinate 177,517 of VMDO01001462.1, forward strand.
ATACTTCTCAGCCTCAGTTTTCTCATCTGTAAAATGGGATAATAGTCAGGGACCAACCTCATAGAGAAAAGTAAATTCATGTTATACTTTAGGACTATGTTTGGCACACAGTGAGATTCACATCCTATTTTGAGAACACAGGGGTGGGAAGAACCAGTTTAGACTTGAACTGTCTCCTGGATGCCATGGGATGCATGTTGAAAGAGGCACACTTTAAGGAAATGGGAACTCAGATCTTGTGTAATGAAGGCACCATGCTTTCATAACCTACTTTCCCTGACCTTTCTAACTACACAGATATAGAGTACAGTAGACTTTAGGAGAAAAAGCAATTGTTTCCAGTTACACAAGGAATGTTGAGACCAGATGACTTGTTCAATGTCATCCGTCAACTGGAAGCTCTGGTCACCATAGCAGTCCTGGAAGTGCTGTTGTTCTCTCCTTCCATTCATTCCTGCACTTTATCCAGAGATAATGACTTAAGCCACAGTCACTTAGACATACCAGAAAGTATGATCAGATTTCCTGAAAAACATAATGTCTAAAAAGTCTCCTTCTTAAGCTCTGCATGCATAATTTCTGAAAGGCCAAGGAATATTTTCATAGGTTTTTCTGAGCTCCCCGTTGTTCACAATGTCCCCTAAAACCTTCCATTGGGCTCGATGCTGTGTTAGGCAGAGCCTGCTTCTGCCTCTTCTGTTCTGAAGTAGTCAGAGATTCCTGCACTGAGTTTTACTTCTTGGTACAACAGCAAAACCTGACCATCTCGGGGCTTCCCATCCTGAGCCAAAGCCCTGAGAGAGTCATCTTCCTTTTCCTCCTCCATCTCTTTTTCCTCCTAAATAATGCAGCATAGGCTGGAGCCACATCATTTTGTTTGTTTTTGAAATAAAAGCCAAATATAAACATTTGTGAGTCTGAACACAGGTCGGTGTGAAACTCCAACACTGACTTTTTATACAGGGGATGGTTTTCAGCTACATTCCGGGGAACTCAGACCCACCTCCCTATCTCTGGAGGAGCGATTCTGTATTTGCTTTGTGAGCAGTATTACCTGACAGCACTGGATGAAAAGACTCGTAGACTGACAGTGCCCAGGCCCCCAGGGACAGAAGTTTTCAGAAGTAAAAGGGATGGGGTGGGTACATTTTGGTGCAGTTTCCCCTCATAGGGTTGTCTCCCTGACCAATTTGCTCCAGAATTGCCCAGTGACTTTTGGTCCTTCTCTAATTAGAGTGAGGTCTTCCAGAGATTACTGGGTATGCGTAAAGACAGGACATCTTTATGAAGCAGATGGGAAAGTCGGCCTTCTAGAAGGGCAGATGCGTACTCCAGCTCAGTGTTTTACCCTGGTCCTGTGTCCTCCTCCTGCCCAGGAGGGGCAAGGGCTGCATGGCCCCTTCATATAGGCTGAAGAGAAAACGTGATTGTAAGCTGTGTAGCAATTAAGCCCCTGTGTAATTGGGGGCCTGCCTCTGAAGGCCCCAGCTTAGGGGTACAAGATGGCATTTCCTGGACTCCCAGGAAAGGAGTGCTCCTCCTTCACCCACTAGACGAGAGAATTTTCAAACTGGGCTGAAGTTCCTCTCTACTTCCTCTTTCATTTCTCTCTGCTTCACCTGTGCTTGTTGTAAAAGTCCAGATGTTCAGATGTCATCTTTATTATTATCACATGATGGGACACATCTATTCATTCATTTCATCCCCACAACAACCCCATGAGGCCGGCGCTGTTAAGTCCCCCAGGTTGGAGATCAGAAAACAAAGACGTAAGGAGGTGAAGGAACTTTCCCAGGGTTGCACCACTACTCGGTGGCAAAGCCCAGCTATGAGCCCCATGAGTCTGACCCCAAAGTCTTTCTTCTCAAACCCTTGAGGCTCCCACATCATTTTCCCCGTGCTATTCATTTGTTTTTAGAAATCTGCTCTTCCTGGACAATTTGTTTCTCCACACAGGGCTGGTCAACTGCAACTTCTGTTGTAGGGTCCTTCTGGTCCTGGGTGAATAATGTGGTAAGATAAGGTGGGTCTTTGTAGACAGCCTGATCTCTCTCTGTTCTTCTCTTAAACAAGGCCCAGTGCATCATATAAAGCCCTGTGAGAGTGCTAGGCTGGGCTTGATTGGATCCCAGGGCCCCATCTTTCTGCAGGAACCCTCACACTTGCGGGCTAATTGGTGGAGAGTTTCCCATCTAAATCCTCCATGGTAAAGCCACTTTCCTTAGGAGGGTGGGAAGCAGGGAGGAAAGAAGGAAGGAAGGAAGGAAGAAAAGAAGGAATGGAAGAAGGAAAGGGAGAGAGAAAGAAAAGACAGAGAGAGAGGGAAAAGGGAAAGAGAGAAGAATGGAAGAAAAGGAAGGTGAAAGAAAGAAGAAGTAAAAGAAAAAGGTGAGAGAGGAAGGAAGAGCAGAGAAGGAGAGGGATAGGAATGGGAGGAAAGATAGAAGGAAGAAGGAAGGTAGGAAGGGAGAGAGGGAGAGAGAAAAGAAAGGAGAAAAGCAAGAGCAAAAAAGAGGAAGAAGAAAGAAAAAGGAGGGAAATAGTGAAAAGGAGGAAGGAGGAAAAAAATCTCATTGGTGTGGTAAGCATGCTTTTCCTAGGAAAGGCATTCTTTCTGTCCTTCTACGCTGACCATTCCTATACTTGTCCTCATTCTGTCCTTGGTTAGTCATTCTGGCTTTTGTACCACTAAGATTTTGAACCTTGGTGATGTTCTTCAGGGTTCTGCTCAAAAAAAAAAAAAAAAAAAAAAAAAGGAATGAGAAAAAGTACAGTTGTTGCAACTTAATCAAAACACATTGGATCACATCGTGGTTCTGAGCCCAGAGCTTCAAGTGGGTCTCTGGGACACTCTCGGTCTTTCTTGCTACGACTGAAGTGCTTAATGTCATTGAGGTGCTCATAGAGTGTCTTGATTTCCCTACCCACATTAGTAGGGAAAATGTGCTGCCTTCTTCTCTCTCTGATTGCTGAGACACAAGCAGGCCAATGCTTCAAAAAGTACCTTGAAGCCTATCGGGCACACAAGGGAGACTCTTTCTCCTTTCTCTTTTTATGTCAGAGACAAAGAAAGGTCTGGAAATGCTTGCCTTGGTTTCTGCAGAGGCTCTACAGTACTGCACCTGGGTTTCTCCATCTCCGGTCAGCCTCTGGGTATCTCTGTTTGCTTCTTTCTTCCATTCATGATTCTCCTAGTGATGGAAACTCTGTCCCTGCTGTTTCGCTGCCTGACCCAACTCAGGTCTCAAATTCTTTGCAATGGAAGTTGACAACTTTTCAAGGCAATATTGTGCTAGTCTCACCAGCCCTGTGTTGATTAAATCACTTAATGACTAACCTTCACCTCCAGCATTCCAGACCAGAACCAATTATCAGTCTTCATTTATTAACACTATGAATAGTATTGCCTGCAGCCATAGCACTGTGGCACCAGATCTCAGAAGCTAAGCAGGGTCAGGCCTGGTTAGTACTTAGATGGGAGACCGCCTGAGAAGACCAGGTGCTGTTGGCTTGGGACGAGGACCCTGCAGCCCACTCTCAAAAAAATCAATCTGCCATTGAAAACCCTATGAATAGTGGAGAAGCACTGACAATAGTGTTTCGCCTATTGTATGTAGGATCGCTATGAGTTGGATACCAACTAAACGACGGCACCTAACAACAACAGCACTGAATAGTATTGGGCCTGAGGTTTGGCTCAGTTGATAGAGTGCTGCTCTGCACTCTCTGAGGATCCAGGTTTGATCCCCAGCACCTCAAAAACAGGAGAAGGACATGGCAATCCACTCCCAAAGCAATCATGAAACAATCAGCCATTGAAAATCCTATGAGGGTTGTTAGGCTTTGGACCCAACTTGATGGCACCTAACAACAACAACATGAATAGTAATCATACCTTTACAAATATTATCTACTACTTTTTACTGAACACAGTCACTCTAGTGAAGGGAATTAATATATCTATCATTTTATGTAAGTATGCTTTTGTCCAATAATTGTTCAGAACTTCACTACCAAAACACAAAAGCATGTACCAGGATGTGCATTTAGAGACTTTTTAAACACAGCATTTTATCTGTATTTATTTTGAGCACAAGATCCTTTAAAATGCCTCTCCTATACAGCTCACTGACATAAAAGCTTCAGAAATGGATGTGGAAAGATGAGGATGGGAGACAGTGCAAACAGCTAGGATCACTGAACAAAGTTGAAATGTAGTCTATTTAGATGAAAACAGGGTGGGCAACTGAGGCTGAACCTGGGAGCTTTGTGAGGTGCTCATCAGTGAAAAAGAGGAGGAAGATTATGAAAAGAGTGAACTTGCAACAGAAGAGCTACATTTACAAATGTTGAAACTTTATAACTGGTTTGCCTTAGGTAAAAAATAAGGCTGGGAGACTGTCCTGAGAAAGGAGAACTGAGTTTCAGTTTCAGGCCCTCTGCATCACACTCATTATATGAACATCTGTTCTGTCCTCATTTCTTCTTTCTTTTGTATTGCGCACTTCGAGATACAGTTTGGGTTTTGAATCATACACCTACTGGCTCAGTCCTGCCTTGATGTATAGCAAGGTTTAGACCTTTCACTAACAAATCTCCATCTATGAATGAAGTTCAAATGAAATCTTTTCAAATGTCACTTAGGAAAATACAAGGGAAAAATCTTTATGTTGTCTCCCTGGTTTCTTCACCCATCTTAGGCATAGGAACCTCGTCCTGTGTTGAAATCTCTCATATTGCCATTTCCTGAAAGTATTTGCAGTGGATTAAACATCATATGGTCAGATGTAAATCCTCTACTCTGGGCACCACATATGTATTCAGAGGGGAATTTTAATTCAGATACCAGTGTTTTGCTTTAAAAAATGGTGAACAAAAGCAGACTTTTGGTTGTAAAATTTAAAGCCAAAATAAAGTTAGCCGTGGTGGTGAACTACAAGAAGGTGACTATCAGGTGTATTTAATTTTCACTGAAAGCTTAACTATGTGCTAGTTACTGTTGAGTATTTTGCATTTCTTTTCAAGTAAAAACAAGTAAACCAAAACAAAATTGAAAATCTATAAGGCAGATACTATTATTAGCCAATTTCACAGATGAAGAAACTAAGGAAGAAAAGGACTAAGCAAATGCTAAAAGTTACACTGCTGGTCAATAGTATTTTGAATCCAGGTATCCCTAATTCCGGACTAGACACTGTCTTTGGATTATATTGTGAAGGAGGGAATGCTTCTGTATCACTCTAGAACATTCCTCACTGAAGAAAATTTATTTTGCAAGAAATTTACAGAAAAAAATTTCTGAGGACCAACTTTCCACAGCCACAGGTGTTCCATGTTTGTACAAATTCTTTAAGAGATTTCTGTGAACCTACCAATTCTATGAATTGGTTAAAAATTCATAAAATAATCTGGCTGTATTTTGAACCCTCTAGCAATGTGGCAGGGAATTGGAGAGAGCACTGAATCTGGAGTCTGAAGGCTGGAATCAAGTTCCAGTTCCATCCATCACTGCCTGTAGGAACTGTGGACCGATTGGTTAAATTGTTATGTGTCAATGAAATGGGGTGATAATAATACTTCTATCTATGTCTCAGTTGCTTGGAAGTGAAGTAAGAACCATCCTTTTACTCTAAAAACCCTCCCACAGTGTATGGAGGTTGAGAGGAAAAGTTAAAAGCCCAACATCATCCTAATTTTTAGACTTTATAAACTTAACATTAAAGGAGCCACATGTCAGCTTTTCCTAGACATCTGTAGAGTGAACTTAACACTATTTTAGACTTTTGTTTGTTCATTTCCTTGTGATACTGAGGCAGGGTTGAACCCAGGGCTTCCTATGTAATTTGCAAATGCTCTACCACTGAGATGCACCCCTAGCCCCTCTTTATTTTTTATCTTGAGATAGGATCCCCCAAATTACACAGGCTGTCTCTGGCCTCGAACTCATGATCCTCCTGCCTCTACTTCCAGAGTATAGGCATGTGCCATCATACTTGACCTAACACTGACTATTTCAGAGTCATTGGAACTAAACGGGAAACTTGGCTTTGGATTTTGAATATAGTTTCCTTTTAAGTAGAGTTCTGGTACTTGGAGTTAGGAGATTTTACCTCTGACCATGATACTGAAAGCATTCCTACCTGCCTGCAACAGCTTGTAGCTACTTCAAATAATAATACCAATAATGATCATAATCATTTAGCAATGATTAAGATATAGTTACACAGCTCCTTTCCAAAACAGCATCTCAAAATACTAAAGGAAGACTATATCTTCTGTTTCCATCTATCAAGATTGTTTCTATTTTCTAAATTGAGATCATCTAGGAATTTGTCCTTTTAAGTAAATTTTAAGAATTTATCAGAGAAAGTTTTTAAAAATCCTCTTTTTGTTTTCTGTGGCATAGGTAGCAATGGCCCTTGTTTTATTCCTAATACAATTTATGGCTTCTGTCTTTTTTCCTTGACCAGACCTGCTTACTCTGACTTGCTGCTGATCTGTTAGGCTTGTGTCTTAAATATCATTGAAATCTCATGATGCCCATTCTCCCTTCTTCCTAAGAAGGAGATAGTGTTATTTTCTATGTGGGAATTAAGGCACTAAGTAGGAAAGAAGCTTGAATGAAAGATTCTCTTTCTTAAGATAACATCAATAACCTGTTCTCCAGATCACATGTATATTTCTAGATCCTATTTTATTCCATTCAAGTAAAAGAAGTAATAATTTTGCAATTAAATGTTTTTGTGGGTGACGTCTTTGTCAGGTGTTCTCTGTGGAGTTTTACATTCTTTAAGCCAGGGGATGGTCTCTTCCCTAATTGGTAAGTTAGTCTAAATTTAATCATTCAGTTTTAGTCTGATTAATGGCTAAATCCTCGAGAGCTGAAAATATGTCAGAGTGCCCAGCCTATAACATCCTTTGAAGACAAAAATCCATCATCATCATCTTGTGGGAACTCAGTAAATGGTGGTTGATGGACTGTCATGGTATCAGTTCTGAAAATAAGCACAGACATTTTTGGTTACCAGCCCACCATCACCCAAGTCATAAAGCAAGTGAAATCGACATTCCTTCCCATTCATTAGGCATAAATTGTTATGGCTGTTTCCAAGGAAGCATGGTACATGTGTAATATGGGGTTTTTCAGGGAGAATTGACAGCAAACCTAGAGGCTTGAGAGACCAGTTTATATTTTCAAGGAACACTGAAGGCTGACATACCTTATAGAAGAATATTTCCAAAACCATGTTGGAGCTCATTTCTCAACCTTTCTTCTAGAATGGAGTACCTGGTCTCTTGCTTAGTATCCTTTCAAGATTAGGATAAATTTTCTGAGTATCCTAAATCTTTAGAGGCCCTGTCATTCTAGAATTTGAACTTTATTCTTTTAATATGCCATCTTGATACTTCATTTATTGGTTCTAATATATAACCCCTTGGAAAAAATATCATTAAGTCTCGTTAATTGTCATTCTGTGGGTGAATGAGTTTGTTAGATTGGCTCCTAAGAACATGTTTTGATTCAGATTGAGGAAAGGCAGCGACAAGGGGTGAATGAAGCTATGATGGCCATCTGGATTTGGAAGTGCTTGTAAAAGAGCTGTGTAGTTTGAGGCTGGGTGAGTGTTAGTGGGGGAGGCTTCCTGTTTTGCCTGGGGCTGCTTCTGCCCACATCTTCTAACCACATATCCCAGTGAATTCTCCCATACTATTTAATTAGATAATTGTTGTTAGGCTCTAAGCAATAATGCCATCACTGTCATGTCACTAAAGTCTGTGTTTATATTAAAAATCTTTTGTCTGGTTCTTCAACTGGTACACATTTTACTCCTCCCTGGTCTTAGCTTTTTATGGTTGTGTCTGGTGAGGTTTAGCTCAGGTGGTAGAGTGCTGCTCTGTGCTCTCTGAGGCCCTAGGTTCAATTCCTTGCAGCACAAAAATGGGAGAAGGATGTGTTCAATCCACTCCAAAAGCAATCCTGAAACGATCGCCATTGAAAGCCCTATGAATAGCAGAGAAGCACTGACATAGTGCTGGGCATGGCACAATGTCCGAGAGTGTTCCATTCTGTTTTGCATAGGGTAGTTATGAGTCAGACTCCACTTGATGGCACCCAACAACAACAACGACGATGACGACGACGACAACGACGACGACGACGATGACAACGAGAGGTATAAATGGCAAGGAACAATTAAAAATGAGAAAGTAAGGTGGGATTTTAAGAATATCAGATAGGGCTTTTTCAGCCCAGCTATCTCCCTTAGCCATGATCTGCAAGTGGATATGGGGGACTTTGTTTTCATGGACTGCCACTGAGCACTTTGCTGTATGAACTGCTGCTCTTCATTCTCTCTTTAAGTCATACGTGCTGATGCCTTAACACCTTGAAAGCTAATGTGTTTAACCAAACATCAGTTGTATTCCCAAACCCTCAATGCCAGCTGTACCTATTGTTGCAAATCTACAACTTAATTCAACATTGTGCAAATGAGTAGTCTGAGCATGAAAGCAAAGACCTCATTTGAATGTTTTCCAAAACTAAATACAGGAGAATCTATTAGGAATGCTACCAAATTAACTATGGATGAGAACTGGGAAAGCTTGCAAAATTCTTTATGGAAACACACAGATTCTACTCTCAGGATACTTTTTAACAGTCATTAAGTTCTTGTTGTCCTGGAAAAATCCAAAACCTGAACTCATCATCTATACATTTGAGCGGGTTCTGCAAGAAAAAGCATGCAGAACTCAACCAGGAAATCCAACCTCAGAATAAATGTATTGGCCTTGCGTCAGATCCCCATGTGTCTGCTACCTTGTCGTGCTGTCGGGGCTTGCAGGTTGCTGTGATGCTGAAAGTTATGCCACCAGTATTTCAGATATCAGCAGGGCCACTGATGGTGGACAGGTTTCAGGTGCGTTTCCAGACTAAGACTGGGGAGAAGGACCTAGTAGCACACACCTGAAACAATTAGCCATTGAAAGCCCTATGAATAGCAGAGAAGCACTATCAAATATAGTGCCAGAAAATGAGCCCCTCAGACGGGAAGGCATTCAGAAAAACCACTGGGGAAGAGTGGCCTCCTCAAAGTAGAGTTAACCTTAATGACAGGAATGAAGTAAAGCCCCTAGGACCTCCTTTTGCTGATGTGGCACAACTCAAAAGTGAGAAGAAGCACAGTGACTGCAACACTGGGCTCAAACATAATAAAATCATGTTCATGGCACAGTGAAGGGTAGTGTTTCATTATGTTGTACATTGGGTCACTATGAGTCAGATTAGACTCGACAGCACTTAACCAAAAATGACAAACCTGTGTCAGAAGATTGGCAATTGTTTGAGTTTATTCATTTTAAGTTAAAAAGAGGTTGAAAGTACACAACTATCATTTTTATGGTCCTTCCCTTTTATTCAACTTTTTAGTTAATCAACTAATTACTTTGTTTCAATGGCTTCTACTGTAGTTGCAAAGGTCACTATTGTTCTCCTTTGTGTTGAACTGAAAAGTTAATGTTATCCTGATTGTTTATTCTAGTTTCTCCTATGAATCCTATTATGAATCCATGTTTCTAAATTCATTTCTGTCTTGCTTATAGCTTTTTATAGTTATACCCTATGTTATCAAATATCCTTATTTACTGCTAAAGTATATAATAATGCTTCTGATACTGTAATAGTAGTTAACATTTGACAAGGGCTTAGTTTGTACCTAGACTCTGTATTAAGCATTTGGCTGATGTTATCTCATTAAGTCACTGCAACTCCCGTAGGGGAACTTCCATTATCATCATCATTTTATAGACAATTGAGGCACAAAAAGGGAAAATAGGTTGACCAAAGTAACACAGTTTACGATGGTGGAGCCAGATGCCAACCTAGATGGAATCCAGATCCTGCTCTCACAACCACTTTGTTATTTATTTTTAAACATCATAATGTTGGTTTTTTTCATTTTCATCTTATTTTGAATGTCATAAGTATCACTTTCTTGAATATGTTTATGGATCCTTTTTAGATAACAGAGGAACAGACTGATTACCTGCCTATGTTCCTTTATGCCCAGAAGGTAACAAAACACTGGCTGTTTCAGACAGTGGGCTGTCTGTGAGCAACTTTGCTAAATCTGAAAATGAGACAATGTGACTAGTGCAGCACTTTGTACCCCAGGTGATAATGAGTTATGCAGAGGGACACGAGCAAGTGTGCAAATGTGTGCATGCGTGTGCAACATGTCCCCTGTCCCTGCTGTTCACTAATAGGGAGCTGGTATTTTAGTGCCCTTTTGTGCCACTGTGCTTTTAACTGCTGCTTAGATAAGGAGTGATATCCCTTCAGCTGTGCATAATAGTGTTGTAATTCCATCAAGGGGCCTCAATAACTTCATAAACCCTGACAGAAAAGCTGAGTGGATTTTCATGTCACCAAAACACCAAGATGGAATTACAGCCTTAATTTACTGGATGTAGCTTTTGGGGGTACATTACTTAATGTTAAATCCTATTAAAAACAAATCAGCTAATGCCATCTGGCTGTTTCCATCTCATGGTGGCCTATGAGCCTCCACAGAATTTTGGATCTTTTGTTTCCTTCACCTTGCTGCTTCTGATCATTATTTTCTTCATCATCATAATTATCCTGTGTACCCCTGTCATGAATATCTTATATCCACATAACTTTTATTTTAAGTTCACAGAGGGTTTTCTTACATACGATCCTATTGGCCTCAATACTTGGGCTGGGCATGGTGACAAATACCTATAATCCCAGCACTTGGGAGATGGAGGCAGGAAGATGATGAGTTTAAGGCTAGCATGGGCTACATAATGAGTTCTCAAGCCAGTTTTGGCTACACACCAAGATCTTATCTCAGAACAAAAGAAAAACAAAAACAAACACCATAAAACAACAACAAAAACTTTCAATACTTGCTTTTCTCTACACTTGAACATATGAAGTTTAGTTATTCATGTCATATGGAACAAATGTTTATGGCCATTTTTTAAGAACTAAAACAACACTTGCACATTGAGAACTTTCCAAGTCAGGCACAGTAGTACACACTTGTAATCCTAGTGACTTGGAGGCAGAGACAGGAGGATTGAAAGTTAGAGGCCAGAGGCAGCCTGCAAAGTTTAGTGAGACCTTGTCTCAAAATAAAAAGTGAAAAATGGACTGGGGATGCAGCTCAGTGGTAAAGCACTTGCAAAGAAAGCATGAGGGCCTGGGTTCAAGCCCCCCTGACCCCCTGCAGTCCCAGAAAATAAAAAATAACAACAAAAAGAACTTTCCCATAGCTCAGGAGGCATAAAGTGGCATAAACCTTTCCTTCTGTCTCTCAAAGTGCCTCTTCCTGCAGTGGATCTCTGTTAATAGTTTCTTTTGAATCATTCCAAAAATCTTATCCATACACCATAATTTATAGCATTCCAGAAGAAAGGTTATAAATTGACATTTACCATTTTATCCATTTATCTATCCATCTTTCCTTTTCTATGTATTCAAATGAGATTACCTGCCCCATGTCTTTTTAAAGTAATTATGTATTCTAAGTATCTTTTCATATTATTTCAAGTAGTTTTCTGTCATTCTTTGTAGGCACCCTACAACAATGTCAACCACTTTAAAGTCTATTTTCAAAACATTATTTTAGGTCACATTATTGTTTAAGGACACCTGAGGTTGAAGAGATGGCCTTATGTTGGCCAGATCTCAGTAGAACAGATCTCAATTCAATCTATCAGAGAAAAAAGGAAGTTTTTTTTTTTGTTTGTTTGTTTGTTTTGAACATGATTTCTTGTACTCTATGTTTAGTATAAAAGTAAAGCATTCTAAAATGGCATTGCAGTGCCATATCACTGTGGGACTGGTTGGAGCCCACACAGGGAGCAGGCACACGGTTGAAGGAGGGACCCTTGACCAGGGGCGCGGAGGCTAGTTACATAACATATGATGTACCATGTTACTTAATCCATCTGAGCTCAGTTTTCTTACCTGTAAAGTGGAGTTAGTCATATCTACCTCATATAAGTGCAGTGCTCATTAAATGCGATGATGACCCTTGGCTTGGTAAGTGGTGGGTTCTGAGTACTCTGAGTCCTTCTACAGCTTCCTTGGAGGAGGGTGCATTTTGAATAGCTGTCATCTTTTTGCAACTCAGTATTGATTGCGTCACGGAATGGGATGGACTTCGAAATGTGATTGCAAGAGCTGTTCTCATTGCTTTATAGTTACATATTGTTTGTTATTTTCCCCCTTGCAGCTTGGCCCGTGGCCAGTGCTCTGTAAATCCTAGTTGATCCAGAGATATGTGTGCTTTGGATGTTGTGTTGGGATGCTGGCTAGTTAGGGCTGTCAGTGAATTACTGAGTTTGGAAGAAAGGTCTGTACTCTCAAGTGAGTGTTCCAACACACCTTCCAAAGATCTTCTCTTTTTAACAGGACAGCTGAGTGCAGATTTCCTAGTATGCATGACTTTTCAATTTAACTTTTTGCTCTAATAGACTTCCTGTGTGGTGATATGTATTCCATAAGACACAGGTGCTTCAGCAGGCTAACATGCTTGCCTTGTATTTTGCAGTATGTTAAAAAAAGCAGTAATGTATTTTCTTAGGAAGACAAGTTCTCCAGAGGACAGAACTGCTAAGATAAACTGCATTTTGAGGAGACTTACAGGTGAATGCCAATTCTCACCTCTGCTCAGTTCTGAGTGGGCAGAGCTATCGTTAGGAAAGGACACTGTTGTCTCATGAAAATACTGGCCAGCGTAGATAGAGCTAGAAGCAGAGAAGGGGCAGGGGGAGGGGTGCATTAATCCCACAGACATTTGCAAAGGCTGGAGAGACAATGCACACCTGGGGGCTGCTCTTTGGTGAATGTCCTTGCAGGAGTGAAGAGGAACAGACAGATCTGGCAGGGTCTGCCCTGCTCTGGTAGCATAAGCCATGGGGATGGTGAGAAGTTGCAGATAAAGAATTGATGGGGGCAGCATCTGTCACTGTGAAGGAGGAGTGTGTATTTCAGCACTTTGTAGATCAATGTTATAGTTCTGGAAATGGTCCTCTTGAAGTTAGCAAACTTCCCCATTTTTGAGAAATTCCTTCCTAAAATCCAAAGTCTAAGAAGTCTACATCAGCCAGCCTAGGCTATAAAATAAGACCCTGTCTCAATATGGATTTTTGTTTTTCATTCTTTCTGCTTTTCTGTGTTTTTTAAGCTTTTCTTTTCTACCTTTATTGGTAAATGATGATGTGGTATGGAGTAATACAGCACTGGCTTTTTCTATTATGCAACTATTATATCACTTTTGGTTACACTTTTATCAACTCACAAGGTTTATGGAGCCTTATGACTAATACGTAGTAAAACTCAAATGCATATTTGTGTTATATTCCCCTATCAAGCTTTTAAGAATAAAAAGGTAGTAATCATTTTATCATCAAGTCCAGCACCTTGCTCATGTTAATCAAGAGCTCTAACACTGGGCTGTATCCTTAGCTCCTGTTATTTATTTGTTTTTTTAAAATCTAGCTTGCTAAAAAGAAAACAGTCTACTTTACTGTTATTACTAATGCCAAAGGCCAAATCAAAATCAAATAAAACAAGAAAAATTAGAAGATCTCTGTCTCTCTCTTACCATCTACTCTGCCTACTTGGACGCTTTTACTGGGACTTTGGAGATGGTGAACTATCTTTTTACTAGTATGTCTTTGGGTGATTAATTTGAATTAAGTCCTCTCATTGCCTGCTCATGGTGCAGGCAGCACTTCTTCCCTTTGGAGGGAAGCTAAGATGAATTTCTTTTCTTTTGCCCTAAGTAGCCTGTTAAGAAGAGTGTAGACTCATTCCTTTGCTCTCACAGGGGGTTATATAGTTTATTACTCAGGCTGTTTTCAGAAATGTAAATCATCCACTGCTGCTGCTGCTTTAACTGACAAAATCTGAAAATACACATATGTACATACACACACACACACACACACACACACACACACACACGGGCATGCAAGAAGAAGGGGGACCATTGGTAGGGAGGAAGGGAATCAGATGGAAGGAGGGGAATCATGAGACGGTAATGAGGGAGGGGACCATGAGCAATGTACAGTGATATGCATGTATGGAAATGTCATATTGAAAACCATTAAATTGTACACTAACTTAAAAATTACTGGTGAAAAGGAACAATATATTTAAATTTTTTCTTTTGTTTTCTTTACCCTTATTAAATTGTCTTTCACATCTCTAGTGCACAGAGCTGAATTAATCGATACTATAAACTGATTTCTCAAATTATAGTACATAATCATCACTAATCTGAGATCTCCGCCAGCACTGTTTTTTACCACCCCCTCAAATCTTTAGTCCCCATCCCCATTCCAGAGGCACTCACTCTAATATGTTTATTATATGACACTGTAATATATTTATCTAATATGTTTATTACATGAAATCTGAACATATCCTTGTAAAACATAGTTGTTTGTGTGTTTAAATTAAATGGTGATGTGCTATCCCTTGTGGAACAGCCAACAACTTAAAAACAAACAAACAAACAAACAAACAAACAATTTTTTAATTGTGGTGGAGCCAGGAAAAAATAATGGCCTTGAAGAAGAACCAAATCATGCCATTTTCAGGAAAATAGATGGAACTGGAGATCATCATGTTACATGAAATTAGCCAGACTCAGGAAGACAAATATCATGTTTTCTCTCATATGCAAATCTAGATTTTAAAAAACCATGAAAGTAGAAGGGAGACATTTTTGGGAAGAGAAATGAGAACAGTGGAGAGGTGGGCAAGAAAGGAGGATGGGGTGAAGAAGATCAAAGTATATTATATACATATATGAAAATGCCATAATGAAACTCATTATTTTATATCATTAATATATGCAAATCCCCCACTTGTCTGTCAGCTTGTCATGCTGTGGGGGCTTGCGTGTTGCTGTGATGCTGAAAGCTATGCCACTGGTATTTTAGGTAACAGCATGGCCACCCACGGTGGACAGATTTCAGGTGAGCTTCCAGACTAAGACAGACTAGGGAGAAGGACCCAGCAAACATAGTCCTGAAATAATTAGCCTTTGAAAATCCTATGATTAGCAAAGAAGCACTAGCAAATATAGCACCAGAAAATGAGCCCCTCAGGCTGGAAGACATTCAAGAAACAAGTAGAGATGAAGTATGTCCTCAAAGTAGAGTCAACCTAATGGCAGGAATGGAGTAAAGCCCTTGGGATCTTTTTTGCTAATGTGGCACTACTCGAAATGAGAAGAAACCTAGTGGGTACAGCAATGGGCTCAACATAAATGGTGTACATGGCACAGTGCTGGGTAGTGTTTCATTCTGTTGTACCTAGAGTCACTTTGAGTTGAATCCAATTCAATAGCACCTAACAACATCAACAAATATATGCAAATAAAAACATTAAAAATGTCTTCCAATAAATGCCAGCATTAACTTTAAAAAAAGACACTCATATATAGAAAAAAATATGTGGCAAATCATTTCCAACACACATCTCAAGGAAAAATGTTATTTTTTTTCTTGCAACGTTTTATAGATATATGCTTTTTGTTGGGGCTGTGGTTTACTGCAGTTGGTGGAGTGCTGCTCTGAGCACTCTGAGGCCCTGGCTTCGATCCTCAGCACTGCAAGAATGGGAGAAGAATTTGGCAGCCCACTCCTACAACCATCCACCATTAAAAACCCTATGAATAGCAGAGAAGCATGGTACAGTTTTGGGAAGTGTATCATTTGTTATACATAGGGTTGCTATAAATCAGACTGATTCAATGGCACCTAACAACAACACAACATGCTTGTTGTATATTTCTTCACTCTTTCTAACTGCTATATAGTATTTCATGGTAGGAATCTACTCATTTCATTTATTCATTACCATAATCAATTTTAGATCATTTCCATCACCCCAGAAAGAAACCTCATACCCACTAGGCATCACTTCTCATCCTCCAACTTCTCAGTCCTGGGCAATGAAAATCTACTTTCTGTCCTTGCAGATTTACCTGTCTGGACTTTTCTTATAAATGGCATCATACCCCATATGATCTGCTGTAACTTTCATTGGGCATAATGTTTCAAGGTTCATTCATGTGGTAGCATGTGTCACAATTTCATTCCTTTTAATGTCCCCATAATATTCCTTTGTATGGATCTACCACATTTTGGAAAAGGATGTGCTTGTTGTTTGTTTCATCTATTTTGATTTTCTCTGAGGATTAGAAGGTCACATCTTGTTTTAGGTAATGTTGATTTATTCCTTAACAGCAATGAGGCAATGAGGAAGTTCTGGATTTAAATCCTGCTTTTAGTGGCCTACCTTTAGCTTTCCTCATCGTTGAAGAGCTCTCTGACTGTGCCAGTCAGCAGTCACCTTTCTTGCTTCTTGTGTTAGTCAGGATTCTATAGAGAAACACCAGTAGGAGATATATCTATATCTCCATATTGTTGTTGTTAGATGCTATAGAGTCAGTGTCCAACTCATAGCGACCCTATATACAACAGATGAAACAGTATTGTTAGTGCCTCTCTGTTATTCATAGGGTTTTCAATGGCTGATTGATTTTTGGGAGTGTGTTGCCGGGTCCTTCTCCCAAGCCCACAGTACCTGATGTTCCCAGGCAGTCTCCCATCCAAGTACTAGCTAGACCTGACCCTGCTTAGCTTCTGAGATCTGACAGGATCCGACACCACAGTGGCTATCTCTCCCCGTACCCCGTCTCTCTCTATATATATGTATATGCACACACACACACACACACACACAAACACATACACACACACGCACATATGTATTTGTATATATACAATATATATTATACAAATATATATTATACAACATATATTGTTTACATATTATACAAATATATATTATACAAATATATATACACAATATATATTATGCACACACACACACACACACACATACACATTTGTATAACTAGAGAGAAAGGGGTGGGAGTTGGGGGGCTGGCAATTATGTTTTACAGCAGGCCAGCAGACTAGAAATTCAGATAAGAGTTGATGTTGCAGACTTGAGTCCAAAATCTGTATGCAAGAAACTTGGAAACTCAGACAAAGATTTTATGTTGCAGTCTTGAGGCAGAGTTACTTTTTTGGGAAACCTTAGTCTTTGTTCTTCATGCTTTCAACTGATTGGATGAAGCTCATTTACATTATGGAACATAATCTGATTTACACAAAGTCTAGTGATTTAAATGTTAATCACATCTAAAAAAATACCTTCATGGCAATGTCTAGGTTTTTGTTTGAGCAAACAACTGATAATCATGCCTAGACAAGCTGCCACATAAAATTAACCATCACACCTCTGGACTCTTGTTGTCTGGACCATTTATTTGATCTGGAATTATATGCAGGCAGGATAAGGATACCTCTGGCATTGTTTTCTTTTGGAATTTGAATTTGTAAGTGAATAGATTTGTCTTTCCAAGTGTTTGAAGACAAAGACCATGTCTTATAGTTTTATGGTGTTCCTGGAGTACCCAGTGGGGTGCTACACATATCTTGCTTAATAAACTACTATCTACCAATGAAGGCATAGAAAGTAGCATTTTGAAGATAGCATCAGAATAATTATATGCAGTTAAGAGTGGAACGAGGCACCTTGGCATATGTCTGTCATCTCAACAACTCAGGAGGCTGAAGCAGGAGGATTGTGAGTTTGAGGCCAGAGGAAGCCTGAGTAACTTAGCAAGACCCTGTCTCAAAATAAAAAATAAAATGGGGCTGCACTGTGGGCCAGTGGTGGAGCATTTACCTAGGATGTGATGCCCTGGGTTCAACTCCCAGTATTGAAAAGAAAGGAAGAAAGAAAAGAAAGAAAAGAAAGAAGAGAGAGAGAGAGAGAGAGAGAGAGAGAGAGAGAGAGAGAGAGAGAGAGAGAGAGAGAGAGAAAGAAGAAGAAGGAGGAGGAAAAGAAAAGAAGAGAGAAAAGAAAAGAAAAGAAAAGAAAAAGGAAAGACAAGAACTTTGGTATTTTGTATCTCATTCAAAGGCACTAACAAATTCCCCAAGCAATTCTTGACTGGAATTTTAGTTGAATCAGTTTTGTGACCGGGAAAACATTTCAATTCCCATTTTTGGCTTTAATTTGAGTTTAAACTCTGTGAAACTGGCCCATGAATTTCATGCTGTTCTCTTGGTCTGTTCCACAAGGGAAACATTTCACTATTCATGAGACATCTTGACGGTTCCTTTGGATACATGTAGCTCCATCATCTCTAGTCCTTTTTGGCTTTCTATTTCATATACTTTGCCACTAAAGGTTTGATGCATTTAATATACTCTGTGGTGTTGGGTCCCAACTTCTGTAAACTCCAAAAGACTTTTGCTCTGTAGTTTTATTAATAATCAGTGAAATGTCTCCTAAGATGGTCTAACCTGTCTCAGGGTTAGCCAACAAATGCACCAGATGACAGTGTCAGATGACATCCATGGTACCACCCTAAAAATAAAGAATAATCACAGAAAGACAATTAAGCACTAGGGCATTGGTGGGGCCAAGTAAACGTGGAGAAAGTTAAACATGCACAAATATCTGGCTCTCGGTCTTAAATATATTGGAAACTTTCCAAAATTCAGAGCATCGAAATCCCCATGATGCTAGCTCAGTGAATTTCCATACCATCTGAGTCTCTACTGACCTTTGGAAAACAGCAGATTCTTCTTGTAGCCACACGGCCAGTTTTCCTAAGGGCTAATTAACCCAAATTATGTTTTTTCCTAATTACTTTGTTAAATCTTACCATGAATCATTTTTCTCTATCAGTTTTCCTTGCACCAGAGGTTCTCAAACTTTCTCAGTTCTAGACACCATCAGTATTTCAAAATTTTCTTCTGGCAGGCCTAGGCTAAAAGAAATTCTACACCATTCTGTTCCATTCTACTTACACAGGAGTCAGGTCCAAGCACCTCACTAAGTATGTGAGCATCTTTGTAGCAATTTAAAATAAATAATACACAGGTATTATAAGTATAAAAATAATATTTTTATTTTGTTCTTAATCACAATTACCTTCTAATTGGATGTGTGCAGTTGTTGAGTTCTACCCAAGATTTTAGAAAACTTTAGATTGGACATCCCCACCCTCCTTTGCTGTTCCACATGGATTTTTTCATGATATTAGCTTTTTATCATAGCAACCACCAAAACTCCAGCCTCGTGAAGATGTGTTGTAATTTAAAGGCATATAGTATGATGTAATGTTGAAATACCGACAACCCGAAGTTTTCATAGCATCTAACAGATCTCAAGTACTGCTGTGTGTCTCTCAAAATTTCAAATGTCTTGTGGCATCCAGGTGAGATCAATGTAGCACCTTGAGGTATGTAGGCACACAGTGTGGGAACTGTAACCCTACATATTAAGTGTGACTTGTTAGATCTACCATTAAAATCTGTCAATTCTAAGAGGAATGGGGATTTCTGATTTCTACTTAAAAGTGGACATTTTCTTCACAAAATCACGTTCTGAGATTTTCTTCACAAAATCACGTGCTGACCACACCAAGGCTTTCTTCATACTTGGAGGAAACCCGATGCTTATGATCACATAGGATTCCCCCCCCACCGCTCCAATTCTCTACCTTTTGAAATACAGCCTGCTGTTTCCTTCCCTAATTCCTTGTTAAAGACCACATAAACCAAAAGACCCTGGTGAGTAATGCTGCTCAGTTCATTGAATACCTGTTGTTTTTTCAACTTCCTGTTTTATTTTGGTTATTAATTATTATGCAGCCTCCCAAGTAGGAGATACTTGCTGTAGAACCTAGATATAGGGAAAATGCTGGGGTTTTGCTCAGTTGGTGGAGTGCCGTGCTGCACTCTCTGAGGACTGGGGTTCGATCCCCAGCACCTCAAAAACCACAGAAGGCTATAGCAGCCCACTCTCGAAACAATCCTGAAACATTCAGCCCATGAAAACCCTACTAGGGTCACTATGAGTCAGACCTGACTCAACCACACCTAACAACAACAACAACAACAACATAGAAGTTACACACTGTGGTACTTGTCATTTTTCATGGTTTGCTTTGAACCCTTAGTTGTTTGTGAGCCACCAGATGTCACATGAACTAAGAGCCCAGAGCACATCGGCCACCTGGTGGCTTTCGCTTGCCTGTTTGCTCGCTACTTTACAACTGTGCATTGTTAATACCTCAGCCTTTGGTTGCTTTTCTGAAGAAGTCTCATGACATCACTAAGCTTCAGGCTCAAAGATATTTTATCCTTATTTATGTCTCTCCTTATTCTCTTAGAGATTGAGTTCTTGCTGCTGTTGCTCCTCCCCCCCTTCTCCTCTGGTTGTTGCTGCTGCTTTTCCTCCTCCTTGTCCCTCCTATTACCATTTCCATTGGTTCCCTGGGAATCTGTTAGTCCTGAAGAACTCAACCCTCAGCACCTAGCCAGAGGCTGAGTGGCTACAGTAGCTGGAGTGTCAGGCTGTGCTCAGATCCCTGGATTCAGGGCATTATTCTAACAGACAGGGAGATGAGGAATGGAATAAGGACTGCTGCATTGCGGAGGTGACAAGAGAGAAGCTGGACTCAAAATGCCCATGCTCGGCACTTTTGCTTTCTGCTTTAATAAGTGACTCAGATGTTGGTCCTGTGCTCCTCAGTGCCTGGTCTCTTCTCTGACTTCTTCCTGCAGCATCCCCTCTTCCATCCCTTACTTCCTCAACTTTCCTCACACTTTGCCCTCCACCTTTGACCCTAGCCTGTAAAATGTTCCAGTGGCTGTCCCCAGTCAGGTGGATATGGCCATAACTCCTGCATGATATCAATAACCGTGCTAGTGAAGCCAATGAGGTAATTTTCCCTGAAGCTCTAAATATAATTTAACAAGTTAAACACTGTAACATTGTGGCGAATGCGCTATTAAGGGACTGTAAATTGCTTACATTGCATCAATAAACACAGTGCCCTCAAGCGAGGGGCTGTTAAGAGTTTATAATCTAAAGCAGCGGTTGGAGTATCACCCCGAGGGAGGCTTTGGCTTCAAGTCAGATAAAAACAAAGCAGCCAAGGCTTTCCATGATGCCAAGTGCACATAGGAACAGCGCATGCTTTAGGGGATAAGTACTTTTTGAATGCCTGATGTGGATTTGCTGAGAAACACATCTGTTATCAAATTTGCCAATGATTAATTTGATTCTTCCATTTCTACAGAAAACAGGAGAAGTGAAGTTGATGGTTACAATTGGTATATGGCCCCCTCCCCTGCAACAGACTCATGTCATACCACTTTCTTGGGATAAGAACAAAGATTTCCCTATCATCTACTCTCACACATTGCGTACACCCTATAGGATTATGTGCATAAAAATGACTTTGCATAATTAAATTATCTTTGATGTGGTTGAAAGGGTGCAGAGTTTTAAAAGTTAATGGCATCTTTTGGAAGTAAAATCATTCATTTTTCAGATTTTGTAAGCCCGAAGGTTTCTTCCCCTTTGCTTCCTTCTCCCTGGTGTCTCCCCCCCCCGACCCCGCCAAATCCTTCCACACACCCATGCCTCTGCCCTGCAGTTCCTTCCAGTTCATATTCTCAGCCAATTGGTGACTAACCCTTTCTGTGTTTTAACAGTTGTATAGAGTATTTGGTCTAAAATATTTGCATTTGAGCAGTTGAGCTGGAAAGCTCTTTATTGTTGTTGCTAGGTGCCTGCGAGTCACATCTGACTCCAGGCAACCCTCAGAAGGTTTTCAATGATTGAATGTTTCAGATCACTTCAGGAGGGCAGTGGACCGCCATGTCCGTCTCCTGTATTTTTGCAGTGCTAAGGATTGAACTCGGGTAGAGTGCAGAACAGCACTCTACCAACTGAGCTAAATTTTACAAATGTTACCTCATTAATCACCACGGCCATCAGACAACAGTGTTTCCTTATATTTAAAAGCGGTGGAGAAAAGAAAGCTCCGAGTGATCTGGAGACCTGAGCACGATTGCTTGGTAAGCGGCAGGGGAGTGACAGAGGGAGGGAACTTGTCATCTCAGGCCCATTCCACCCCACCCTTACTCTTCACTTCATATTCACCACGCTGGCTGATCTTCTTAGGGTAGTGGATCTCCTGCAATTTCTGAGCATTTTGGTTTTTATTTCTGTTTGCTAGCTGAGCAACATTTTAAGCTTGAAGCTCCTAAATAGAATGAAAGGCTCATTTCCTTTTATTATAATCAGGGCTTTTCTGAGAGTACAGAAACTTTCCCCTTCATACCCCTGATTGCTGGAACTCAATGCCCAACTCCTGCTGCCAGGTAGTAAGTGTGAGAGATGGGTGTATCATCAAAACAGCAACCGAAACACCCTCTGTGCTTATGTGACCATCATCAGGCAGTGGCTTGACTCTTTCCTCTGCCGTCTTGACTGTGCCATTCCACTCT
Source organism: Pedetes capensis (assembly GCA_007922755.1). Taxonomy (NCBI): domain Eukaryota; kingdom Metazoa; phylum Chordata; class Mammalia; order Rodentia; family Pedetidae; genus Pedetes; species Pedetes capensis. The sequence goes on from VMDO01001462.1 coordinate 199,951, forward strand.
TTGCCCCATCCCTCCAGCTGCACGTCATATGTCTCTGAGACTTTGCCTACCAGAGTGCCATCAGGGGCCCAGGCCTCCCAGTGTCCTGGGCAGAAAGGTATCTGAAGACAGGAGAAGGAGAGAGATGACATAGGTTGGTTTTGTCTGGGGCTCACACAGGCATGGCTTTGGTTCTAGGGCTGGGTTGAAATTAATTCTCTGTGGTGAAGAATGAGGCAGGCAATTTCCAGCAAAATTTCTTATACATTTGATGACTAAAACTGTTTCCAGCTGGTCTAGCCGTCTCCATTAGAAAATAGGCTACTCTTCAGGAGGCATTTCCACTGACAAGCGTCAGCCTGGCTTGCTCTTCCTGTATCTCTGTGCACGCAGATGCAATTCTGTTTTCTTTCCCGGCATGCTTCACATGCATGAGATAACGCTCCAGGTGGGCTTCCTAGGTCTTGATGATAAATTACGAAAACACTCAGGTCAAAATATTTTCTAGGCAGGAATAACTTCATCTTACTTTTAAGTGGCTTTAGTTAAGTTTTCAGATTCTCTAGCACTATAAGACTCTTTCCCTAATTTATTTCATAAAAAGCAATCCAAATATATCATGGGAGATGCACCATAGTTTTTCCTTTCTTTCAAGTAATGCATTTTTGTATAAACATGTTGTTTATGAAAGAGCCTTTCACGGATGCTTTGTGTTGCTTTTGCACAAGAAAATACATTTGAAAGGAATTCTCCCCAGCCTGGCATGTAATGTTTCATTAGCCAACATAACCTTGTTTATTTGCTTTTTAAAATTTTATTTGGGAAAGGAAATCAATTTGCACCCCTGACATGCTGCCAGGTTCCTGTTTATAAGCACACAATAGGCAGCTTAGAGGGGGTAAAAATATATAGTTTATGATTTCAGCATTAAGTATGACACAATCTGTGTATGAAACCATAGAGGCGATCGTGTCTTCCTGTCCCTGCAGCCACACTCTGCTGGTTAAGCTTTTTATCAGAGTGTTATTCAATGTGCTCGAAATAAATAATCTTAATTGTGCTGGGCACTCAAAGCGTGAGGAAGAATTGTCAGAATAAAAGCAACTTTTGTTTGTTTGTTTTTTGTTTTTTGTTTTGTTGTTGTCATTTGCTTTGTTTTTGAGAGGATGTTATTGGGAGTCAGTGTTATAATGGTGCGGTGCTTTGGGGAGGCTAGAAGTGCCCTTCCAGTTTAATGAAGAGTGTTCTAGGGCCTCCTGTCAGAGACTCCAGTTGGCTAGACCTGAAGGCCAGGGTGCCTGTCAGAATCCTTTCCCTTTCCTCCAGTCCCCGCAGTGGTGATGCCAAGCAAATGGTCATCCACTGAACTCAACCCTAGCTCCTACCTCCTTTGATTGCCTTTGGACATTTTCTTTTCTCCGAGATAAAGTCATTTTTTCATTGGCCCAACATACTGAGGTCCAAACAGGACCATGAGATAAAGTCATTCATCCCACTTGGCGGCAGTAAAACTCTAAAATCAAATCTCCCATCAGCTGAATGAGCCCTGGAAGAGGAGTCAAGAAACCCAGATTCTCATCCTACTCTATCCACTTAGATGTGGGCCGCTGGTCTCTGTTTTTTGCTCTGCCAAGGAGCTGGAGTCAAGGATGGCTGTGCTGTCAGTTCTAACACTCTGAGCAGGTACTTAGAATTCTCCTAAAAAATCTTTATGACAAACTTGGAAGTCTTCCCTTCCTGTCTTCCCAGCCTGTGTCCAAACCCAAAATCTTGTTTGTGTCTGAAGTGCTATCCTTATTCCTATGGATAACTTCTCCCTCCTGTTCCTGCCTCAGCTTCCCTGGTGTTAGAAATTACCTTAACTTTCATGGTTCTGCTGTTTTTCTTGTTCCTTTCCATTTTCTTGAGTTACAGTGGAAACCTAACCTGTTGTGTTGTTGTTAGGTGCTGTTGTTGTCCAACTCATAGTGACCCAATATACAACAGGAGAAACAGTATTGTTAGTGCTTCTCTGCTATTCATAGGGTTTTCAGTGGCTGATTGATATTTGGGAGTGGATTGCCAGGTCCTTCTCCCAAACCTACAGCACCTGGTGTTTCCAGGTGGTCTCCCATCCAAGTACTAACCAGGCCCAACCCTGCTTAGCTTCTGAGATCTGACAGGATCAGATGCCACAGTGGTACAGGTGCAAGCATAACCTAACCATTAAATCCTGCATATTAAAGGTGTTGTAACTCTAGCCAGCCCTTCTTTGGTCATAGACACTGTGCCAGGAGGTAGGATGGGATCCTTTTCCTTCCATCCTTCTATTCACAGGGTCAGCTGTTAGCCACAGTCTCTCTTTGAAGGCCCAGAAGGCTTTTCCCATTTTTTTTTCAGGGGACCTTTCATTTGGCTGTGCACACCACAAGCTCTAGGAATGTTCTGTATGTGAATCTAGAAGGTTCATATACTTGTACTGAGGAGGGAAGTAGACTTGGGAGAGAGCTTGAATACAAAGGGGAATCTTTCATTATGCATCTGTGCTAGTAATTAGAGGGCACTATTGAATAGACACAATTGGATTGTGTCACAAAAATTAAGATAAAAGACCATAAGTATTCCACCCTCACCCTCCACCCTGGCTCAGCATTCCTCCTCACTCCCTGGTCTTCCCTTGAGTTTGTAAAGTCAGTCCAAGGATTCTGTGCAGTGGTAGTCTTCTGGCCGTCTTAGAGTAAAAAGCATTATATTCATGTACATGTATATAGAAAGTTTCCTTAAGCATCCTTAAGCATCCTACTTGCTCCTAAGCATCTACCAAATATGAAGGTATGAAAGGCAGTTGGAATCGAATGAGCAATATATAAGACATGGTATTTATAAGGGCCCCAAGGCTCTGGGAAAGTCTCTTCCTAGGCCAGTAGAGAACTAGATTTTATCTCCAAACATTGTCATTGTTCCATGAAAAGGGAGATGGAGTTGATAGACAGCTGCCCAGATAAATCAGTCCTGGGTATAACTGCAGAACTGAATTGCAGGCAAAGCTGCTTCGCCAGCATCAAGATAATCCAAGAAACTCGAATTCTTCATAGTCATCTTTTGCCTTGAGCATGCCTTTTATCAATGGATGTAAACCGTTAAAAAATGGCTTTGTATTGAGATTGTATTTGACTTTTTAGGGCAGATCTAAATTTCAAAATTTATCTGTAGGGGTTTGAAGACCATTTCATAAAGTGATGAGTGAACTGTGTAGGTGAGAAAGGTTGGGCACCCTGGCCTTCAGGTCTAGCCAATTGGAGTCTCTGGCAGGAGGCCCTAGAACACTCTTCATTAAACTGGAAGGGCACTTCTAGCCTCCCCAAAGCACAGCACCATTATAACACTGACTCCCAATAACATCTCAAAAACAAAGCAAATGACAACAACAAAACAAAAAACAATTGGATTTCTTTTAAAGTAACCACATGATACTCAAATGTTAAAAAAAAAACAAAAACAAATTGATCCATGGAGCAAGCAAGCAAACACACATGGGTCATTAGCACAGGAACAGGAAAATCTATGGAATGGGAGGGTTACAAGGGCTTTAGTGCCGTCACTCACTGAGAGCTCCAGAAATGTGGGTGTGGTTCTCATATGGGTCCCTGACTCCCATGGGGCCTCCTCTCTATTTTATGTTTTGAAATATTTTTTTCTTAGTCTACTGAATAATCAGTAAGTCTGTCATATCTTCAAGCAGTCAGGAGAGCACAACAGAATGAAAATGAACTCAAGATGAACTAGTATAGAATGTTCCAGTTGCTGACGACTAGGGACATATACACTTGGAGTCATAACACAAGAATGGGAGGCTGCTGGGGATAGGACCTAAATAAAAATATTTCATGGCATTAGCACTTCTGCTTAGCAAGCCAACCCATAAATCCTGGTTGTCTAGGGTAGAAAAATGCGGCTTCTAAATGTACCTCCTTTTCTCCTGCTTAATAACTTTGGCAGAAAGCAGAGTTGAGTTCCGTGCTGTGATGGCTTTATGGTACATAAACACCAGGTGCCAAATTCCTCCTTCTGTGACTCCCACAGATAAAGCCCTTCTTCTTCCAAGCCCAATTGTTTAGCCAGGAGGAAATGTAGACAAACAGGAAGCTGTGGCATGAAAGTGAGACCTCATTTTCAAGGTGTGTAACTGGGTTCAGAGAAGCCATGCTTGTCTGGACTCATCTGTGTGGGGTGGGGCTGGGTTACTTGGGCACACCAGGGGACAAGCATGTCTTAGCTCTGCCTTCCATTGTCTTTATCAATCCAATCATGATTTTTGAATGTATGGGTAAATGTAGAGTGATTTCATTTAGTGACTGTCTGACCTTAGATGGTTTAAAATCAAGAGAAAAGAAATAGATACTCCCCGTTTTTTCTTTTAGTCATGCAAGTAGAATGGAATTTAAAATGTATCACTGAGGTTTCTGATTTTTTTTTTGATCCCTTGGATGTCCTAACCTCAGATACACATGCACATGTGCACACCTACATGAACCATCTGGTAAAATACTAGTTTTGTTTGTACATATTAGGATCATGGTTGATTTTTTTTCCCTTCCCACTTATTTTTTTTTCTTGTGCCATTTTTCTCTAGAGAACCAATGTACTACAAATGTATTGCTTATAAAATAAAAGTAAGACATGTTTATTGAACATGTCATTGCACTGGATATTTTCTGATGCCCACCCAAGCCCATTTCCACTGTGCTCTCCGCCCTGAGGGCTGACCGTGCATGCTATATTGATGAGCGCCTTTAATTTGTATTTCTACGAAGTGGGCATGGGCATCCCAGCAGGTTCCAGAGAAGGAGCAGTGGTAGACTGAGTGTCAGCCCTTTGGGCTCCTTCTGTTGGCTGCTTCCTCTGAGCAAGGGCCACAGCTATTGTCAGGCAGCCCTCTACTTACTCATCTCTCCTCCCTGATCCAGCTAACCTCTCTGTCTCCTGTGAATCCTGGAAAACTCTCTCTTCTATTCCTTTTGTAGGCCTAAAGATGCTAATAGGCCTCTGCCAAAACCAGCCCCACAGAACTGCCCTGTGTCACTCCCTGTGCTCTGCGCACACCTCTGCACACAGCCCCTTTGTTAAGTCCTCCTCAAATTATCCAATTTGACTGGGTCACTGGACTTCTACTAGGACTCCAAGTGATATAGTAGTTAAACTCCCCAGCTGAAGTTGTCCATTTACCTGTGTCACTTCCTGGGCTAACCAAAGCATCCCTTTCTTTCTGTTTGATTGGCATTTTGTCAACCCTGCAGAAGCAGTGGGGTCTGATGATACAATGGAGTGAAAGGAGATTTTAGAAATAAAGGAATACAATGGCATCAGAGGGCAGAGAATTCACAACTTTAAATGATGTATTTTAAAAACATTAGATCCAAGGGAGAAAACACATAGAAGAGATCATTGGTGGAGAAAAAAAAAATAGATCCATTGGATCTTCCTGTGTAATTTTGTCTTCCTGAATTCTTGTTTTGAGAATAGGGATCAGATATGGTCTGGGATGTTTGGATAAGGATAAATTAGGGAGGACATTAGGAATGGGAAAGGATAGATTAAGGAAGGGGAAAATGGAATCAAAGAGGCCAAACTGTCCTTTCCAGTAGAGTAGCCAGGCCTCCTAGGAGCCTCATTGGAAGGTAACATTAAAGCAAATGCTGGAAGAGGGGTTGGAATGAGCTGTGCAGATTTATGGGAAGAATCTTTCCACTCTGTGGGAACAGCCATGCCCAGGCTCACAGCTGTTAGCAGAACATCAAAAGGGTAGCATGAATCTAGTACAGAGTGAAGGTGAAGAGCAGTAAGAAATGAGATTGGAGAGTTAATAGGTGATATGGTGCAGGGTTTTGGATACCTTGCCCTCAATGTAAAAATGGAAACTGTCTCATTGACTCCCATTACACTTTTCTGGGGCCCTAACCGTAGCCCTATGGCATCCAATTCTGTCAGATCTTGGAAGCTAAGCAGGGTTGGGCCTGGTTAGTACTTGGATGGGAGACTGCCTGGGAACACCAGGTAGTGTAGGCTTGGGAGACGGACCCGGCAATCCACTCCCAAAAATCAATCTGCCATTGAAAACCCTATGAACAGCAGAGAACCACTGACAGTAGTGTTTCACCTGTTGTACACAGGGTCGCTATGAGTCGGATACCGACTTCATGGCACCTAACAACATTGACAACAGCAAGGACGCAAAGGGGGCTGGGATTTAGCTCAGTTGGTAGAGTGCTGCTCTGTAGTCTCTGAGGTCCTGAGTTCGATTCCCAGCACTGCAAGCATGGGAGAAAGATGTGGCAATCTACTCCCAAGGCAATCAGGAAACAGTCAGCCATTGAAAACCCTCTGAGGGTTGCTGTGAGTCAGACACAACTTGACGTCACCTAACAACAACAACAACAAGGATGCAAAGAATCTAAGTTGCTGCTAGTAAAAGTTTTAAAAATTTGCTCTTAAGAGCCTGTAAAACTTAGTGAGACTCTGTCTTAAAAAACAGAAAAGGGTCTGAGGGTACAGCTCAGTAGTAGAGCGTGTGCCTAGCACATGTGAGGGCTCAACCCCCTAGTACTGAAAAACAAATCTGCTATTAATATTCAGACAGGATTTCCAGAAGCTTCTTTGGGGAATGTCATGCCCAGTTATAGCCAGTTGCCAGTGTGCTATATTACAAGTGCTTTTGGTTTGCTATCCTTAAGAGAAAAATATTCTTTCTTTATATTAGGTTTTCTTCAAATATGACAGCTCAAACTTCTTTTTTTTTTTTATTAGAAATTTTTAATGTACATCATAATGTGATTCATTTTGACATGCTTTTCGTTGTGACAATTTTCATATATGCAATTTGATAAGCATTATTCATATAGGTTACCCCTTACCCTCATCTATGTTTCCCCCCTCCCCCCTTCCTATCTAAGTTTCCCAGCCAAGTCTTCTCTATCTTTTACTATATAGTATTTTTCTATATGTCCTTGGGTTCCATTTCTGTTTAAGATAGAAACTTTTCCTGTAGTGGTCT
>VMDO01001463.1:0-60000 GCA_007922755.1 Pedetes capensis
TTTAACTTTTTTGAGACAGGGTCTCGCCAAATTATGCAGATTGCCTCTGGTCTCGAACTTGCGATCCTCCTGCCTCTGCCTCCTGAGCCGCTGGGATTACAGGTGTGCTGTGCTTACAGTTTTGACATATATTGCTAGGAATTCTAAACAATTTGTAGGCTTCTAGCAATGCTTTACCATTTACCTCTTACCACACCAACCTCACCAACATGGGATTTCATTTTTTAATATTATGTTTTACTACTTTAATATGCACATGCCATACCTTGAAGTTAGCTTACAGATCTTTAGAGCCTACTAATGCTATGCATTTCTCATTTTATATATGTATTCGTTTGTGTAAAAAATTGTCAATATATCTTTGTACTTTATTTTAATAGACTAATTGTTTCCTCTTGGTTATACTGGAGTTTCTATTTCTATATCAGTTTTTCATATAATATCATTTTTGAGATTTTATATTCATTATCTAAATCATCAATAAATAGGGTTTTTCTGGTTTTTTTTTTCTATTAGCCCATTAATGCACACCATCCTATTTAAAGGACAGTAACGAATTAGCCAATTATTATTTCTCAGAACTTATATCAGGCTCGTGTCCATGCTCATGTTATCACACTATATTTCAACCCTATCTCCTGCCAGCTGTTTGCTTTTATGTTTACTCTAAGAGGAACTACAAGGTTGTGAGCATTTCCTTACAATGAGGGAGCCGCTGTCCTATAAATAGGACACTTTGAGTTAATGGTAAGACAATGCTTCAAAAAATGTTCTCAAAAATATTTGTATGTTCTAAATCGGATGCAGTGGTGCACACCTGTAATCCCAGCAGCTTGGGAGGCAGAGGCAAGAGGATCGCAAGTTTGAGACCAGAGGCAGTCTGCGTAACTTAGCGAGACACTATCTCCAAAAAAGTAAAAAAAAAAAAAAAAAACAGGCCTGGGGGTGCAGTTCAGTGGTCCAGCACTTGAAAATCATGCTAGCGCAAGGCCCTGGGTTCAACCCTCAGTACCGCAAAATACTGGACCAGAGGATATGAACACTGAAAACATTTTGTAGCCATTGCCAAGTTCCCAGCAACTACATCTTAAAGTACCTTCTCCAGAACAGTCAAGCCAATACTCTAGGGCATCAATTTGATTAACTTTCACAGTCTGATAAGTGAAAATACCTTATTGTTTTAGTTTGTATTTCTTTAATTTTTAATGTGATTCTTCATCTTTTCATAGATTTATTTTAATGTTTTTTCTCTATGGGTTTCTTACTTATATCTTTGGCCTATTTTTCTGTCAATTGTATGCCTTTTTGTAAGTACTTCTGAGAACATTTTGTATGTTAAGAAAGAGAACAGTTTTTAATAGATTGAAAATTGGTTGTAGAGCATGAGATTCTGATCTGCCTCAGGAAACTTAAGTCTAAAGTCTAGAAGGAAAATGCTCCCTTCAAGGAACAGTGGATGAGGTATTGCCACAAATGGGAATGGAGAGGGCCATTTATAGGTAATTTAGAGTTAAGAAAGTTTTTACAACAGATAGTTAGATCTTTAGGCCAAGAAATGAGGCTCTTGTCAACAAATATTCACTCTTCCCCAAGTGGTTTCAGCTCAAAAATGCTCTCTGGCCTTTTGACCTCTCCTCTGAATCTCTAATTTCCTCTAATAGCTGTCCAATCTTTCCTCTGCTTATAAAACTCAGCCCCAGCCACACACAACATGCAAATCAGGCAAGGTCTCTTGGTCCCTCTTCGCCTTGCACAAATGGGGAACACGGGTCCCAAAAAGGAAGGAATTATTTCTGGTCTCTCATTTCCTCCACCACTGGCTCTGGCTTCTTGAGTTCCTTTTTGTCTTCTCTAACTTGGTGGTCTGAAAGAAATTGTGATTGGTTGTCTTGCCTGGAAAAATCCATCTTATTTTGTGACTGTACCAATAGTTCCAACTTTCTTTGGCCTGAACTGCTTTTTTGAATCTCCTCCCACCCCTTGGGCTACCATGTGGGTGAAGGTCAATTTCTTTCCTTTGCAGACACTTCTTTCCCCTCTGAACTGTCCTTAGCTCCAAGGTTTTCATCCTCTCTGACTCCTCTTGAGTTGCATTTTCTTCCAGGCCCAGGGCACAGCCACCCACTTCTCTAGACAGTCTCTCCTGTCTGTCTGTCTGTCTGTCTTTTCTTTCTTTCTTTCTTTCTTTCTTCCTTTCTTTCTTTCTATCTTTCTTTCTTCCTCTTTTTGATTCTTAGGCTATATTATTGACATCCTTATCATCCTGACACCCACTGCTTTTGTGGGAGCAGCTCAAGGGAATCAGCTCACAGAAAGGAGTGGATCAGATAAAGCTTTCATCATAGAGGAGCCACCTCCACTGTGGCCAGCACCTTCACAATAAGCAGAATGGCTGTCATCAGGAAAGATGGAGAAATGAGATGAAGAAATGTCACATTGTCCCCAGATTTCAAGCTTGTGGGGGAGAGATTTGTGTGGTGGTCTCTTGGGGGTTTTTGAAATGTGCTAAGCAATCAGTTATACTTGAAAATTCTCATCGGGGTGTAGATACTTCTTTGAGTTTTTACAAAGAGCATTCACTTAAGAGGCATGAAATCATGGTTCCTGTTGACCCTGCCCTTCACAGCTCTGTGTTTGAGTAAGACACACAGCCCCTCCTGGCCTTAATTTCCCTATATATAAAATTAGAGAATTGGGCTAGAACATTTCTATGGATCCCTTCAGGCCCAAATCATGATAATTATCCATTTGGGTCTTGGTTGTCTTTCTAACTCCCTATCAGCCCTCTGAGCTGGAGAACAGACAGAGCTGTAGGTCTAAGCTGTCCAAGGGTGGACCCCTGGGGCTTGTGTTATACCACTTGTATATGTATATACCACATCTTCACTCTTCCTATGTCTTACCTCTTTCAAACCGGCAGGGGAGCATCGAAGGAACACTTGTTGCTGTAGTATATTCTCATACTTCAGTAGATAGTTCACTGACCTAGGAAAGGAACATTCCAGCATTATACTCTCCCCTCTCTTCCCCAACCCAGTTACCTCCCTGTTCCCACCCCAGCTCTCCAATCTTAGCCCTGTACTCAGGGTGCTAAAGAATCTGTTCTCGGGCCATTTTGTTCTAAGACCACTAGCAGCAAGCCCAGGCTGTGTCCTATAGACCAGAAAATAAACCAGGCTGTCATGTACCTGCTTTTGGCAGGCTCTGGGGGACTAGAGAAGATACCCTAATAAGGTGCACAGCCCTACGTGGTGGCCTGGGAAGGAGGTGGCCTCACCTCCATCCCCCTGGGATCCTCCTCCATCTAGCCAGGCGCACACTGAGCAGCTGATGCTTCTCCACTCTCCCTCCCCATTCTCCTGCCCTACAGTGCAGGGAAGGGCTTGGAGCCCTGGCATCTCCTGTTCCTGAAAGGGCACATTTGCCTCCCTTTCAGAGGAGGATCCTCCCAGACACTCACCTCCTGCCTTCTTTGTCCTTTTACCGTTGGGTGTGAACACACCCAGCAGTGCCATTCCTGTCTTGGAGGAATGCTCACAGCAGATCAGAACAGCAGGAAGACCTGCCTGAAGGGCGCCAGCAGAGCCCCACCAGTGTTAAGTAATAAGGGCCAGGTTTCTCTCACTCAGTTTTGGAGACTCACATTCTCAGGGGTCCCTCGTGCCACACAGTGTTCATGTCCAGGAGAATAGGACTCAGAACTACCATTAATCTGGGATATTCCCACATGCTGAGCAATATCATGGCAGAGGTCAGTGCTATGAGGAAGGAGGCAGGATGGAGCTGAGTGGCTTGTGCAAGGAGTGAGTGCAGACGGTCCTCCATTGCACGCGCACACACACACACCCTGGCTTTGGGTACACAGGTGCTGCCCTCAGCCGGCTTTGAAGGCTTGCAGGAAACCCAACAAAATCACCAACATCTACAGTGCCCAGAGGCTGGGGAGGGATTTTCAGCACCCAGGAATAAATCCTAAATGGAATTATCCTCAGCTTTCCCCAAAGCCACAGAATGGATGAGTCTCCATCCTAAAATGGACCTGAGAAGAGCAAATTTCCTAAACTATTTAAGACCCAACTTGAGATGTATTAAATTTCAAAGCAAAGGACTATTTGTGGTAAACAGAAGCAAAGAGTGACAGCTTCTCTTAATTTCCTCTGTGGGAGATATAGAGATTTGGCCTTCAGAAAACCTAAAACCACTCTCAAATGTGCTAGATAAATATGAGGCATGAAGGAAATGGGCAAGATGTGCTACTAAAATCTCTACTAATGATAGGTATTTACTATGCTTCAGTCCAGCAAGGGTAGGCATGAATATCTCCTTTCCACACAACTCCTAAGTGTCAAAACTGGGGCTTGAACTCAGGTCAGACTAACCCCAAATGGAGTTACCTTCCACCTCATTAATGAGAAAGGGAAATTTCATTGTTTTCATTTGCATTTACTTAATTATTGGTGTTGTGTTGGGGTTTTAGCTCTAGCCCGGCTAAGATTAGGGCCAAACCCTCAACATAACAATGTGGTCAGTGTCAGGAAAGAAGGACCTTCTGGTGGTTAAACAAGGGTAGGTAAGGTTTATTGGGATGCTCCCCTGGTGGAGAGCAAGGAGCAAGCAGCCCCAAAGAGCAGAGCTCTATCTCTTTAAGTGCTGGCTCTAGGCCTGCAGCATGGAATGCTGTAGGCTAAGTGCTGGTACAGCTCAGCCTTAAAGGCACAGCCACAGCTGCTGGTGTTCTGTGGAGGTCTGATGGTCTTGACTCTCCAGGCTTGCCTTCTTTACCTCCCTCCTTCCCAAGGATGGGAGGAATTGGGAAGCTCTTCGTGGCTTGCTAGATGCCTTTGGCTCTTCAGGGCCCCTGGGCTTGATCTCGCCGGCTTGCTAGAAGGTCTTGCTGGAGTAGGGAGCGCTGGTCCAGGTGACAAGGTTCAGGAGACAGTCAGAGAGGTGAGGCTCAAAGGATGAGGTTCAGTAGGAGTGAAGATGGGGTCCAGGAGCCCTGCTTTTATAGGGTCCTGGAGGGGTCACATGGTGAGATTCAGCCAATCAGAGTACACACCTGACAGGTACAGCGGGTAAACTGCCATAAATTGACATAACTGCCAGGTGGGAACAGTTATTACCTGAAAGTGGTGAGGGGAGCCAATCAAAATTAAGGTGGTTAGGGCAGGTCAGGCTGGCAGGGGGCCATCTTTGCTCACTCGATGGGAGGGGCTAGTGTGAGTGAGCGGGATGAGCCCTGGGGTCAACTAGGGGTCAGCCCCTCAGGCTGTCATGAGGGACCCTAGTTGAGAAATATAATTTTAAAAATCCCCAACAGTGTTGTTCAGCATATTTTCATGTTTCTTGGCTATTTGAATTTCTACTGTCAATTGCCAGCTCATATTTTGACCCCATTTTTCTATTGCTTTTGGAACTTCACTGGTTTGTAAGAGTTTCATGAACATAAGGATAATTCCCCATTATATGTAACAAATGCTATATTGAGTTCTATTCTATTCTAGTGTTTGTTGTTTAACACGCAGCTTTGATCCGGCTGGTATTCTTTGCCAGAAATGAACTGAGATCTATTTCCCTCAATGCCTGGATGTTTATTCCAATAATATTTATTAAAGATTCAGTATTTTTCCCCCTGAGCTGAAATACCACCCTGCTATTATATTTTTAAAAACCCATTCATTTTTGCTTCATCATTCCCCAAAAGGAACATAATTGCTATATGTGGACCCTGAAGAGGATCTGCTGAAGGCTAGACTGTAAGGGCTGAGCCCAGCCACCTCACACACAGATGGACAGGGAGTCCAGGATCTGCGCCAGAATATGCCCTTGCAGGACAGCTGTGAAAGGAAGAAGCAAGCAAATGAGTAAATGCAAACCTCAGGGAAGCTGCAATGTTGTAGAATATTGGAAGCTCCAAAGAATGAGCTTTACAGAGAGAGGACATTCAGAATGAATGACCCCACTGGCGTGGATATGGGTAAAATACGCAGGATCTGAGCTACTAAGATTCCCTTTATGACTCCCCATATTAAGATAAAAATGGCTGCTATTATTTGTGCCAAGTTTTTACATTTAAATTACTTCAGTGAGTTAAGTACAATTGTCTCTCTGTACTCTTGGGGACTTGGTTCTAAGACCCCCACAGATACCAAAATTCATATATTGGAGTCCCTTATGTAAAATGGCATGGTATTTGCATATTACCTACCCACATCTTACTTTAAATCATCTCTAGATTACTTATCTTACCTAAAACAATGAAATGCTATGTAAACAGTTGTGATACTTTACTGTTTAGGGAGTAAGGCAAGAAACAAAAAATTTGTACATGTTCAGCACATTTTTTTCAAATATTTTCCATCTGCAATTGGTTGAATCTGCAGATGTGGAACTCATCAATATGAAGGGCTGACTATATTTTTATCACATTTTTAAGGTAATTTTTGTAGACACTGATCAGTAAGGGTACTTCCTCTCTTGTGCTTCCCCAAACAACTATTCAGCAGGTGATCATGACCAAAACACCTTAGCATTTAGCCCTCAGTTCTGGCTTACTGGGATTTTCACTTACTCAACCAGACAGAAATTCATTACCCAGCTCCCCACCTTACTCAGTCATTATACCCTTCTAGAAATGGGAGTATTCCGGAGCCCTGCCCACTCCATTTTACCAGCAGATTTTTGTTGTTTTGTTTTTCTTTTTTAAATCTGAAAATCTGCTGGGCACAGTGGCGCACACCTATAATCGCAGAGACTCGGGAGGCAGAGGCAGGGGTGTCATGAATTTGAGGCCAGAAGCAGTCTGTGTAATTTATTGAGATCCTGTCTCAAAATAAAAAGGGGCCTGTAGATGCAACCCAGTGGTTGAGCACTTCCAACAGTGAGGCCCTGGGTTCTACCCCCAAGTACAACAAAATAACTAAAATGGAAATTCCACTGGGCCTGAATCCTCTCCCTAGATCTTGCCTCCACCAGAGCATCCAAAACTCTGGCATCTGAATGAACAAGGGTGGCACCCATTTAGCCACAAAGACCATAAGGCCTTAATTTTTAGTCACATTTTTTTTTTCCTTGTACTCAGGGGCTGAACTCAGGGCCTTGCGCATACTTTGCAAGAGCTCTACCACTAAGCTTCATCCCAGCCCCTTTTTTATTATTTATCTTGAGACAGGATCTTGCTAAATTAGGAAGGCTGCCTCTGGTCTCCAACTTGTGATCCTCCTGACTCCTTGGTCTTCTGAATACTGGCATGACATGGTGGACTCAATGGTATCTAATTAAAAGCCACTGCGCTCAGTTTGAAGCCATCCTCATTTCTAATAGCCTGTTCTGTTATCAAAATTTGTCAGGACATGGGGCCTCTGATCTCTTTATTTGGGACCTGGTGACTCAGGCTTCTGACTGTAATGTAACCCTCACCCTTCCCCAGAACCTTCATTTTCTTGCACCACGGTTTGAAATTAAACAGTTAACTATTTCTGGCCAGTTTGGGTTTTTTTTATTTTTGTGGTACTGGAATGTTGAACGCAGGGCTTCACACATGCTTTGCAAGCGTTTGCACCCCAGCCCTTTTTTTTTTTTTTTTTTTTTTTTTTTTTTTTTTTTTTTTTTTTTTTTTTTTTTTTTTTTTTACATTTTCCATTTTGAGACAGGGTCTTGCTAAATTACACAGGCTGCCTCTGGCCTGGAATTTGCGATTCTCCCGCGTCGCCGCCAGAGATTACAGGCAAGCGCCACCTCACCTGGCCTCTGGCGGTTTTCTACCCAAGTTTTCTCGCTTCTTTTGCTGGACTAAAGAAGTCTACAGAATTTCCTTGTCAACACAAGGTCCCTCTGCGAAGCTCCAGTCCTGGAGGGGTGGGCCCCACGTCCGAGGAAAAGCATAAACTGACTGTCCTTCCTCCGCCCGGCAGGTGGTGATCGAGTCGGACCTGTACGCGCCCCGGTCCCTGGAGCTGCTGCAGCAGCGCAGCGACCGCCGGGACGCAGGTGACCCCCGCAGGTTCGGCAGGCTGCAGAACGCGCGCCCGCCGGGGACCCATCCCGCCAAAAACCCCGCCAGAGCTGGTGAGTCCCGGCCCCACCCCGTCCTTCTGGGTGCAGGACCTCCTGGGAGCCGGTTACTCGCCTACGAAGGCGCCGCCGCCGCAGTGCCTGGGGCCTGTGTGGTTCTCAGAGGACCACGTGGTCTCTCCTGGCCGCCTCAGTCTCGCCAGGTCAGTAAGCACCCGCACTTTTCCCAAGTAAGGAATACGAAAGCACCTGTTTGGGGGCCTCACCCACCATCTTCCACCATGGAAAACACTGGTTCTTGCATGTGCTTCGTGAAGGTGCGCTCCTGTACCATCTTGGGCCCCAGGGAGCCGTGCTGTATTCAGAAGATACAAATCACTGTGCTCTAGGGGAGAGGAAGCCAAGCCACGCGAAGCTAAGGAAGTGCACATTATTTACTTCTGTGTGTGTCATGGCACCGCTTTTCCTAAAGTGCCATCTTAATATCTTACCACTTTAGGGCTGGGAATGCAGTTCGTTGGTATAGTGCTTGCCTGGTGCGGGCGAGGCCCTGGGTTCCATCCCTATCAAAAATGCTTACCACTTTAAATTTGAATGATTTCATAATTTATAAAAAGAATTTAGGGGCAAATCTGTCTTGAACACTGGAAACATTGTAATCTTACCTTGGATATTAATTTTTTTAATGGCTTCCACCCCAAATAGTGAAATAGGATTCTGCCTCCAGGCCACTGAAGTCTATAATGGGACTTTAGCTTTAATTGATGGTTTAGGCTATTGCTATTATGCCACAACCTAAAGTTATTAATGTTTTAACTCAAAAAATACATGACAGACTGTCCAGGGTGCCTTCTCAAAGTTTTTGGGCTTTAACAATTTTGTATTTTACAAGAATTGAAACAAGACTCCATGGGATATTTTCCTTTACTCATCTTCTTTTCCCAGCTCCCTTGTTCTGATTTTGTTTTTTGTTTTTTTGTTTTTTTCCTATTTTTTCTTCGTTGTAGTTGTTTTGTTTGTTTTTCTTCTTTCCCTTCCTTAGGTGCCAGCCCAGATCTCTAAGGTTTCTTTGGTCACTAAAAAACTGATCCTGCTCTTATGATCTAATGTATAAGAACATATAAAGCAAGCTATAGTCTCTAGTTAAATGATCCCATATACTATATGTACGTTGGGACTGGGGATTAGCTGTGTTGGTAGAATGCTGCCCCACACTCTCTGAGGACCCAAGTTTGATCCCCAGCAACTCAAAAACAGGAGAAGGACTCGCAATCTACTCCCGAGGCAGTCCTGAAACAATCAGCCATTGAAAACCCTATGAGGCAGAGGTGACTCGACTGGCACCTAACAACAACATATGAATGTTGAGTGAAAGCGTTAGGAAAACTTCAACCTGCCTTGCAAATTATAAGGAGATAGATTTTTTGCTATGTCTGTGTATAAATGTGTGTGTGTGTGTGTGTGTGTGTGTGTGTGTGTGTGTGTTAAAGGTGGCAGAATATTTCTCTTCTCTACAAAATCAAAAAGCAAATTTAGAGCCATGTGTCTCAAGTTTTGCAGTACAGAAGAATCTCCCGGGAGTCTTCTTTTTATGTATATTCTAATTCAGAGAACCAAACTGAGCCCCAAGATTTTATGTTTCTAATAAGCTCCAGATGATGGTAATGGTGCTTCTCCAGGGACAACAAATTAAGTAGCAATGATTTAGAGATGATCTAATGCAGTGGTTCTCCAAAAGTGGGGGAGGGTCCTGGGAGCAGCAAAAGCTGGAAATTTATTGGAAATGCAAATTTTATTGAATCAGAAACTCAAGTGTTAGGACACAGATCTGTGAGGTTTGGGTTTTTGTTTGTTTGTTTGTTTATGGTACTTGGGGGATGAACCCAGGGCCAAGCACATATTTTGCAAGTGCTCTACCACTGGGCTGCCTCTCGGGGCCACATTTTATTTGTTATCTTGAGACAGGATCTCACTAAATTACAGCAGGATACCTGTGATCCTTCTGCCTCCACTTCCCAAGTCACTGGGATTACAGGCGGAAACCACCATACCTGGCTGCATCTGTGTTTTAGAAAGCATCCATACGCACCCCTCCCACCCCTGCCAAGATCCTGTCATGCACACTGGAGGTAGAGAACATCTGACCCACTTAACTACAGCCACCCCTCTGCCAATTTCCCAAAGAGGTAGCCATAAAGACTGTTTGACCAGCCTGGCATGTTGAGCTCACAGCTGTAATCCCAGTGACTCAAGAGGGAGGTGGAGGCAGAAGGATCACAGGCTCAAGGCCAGGGGCAGCTTGCATCATTTAGTGAGACCTTGTCACAAGATGAAAAATTAAAAATGGGTTGGGGTGAAGCCCAGTGGTTAAGCACTTGCACAGTATCTGTGAGGCCCTGGATTCAACCCCCAAGTACTGCAAAAACAAAACAGAACAACAACAAAACAAAAAACCTGACCTACTGAAGGTCACCCTGCTTGTTAGCCACAGAGCCAAGATGAAATCTCAGGTCTCCTAATTGCTTAGCCAGTGCCTCCTCCTGTCAGGGAGTAAACACTCCCAACTGTCTAGCTTCAGGGATCATCATCATCTCCGTCTCCTCCTCCTCCTCCTATTCCTCCTCCTCCTCCTCCTCCTTCCTTTCCTTCTCCTCCTTCCTTTCCTTCTCCTCCTTCCTTTTTACAAACTATTGCTATGTAGCCCAGCCTGGCCTCAAACCCATGATCTTCCTGCCTCAGCTTCCCAAGTGCTGGGATTATAGGCATGCACCCCCACACTCAGCTACTTCCATGCTTTTCTAAGTTGTTTGTTTCATCTAGGACTGCTAGATTGTTGTTGTTAGGTGCCCTCAAGTTAGGTTTGACTCATAGCGACCCAATGTACAACAGAATGAAACACTCTCCTGTCACTGGGCCATGCCAGGCACTATGTCAGTGTTTCTCTGCTATTCAATGGCTGATTGTTTTCAGGAGTGAGTTCGCAGGCCCTTCTCCCATTTTGCAGTGCTGGGGATCAAACCCAGGGCCTCAGAGAATGCAGAACAGTACCCTACCAACTGAGTTAAACCCCAGCCCAGGACTGCCAGAATCAGTGTTTTATTCTGAAAGACAAGAGCTGTAAGTTATGAAATGGAAAGACTCTGCCCTACATGTGACAGCCGGCTCATGCAGGGAAGTACTAGTCAGGTTTAAAAAAAAAAAAAAAAAGATTGATCTGGGCATTGATTCAATTCCCTCAGCACCTCCAATCTGATGGTTTCCAGAGTGGGTAGGAGCGAGCATTCCTGAGCCAAAGCCAGACCCTGTTGCTCTCCAGGGAAAGGCTAGGCACCAGCCCATAAGTACCAAGTCTTGCCTCCTCCTATCAGAAAGCTGTGTGTCTCCAGGGATCTCAGACCTGGGCACTTGCCTTTTCTCTGAGCCGTGGGCGAAAGCTCCTGGATGCTGCAGCTTTCTCCATGGGAGAGAGAGGCTCTGAGGAATCTGGAGAGTCAGGGGGCTCTGGAGGCTGAAACCCAGCTGAGAAGCTGTCACCATCAGGCCTCAAGTGCCTGGAAAGGGGACAGTCCCTACCTCCTGGGCCTGGAAAATTGGCTGCCTATGGGACTTCTTCACAGAGATGACCTCAGACACCCCCCAAAAAACCCAAATTGTTCAAACAAGTTGAAAGGTCCTTACTTAGTGGGGCTACTATCCATCATTCCATCAAACCCCAGATGTCTTCCCTCACACCCCCTTACCATCCCCACCCCTTCACACACTGAACAATGACAGTGTCAACTCTAGGTATTGTCTCGCCCTCTCTGTACCTACCTCAAATACCCCAGCCAGGCTCAGGTTCCCTATATCTTGAAAGCATAAAGAACATTGTCAGTGACAGTCTTCAGCTTCCAGCCCCTCCCTGTACAAGGCTACCTGTGGGGTCCTCCTAAAGCATTAATCTGCCCCTGTCATTCCTTTGCTTTAAACACAGTCCCCTCTCCTCCACCTGCCCTCCAGACCATGCTGACCCCTCCAGTGCCACCTCCTGTGACACTCCTGTCCCCACCATTCTAAGAGGTAGAGCAACCTTGAGCTGCAGTGTAATTCATGACCTCTCCATCACACTCTGCCTCCCCAGACCTTCCCTGACACTGTTCCTGCTGCACCTTGCCCTCCCCGGGTCTCCCCACCTGGAAAACTCTGCCTCCTCCCAGGCTGGGCTCAGGCCTGGTCAGTCTTCCTCAAGCCTGCAAGATCACCAGAGGCACCTAATATCAACAACAACAACAACAACAACAATCCTCCTTACCTGGCCCCATCATAACTGTCATATATCTTTAAAGCCTCAGCCTCCTCAACTAAAACATACAGACTATTATGATACCAGTTTATAAGTCGTGGCAAAGATTAAATGAAATACAGCCATCCTTCACTATCAATGAGGGATTAATTCCAGGACCCTGATAGATGCCAAAATCCACTATGCCCAAGTCCCTTATATAAATGGCATCTAACCTATGCACATCCTCCCCTATACTTTAATTTAAATCACCTCTAGATTATAATACCTAACTATGGTGTCTGATCCCGTCAGATCTCATAAGCTAAGCAGGGTCAGACCTGGTCAGTACTTGGATGGGAGACTGCCTGGGAGCAGCAGGTGCTGTAGGCTGGGGAGAAGGACCTGACAACCCACTCCCAAAAATCAATCAGGCATTGAAAACCCTATGAATAGCAGAGAAGCACTGACAAGTGTTTCACCTGTTGTACATAGGGCCACTACCAACTCAATGGCAACAACAATACAATGCAATGCTGTATAAGTAGTTGTTATACTCTATTGTTTAGAAAGTAATGACAAGGAAATGTGTACATGTGCAGTACAGATAGGATTTTTTAAATATTTTCTATCTGCAATTAGTTGAATCCACAGATATGAAACGTGCAAATATGGAGGGCCAACTATATTTATGTGATTCATGCTCAGCACAATGCCTGGAACATAGACTTAAATATATGAGCTGCTATTAGTACTTATTCCTGGGCACTATTTAGTATGGTTTGATCTTGGTGGTATTAAAAGGAAAATCTCTTAGAATAATGAATTATTTGAGCAAAATAAAACAAAAATGATTCATGAATTAAGCAGTTCCTAGAACAGTTTCCGAGAACTCCAACCAACATGATCAGACAGCATTAATAGAAAAACAGAAGCTAGGCATAGAAAACAACTTAATTGGCTGCAGGCTAGTCAATCAACCAATCAGTTAATTGCTTAACAATTAGTTAATTTTTTGGTTTGTTCTGTTTGTTATTTTTTGCAGTACTTGGGAGTTGAAACCAGGGTCTCACACATACTTTGCAGTGCTGTAACACTAGACTGCACCCTCAGCCATTTTTTGTTTTGTTTTGTTTTTGTTTTTGTTTTTGAGTTAGGGTCTTGCTAAATTACACAAGCTACCTCTGGCCTTGAATATGCCATGCTTCTGGCTCTGCCTCCCAGGTCTCTGGGATTTCAGGCATGTGCCACAGAGCCTGGCCCTTAATTAGTTAATTGTTTACAACATAATCAGTTAACTGGCTACAGAGCCAGCCAAGCTCAGTTACTACCATTAAACTCTGTATTGGCTTGGGTTGTTGGGCCCAATGCAGGTGCTCAGTCCAAGTCTATGGCCTCCTACAAAATTTATTTAACAGTAGTGTAATATTTCATTTTTCTGGTGTTTTCCTGGATGGGGTGCAAGAGGTGGGGCCTGTCCTAGAACATCTGCCACAGGCAAGAGTTGAGTTGAATGCTGGCCACCTCAGCGAAACACCTGGATCTTTAGAATGTTCAGGCCTCAGGGTAGAAATTACTCAAAAGTAGGTTGGGGCATCAGGGATAAAGGTGTTAGACACAAGGGTTTGCATACCTACCTTTCAGGATTCTGATCTGGTAACCTCTTGTGACCTGAGGCCTTAGGAAGGGAGGAGGAGCACCTACTTCACACAGGTGCAGGACTAAATGCTTCCACATGAGTGTTCTTTTTTAATTGACTTTAATTTTTATAGCAGTTTTAGGTTCACAGCAAAATCGAGCCGAAAGTACACAGATTTGCCATACCCCTACCCATGCACAGCCTCCTCTGTTAGCAACATCCCCCACCATACTGGTACATTTGTCACCATTGACGAACCTACACTGACCCCAGATAGACCTTATTTCCAGTCCCCTGACAGAGTGGCAGGGGTACGGGTCACCCCACTTGGCAGTTTCCATTGCCTGATCCTACTGCCTGGCTCTGTGCTTGGTACAACAGCGTTGAGAAATTCCCTTCTGTGACTGACTCGGCTAATGGGATAATTGATGCAGAACCAACAGGAGGCAGAACTCAGAGTGCCACTAATATCTCCTCCCTTTCTCTCCGCAGTGGGGATTTTGGAACCCAAAGCATCAAGTCTATGTGGGAATCGAGCATATGGAAAATCTTTAGTAAGTAAAATAAGCCTGGTTCATTGGCTCTGCTATGCTTTGAACTTCTCGCCATGTCTGTTTCTCCAGCTCCGTGAAGAGAGGCTTTGTCCTCTGCCCCAGGCCTGAGGATTATTAGACAAGCATAACTGTGGTTCTTTGCTCCTGAAAGCTATCCTTTGACCTCACTTTGTGGGCTTATGGCACATCACTGGCTGCTTCTCTTTGTCTTGCCAGAAATGCGGCTCACAGACAAACATAAGCTGTGACCCAGCAGACATCTCACACACAGGGGGACGAACTGGCTTCTATCCTAGGCCCTGCCAGATGGGAATGCCTGACTAATTTACAGGTGTGGCTATGGGGTAAAGACTTATAGATTCTCAAACACCTCCAAAACACAAAATACTAGTGCCTCAGTCAGCTTTGGGAGAAGGACGTGGCAATCCACTCCCAAGGCAATCCGGAAAAAATCAGCCATTGAAAACCCCATGAGGGTCTCATGACCCGACAGCACCTAACAACAACAACAGTCAGCTTAAGCAACTATAACAAAATACCAGAGCCTGGGGAACTGAAATAACATTTTCTTACAGTTCTGGAGGCCGAAAAATCCAAGATCAAAGTGTCAGCAGATTCAGTGTCTGGTGAGGGCTCTCTTCCTGGCTTGCAGGTGGCTGTCTTCTTGCTGTGTGCTCCCTGCA
The DNA here is from genome assembly GCA_007922755.1 of Pedetes capensis. NCBI lineage: Eukaryota > Metazoa > Chordata > Mammalia > Rodentia > Pedetidae > Pedetes > Pedetes capensis. The sequence continues at coordinate 15,151 of VMDO01001463.1, forward strand.
TATGCACGTAGAGAGAGAGAGGGGTCTGAAATCCCTTTATTTCTTTAAGGGCATTGACCCCGTTATAGGTGCCCTGCCCTTAATGACTTCATCTAAACCTAATTCTCACCCAGAGGCCTTACCTCTTAAACCCATTAAATTGGGTTAGGGCTTCAAAATGAGTTTGAGGGGGACACAAATATTCAGTCCATAACAACCAGTCATCTCAGGATAGGGATATCTAATCTCAGGAGTTACCTGTTAGCAGGTCAGTTTCTCTGGAAGCAGACTCTGGGACCTGGGGCTTGAGGAGTAAGATATATTTTAGGGATTAACACCTGTGACTGGAATGGGAAGACAGGTTTGGGTGGAGGCCACAGCTGAATTGTGATGTGACCCAGAACCTTCTGTAGGATGATCTGGGGCAAAGGTTGCCCATCCAGAGGGGTCTAAGCTGGGCCAAAATGGCTGAGCTTTTGTGTTCCTTCCTCATGTTCCTTCCTTGTGTTCCTTCCTTCCCCAGGGATTTCATTTAGATCATCAGTATACTGGGAAACCACACAAAGGATAGAGCAGCTGTCATGGGGAGGGCCCTTCCCGGGGTGTGGCTGGGCGGCTGATGCAGAGGGTGGGTCCTCAGGCTGAGAGAAGCTCTGACAGCTGCCCTCAGCTGAGCCAGAGGAAGATCAAGGTTAAGGGGAAGAGAGTGGCTCATGGCCTGGGGTTTCCTCCTGCAGAGGGTGGGCTGGGCTCAAACAGTGCCCTTCACAGACAGCTGCAGCCAGGGGCCAGAAGGAGCTGGAGCTGTCTAAGGTGGTGATGGAGAGGGGGTGATGATAATAATAATGAAGAGGAGGAAGAGGCGTCTAAGGGCTTGGCAATGGTGGGGCTGTCCCACAGCTCTTGAGAAGCTCATTATCCTGAGGCAGGAGAGTGATCTGGAACCCAAACAACTAAATACAATTCAGTGCTGACATGCCCTGGATGAGCTGGGACTGAGGGAAGTGGGAAAGGGGTGGAAAGGAGGGTCTTTCCTCCAGAGCCAAGGAGCCTTCCTGTGTAAGCTCATCCAGTCATTGGCACCATGGAGAGGGAGCGCCTGGGAGAGGCCACAAGGTGGCACAGTAACTCTGCCCACAACCTCTGGCCTGCTCAGGAGAGGAAATGAGTGATGGGGTCCTTGACCTGGAATTTTCCAGAGAGTTCAGGAATGTAATGTCTTTGAAGTGGGGTTGGGGGGACAGACAAAACATAGCATGTGCCCAACATTGTGGAGGCTGGCACATGCTGGGTAATCCCAGCTGCTTGAGAGGCTGAGGCAGGAAGATGACAGGCTCAAGGCCAGAGGCAGCCTATACAACTTCTCAAGACCATGTTTCAAAAATAAAAATAGTTTAAAGAGGAGAGGCTGGGGGTGGCTCTGTGGTAGAGTACTTGCTTAGCATGTGCAAGGCCCTGGGTTCAACCTCCAGTACTGAGGGAGGAAAAAAAAAAATCACAACATGTGCCAATTGACTAAGAAACTTCTGTACTGCCCCAGTTAGGCCATCAGCTGCAGCTATAGCACCCTAGCATCTGATCCCACCTGATCTCAGAAACTAAGCAGGGTTGGCCTGGTTAGTCCTTGGATGGGAGACTGCCTGGGAAAACCAGGTGCTGCAGGCTAGGGAGAAAGACGTGGCAACGTACTCCTGAAACAATCTGCTATTGAAAACCCTATGAATAGCAGAGAAGCACTGACAATAGTGCCGGGCATGGAGAGTGTTTCATTCTGTTGTACAAAGGGTCACTATGAGTCAGATGGCATCTAACAACAAGGCCATCAACTAATTTGCAGTTCAGTACATGCTCCTTGAGAATTTACCATCTCCTTTGAAAGGGCTGAGGAGGGCTACCATATGCATTAAGTCCCAGATTCTGCTGCTCACCACAAAACCTTTCTAGGGACCAAGAGATTAGACAAACACATAAGGCAAGAAGAGAACTGCAAAAAAATAGAATAGGTGGGATGTCACAACGCTCCACATTTACACTCAGTACTCTGGAGATATGGGGACAAAGAACTACTTTGGCCACCAGCCTCAGGGAAGGCTTCCTGGAGAAAAGTGGCCATGAAGGGCAGGCAGAGATGAAGCTTCAATCCAGAGAAGGAAGGAAAAGATGCCGGTCTACAGGTCAGCGTCTGGGAAGCCAGGCCCGGCCCTGCTGGAGCTGGCAGTGAACCTGTGGACACACCTGGGAATGACAGAAGCTGAGCTGCACAGGCTCAGCAGAATCTGGTGTTGAGGAGTCTGGAAGAGCGGGCTGCAGAAGGGGCCTCACTCTGCCCAGCTTGGGGAAGTCCTGATGGTTCTAGAGTCCAGGAGGGAAGTGGGAAATGTAGCAGGTCTGGTCACAAGCAAGGAGGTCTGAGGTGACTGTCCCTTGAAGATGGCAGGGGAGCAAATGGAGAGGCTGGGGCTTGGGTAGGCAGCCTACTCAAAGGACTCCACAGGACTTGACTTCTAGAGCCCAGCGATGGAGGTGGGTGGGCGATGGTTCTCATGTAACACTGAGCGGTGCTCTCTCAGCTGTCTCCAGGCCTGTGGTTCTGAAAGTGGGGTCCCAGGACCTGGTTAACAGTGCAGGTGCTCAGGCTCCTTTTGGCCTGTTGAATCAAAGACAGGGCAGGCCCAGCACTGTTCTCACAAGGTGGTGACACTGGCTGAGGGGTGAGGACTATTGCCTAGGTTGCTGGGGTTCCGTCAGGCATCCCGTCTCATATGGCTCCATTTGGGAGGGATGTGGACATGCCCTCAATTTTTTCCCCCTTCCTCATGGCACAGATTCCTCCTGTGGCCGTGGCACGGATCTCAGTGAAAGCTCCAGCTGCGGTGGAGGTGGCAAGCACAGGCTCAGAGAATGGAGCTGTTCTGGGGAGAGGGTAAGTCCTGTGCCTTCCAGGCAGCATGGTTTTCAGACTCTCAAGAGGCTGAGACAAAACCTGTGCCAGCTCTAAATTCCCTTATAATGAGGGTCATAATCCTGGGTGGGGGAGTGCTCCTCAGCTGTTTCCCGAGGATTAAGCTGAATTGCTTCATGATTTCCACGTCATTAACACCACTCTTTACATTGGCAGAAGGGTCATTCCCGAGGGTTTTGGGTTAATTAGATGATTGTAATCACAAGTCATATCCAGAGGCTCCCGTTTGCACGATGGTGTCAGAAACGACTCATGAATTCATTTAGGGGCCTCTGCCCACAAGTAAAGAAATGTATGAAATGCAGAGGTCCCAAGTGCTCCTGTTAATGGATCCCATGCCAGCAGCTAGAGTACCAAAAGTAGGTATTGTCCCAAAACCCCTTCACGGCCTTCAGTGCAGTCAGACAGCAAAAGTCTGTAACTGAGTGTGGAATTTTACCCTTCACACCGCAGGTAGCAGGCTAGGGGTTGGGGAAGGGTCTGGGCTCTTGACTTATCTGCTTTCTGTCCTGATACTGCCACTGACTCCAACTTCAGTCCTCCACAACGTCATCTGTTAAAAACAAACAAAAGCCAGGGGCAGTAGCACACACCTGTAATCCCAGCAACTCGGGAGGCAGAGACAAAATCACTAGAGGCAGCCTGTATAACTTAGCAAGACCTTGACTCAAGACAAAAAATAAAAAATGGCTGCAAGTATGGATCACTGGTGGAACATTTGCAAAGTATGTGTAAGGCCCTGGGTTCAACCCTTCAGTACTAGATAAATAGATAAATACAAAAACAAATAGAAAAACAGGAAAGATAGAGAACCCACCTTGAGTGGTTGAGAATTGAATGAAATCATGTGTGGAAGGCTTAGCTCAAACCATTGTTAACATTTTCCAAGGAACATCCAATCCAATGGTTGGGGAGCAATGTACTTGAGTAAATGAAGGCCCATGGGCTAAAATATCATCTTAATCTGTTTTCTGTTGTTAATAATGCAATACCACAGACAAGGTAAGTTACAAAGAAAGCAGGTTTATTTGACTCACAGCTCTGGTCCAAGGTCAAGAGGCTGCATCTGATGAAGGCCTTTTTGCCTGGAGATCCCATGGTAGTGCAGGGCATCTCATGGAGAGGGACAAGAAATGTATAAGACACATTGTGGAACTGGCTTTTATAGCAGACCTACTCTAGAGATAACCCGTTCACCCAGTAATCAATTACATGAATGGGTTAATCCATGCATGAGGACAGAACCCTAATCACTTCTTAAAGTCGGACTTGGTCCCACCTTTTAGCATTTCGTAATGGAGATAAGTTTGGGAGGATTCAAAACAATATTCAAATCACAACAATACCACCCCCAGGGGCAGGCCCAAAGCTGTGGGAGACAGAGCAGCACAGGCCAGTGTGGAGCACTTCTGAATGTCAGAAGTCGCTTATAAAGAATTCTAAAAACCAAATCATGTGTTATTCAATGTATTGGGACTTAATTGAGGAAAAATAAAATAACAACAACAACAACAACAACAACAATAAATAGATCATTTGATTTGTATTGCATACCAGTTAGCAAATCATCCTAAGTGGCCCTGATGGCTGCTGCTGACAGCAAAAACCTCACTGTGCCTTGCTAGAGGCCAGTCTTTCAAGTCCATGCAGCTGCATTGCGAAGGGCTCTAAATGATCCTTTTCTCTTTAAGCTCAGTCACTCTCATTTTTTTTCCAGTGCAGGTGATTGAGCCCAGAGCCTCGACAAACTAAGCCAGCACTTTACCACTGAGCTATACCCCCAGCCCCTAGTCATTCTCCTATCAATTTGTTCTGGACACTGGAGTTGAAACAATAATAAAGCCATTTTTTTGTTCACCAAAAGGGAGCACAGAGGGAAGAAAATGAATATTTACTGAAGATCTATAGTGTTCCAGATGTTTTCTTTTGGTTTTTTTAGTACTTAGGGCTTGCACTCAAGGCTACACACATACTTTGTAAGTGCTTTACCACTAGGATGCACCTCAGCCCATTTTTTATTTTTTATTTTGAGTCAGGATCTCACTAAGTTAGGCAGGCTGCCTCTGGCCTCAAGCTGGGGATCCTCCTGGCTCTGCCTCCTGAGTCACTGGAAATACAGACTTTCTCTACCTCGCCCAGCTTTGTGCTGGATGCTGTATTATCTTATCTTCTTCACAAAAGCTCCAGGAATTAGATGAAATTATCTCAACTTTGCATAAGAGGAAACAGGCTGGTAAAGGCTAAGTCACTTGCCTGAGGTTCCCCAGAATGAAGAGCAGGATTCCACTAGGACTCATGCTCCTTCAGTGCCTGATGCTTTGGGATATCTGCCCTTCCCAGCAAGATGGCGCACATGGAGATGATCCAGTAGGAAAGTAGGTGTTTGGGCAAGGCCAGGCCCAGAGGAGGGGCATAGGAACAGGACTTGAGATCCCATGAGCCACTGTGCCCGGGGCTACCACCTCCCCTCACCCTATGCAAGGATCCTCCAAGGGATGTTCCTAGGTGAGTCCCCACAGGGATCCTCCAGCTACACACAGCCTGGTCACAGGATGGGGGAGCAGAGGAGAGGAGAGTCTGGCCACTCTTAACAGCAAAAATGAAGTCTAGTTCAATGCATTGACCACCGCCCCCAACTACCCTTGGCTTTTCTTTAGATCCAGACACCTCAAGAAGATGGCCGAAGAGTATCCAACCCTTCCCCAAGGAGCTGAGGCCTCCCTGCCCCTGACAGGCAGCACTTCCTGTGGTGTCCCAGGCATCCTCCGAAAGATGTGGACCAGGCACAAGAAGAAATCTGAATACGTGGGCGCCACCAACATCGCCTTTGAGGCTGACTAAAGGTAACCCTTCCCGGGTGCCTTGCATCGGCTGAGGATCACAGGACAAGAGAGAAACTTGGGGCCTGGGACTAAGCCACACTCACGTCTGCTGGTAGCTGATACAAACATCAAACTCCCTCACTGGCCAACACCAGGGTCATCCCTAGAAGGAAAGGAGCATCCCTAGAAAGCAAAAGAAAATGATTCCTTCTTAGAATTGCTAAAGCCATTGGTCTGAAAGTTGCTTTGGGAGGTCACAAAGTTTATATTCCTATCTTTAGGCAAAACTATTCCAAAATCAAACATTCCCAGCCCATCTTAAAGATCTCCAAGGAAAGAAGGCCACTCCTCTGTCTTCCTTGTGAGTTTTTCCAAAAATGTATAATTTCTGGGATCAACGTAAAAGCTTGACATTCGAGGCACTTATAAATACAATAGTTCTCACTATGCCCATTTGCTGTTCATTTCACCTTGATGAGGCACAAGTTTTAAGGACAAAGTATGTGTTTACTTAGTAGTTCTAATATCTACTTAACTGTATCATTAAGGTCTGTTTTGATGATCATTTGGCATGATTGCATGAGTATTCTTTTATGTGCAGTTTTTCTATAGAAAAACATTTTAAATTCAGTGTTAATTTTTATCTTTTATGTTTTATGAAATGGCATAATCTAGCTTGCTTTGGTACAATGATTTTAACTTCTGAAAGTGCTTTCCCATCTATTATCTCTTCTTGTCATCACAAAATGCCTGCTGAGGAAAGCACAATTATTCCCAATCTATGGATGGGAAAGTTAAGGCCTCTGGATGTTATGGGACTAGACAGCATGTGGTAGAACAAGTCAGCAGGGCTTCATTTTCTCTCCAGCAGATTCCTCCTGTGTTTACTCTAGACACTTATTTGAGGAAGTCTTTAAATTGTGGGAATGTGTCTCTGGGGGCAACCTTCGAAGGGCAGAATCTAAAAAGTTGGAACAAATAAGCAATTTGAATAAAAGACATCATTATGCATTAGATTAGTAAAGTGAGCATGGGTGTGCTTGCCTATAATCCCAGCTACCAGGAGGGTAAGGTTGGAGGATGACATGTTCAAGGCCAACCTGGGCAACTTAACAAGAACCTGTCTCAAAAACAAAAAATTATATATTAGATTGAACCAGAAAAAAATTGCCATTTTTGCAAGACAAAAATAATTGAATATCTATTTCACACAGTTCAACCTAAGATATAATATGCTTTCTTTCTTTCAATGGAAATGTCATCATCAATTCCATTATCAACATCTGTAGCCTTAAAATGATCATATAATAAAAATAACAATGGTAATAATAGCTATTATTTATCAAATGCCTACTATGTGCCAAGCATGATATTTGGCACTTGACGTAAATAATCCTACTCTTTCTAACAACTGAATTAGGTGACTTCACACATAGCAAATACAGACACCAATTCAAAAAGGTTAAATGATTAATCTGAAGCACCTGTCTTATGTAGTTATTAGGCTTCAAAGTCTATGTTATATCTAATCAATCACATGAAATAGTTCAGAATAGAGAAAGACAAAGGTTAATTAAGAATTTTCAACTCAGCCACTAAAGCTAATGGATTGATAGAGCCTGTCTGTAGTGCTGTGTGGAGATGGAACCTGAGGTAGAAGCATGCAGCAATTGATGAGTAATGTCTGCCTGTAAAGGAGCATGGTGATATGGACCTTGTGTATTTGTCATTTGTAGCCTGACCTCTGCCCCCAGGGGACATTTTGTTTCTGATTAAGCAGCTTAAACTAACCCAACCTACCTAAAGAAAGCAGAAATTGTGTGGTAAAGTTTAGCATAAGACAGTGGTAGATAGTGCAGTGTCTTGGTGCAAAAAAGTTTGACTATTCTTGGTCTCAAACTCAACTGATATTTCTGAGTGCTATTCTGTGGTCTTTTGCTCCCTGCATTTCCTGTTTCTACATCCCCAGGTGAAGTCTTAAGAAGATGTAGGGGTGGGTAAGAGGCTTGGGTTTTTGCCTTGCTGGTCTCAGCTCTTCCACCACTGGTTTAGTCTCATTGCACCTGGGCCTCATATCAAACATGGCTTAGAATCTTGAGCATCAGGTGATTTTATGATAAGGGGCTAGTCCCAGTGGAGTGTCCATGATCTTAAATGGAATAAAGGCCGGGATTCTGAACAAAGTTAGGCAGCAAATAGGTGATGTATGCTGGACCTCACAGATTCCTACTGCTATTTATTTTAATGTATTTAATTTATAATTGGTATCTTTTATTCATATGTGGCAGCTGGAGATTTGTATAGGATAAAACTGACTTATTTATTTTTGATTGAAGCATTTCATAGTGAAGTGTTTGCCCTGTGTACAACATTTTATTTGGCCAACTCAAATTAAAAAGTATGCTTTGTGACACTAATAAACTACTGGAAGAATTGTGTCTGAGGCTCCTTCATTGAAGAGAGGAAGATTTTCACAAAGGGAAAGAATCATGTATCTGGACTTTGCTGCTCTTTGAAATGAGAGGGAAGGTAAGAGAGAACCCTGCCTATTCTTTCTGTCCTGAGGCCATGTCTGGTTTTGATATTACAGAGCCTGCTCAGCAGTGGACACCAGGGGCTCTGCTGATGGCCCTGGGCTGGATGGTCTGTCTTCCTGGGGCTCTCCCTTCTCCAGGCTGAGGTGACCCTCTCAGTCCCCACCATAAACCCTAGGGGGCCAGTGGCCATCGGCAGCCTGCTAGACTCTCACCCCTGGCAAAAGAAGAGGCGGGTTTCCTGCCTGTGCCCCTGTGACTCATGGCAAAGTCATTTGCAGAAGAATGCCAAGGCTCGCTGCAGACGGCTGTCCGGCAGTGACCAAGCCTGGAGTCTGCCCGAGCCAGAGGCAACAGTGTTTTCAGGACATTTAGGGTAATAAAGTTGTCTCTGTTAGGAGCAAGGCCAATCAAATATTTCAGTTCTTACTTGAGCAGGCTCTGGAGATCCCCCCACCCCACCCAGCACCGAGGTTGGCTGCAGAGCCGGCAGATGGGCAGTGGGCAGGAAAAGCTGCACAAGCCAGAACACAACTTAAAAAAAAAATAAAAAATCATTTGACACATTGTCTCTGACACTAAATTGGCAGAAACTGAAGGACAAGCAAGAAAAAACACAGGCAGTGATGACTCTCCTAAGGATGAGAATTTGCATTCCATCTTTGATTTCTTATCAGAATGTCAGCCTTCTCCAAGAGGTTTGTGGCAAATGCATCACGATGATGCACAGGAAAACTGATCGTATTCTGCAGACCAGGCCACACAACTGGTCATTTACTTTTTAGTTTGTCATGTTGGACCTGGGACAAGACTCACACCTACTAATACCCTTTGTTGGAGGGAACAGAGAGGTTGGGGAAGGGCAGCAGAAGGTACCTAACACTTGGCACCATCATTGACAGGGTAGCTGAACCTGCGCTGGACACAGTCCTGTTCTCTTGTTGTGGTCTGTGAGGAGCCAGGCTGAGAGGTTCTTACCGCCCCGTATCAGAGGCCCTTGCCACACATCTCCAATTTCTCTGACCCTGGGCATTCCTGGAGACCCAAGCAGCAAGTCCGTCCCCCATTTTGGTTATGCACCCTGCTTATTTTCTTCTATAGTTCCGGAGATTGAACTCAGGGTCTTGCACATGTTAAGCAGATGTTTTGTCACTGAGCTACCTCCTCAGACTTCTTTTCACTTTATTTTAAGACGAGGTCTCACTAGGTTGCCCAGGCTGGCCCTAAACATGCAATCTGCCTGCTCCCACCGCTCAAGTAGCTGGGATTTCAGGAGTGCACCACCACATTTAGATCTGGGCTGGCCTTTGCAGCACAGTTGCCATGAGACAAATCCCCCCTTTTCCCGAAGTGACCAGGGCATTACTTGTTAACCTAAAAGGGGCCTGCATTTTTCCAGAAGGACAAGGGATCAGGATCCTGTCCAGCCTCTGATAGGCAGGATTACCTGGAGTTCTGGGCAAATGCTGACCATCATTTGGGACTCTGTCTCCAGAGAAGCAAGTTGGGTTTCCTATTTGACTGCCTGAGCCCCAGGCTTGCTTCAGGAAGAGGTCTACTTCCATGCCAACCCGCTCTGCTCACGTCAGACTCCACTGAGCTGGGGGTTCTACCCAGCCAGACAACTGAGTGACTGGCAGGGGGCTGAGGGAGAGACCTGTGGTGCATCAGCAGCTATTTCTAACATCATAAACACCATAGGGAGTACTTCAAGAATGACCACATTCTCTAGGTGACAACACTCAGACAAAGGGCAGAGGCAACACACACTATGGAAATGATTTCTTGGTGTCACTTAGCACTAGTGCTGGCCACAGCAAAACAATGGGTGAGGGCTGGATTGATCTCCATTCCTCAGTGTCCCCCTCACTAGTCATCTTCCTAGTCAAAACACACACACACACACACACACACACACACCTCTTTTCTTTATGTTCCTTTCCCTGGTTTTCCCACACCTGACATCTTGACCTTTGGTGGGTCCTGAGATCCCATGTCCTCTGGCCACCCAGGACTCCCACCTCCTCCAGCCCACACACCCTCTATCATTGCCACTGTGCTGCAAGGAGCCAGCCCAGATCTGGCTGGACACGCCATGCTCTGAACTTCTGACTGCCTGAAATACTGACTATGACAGCTTGAGAGACTGTGGAACCTCATGGAAATTTTCTTGAGTTCAATTTCCTCAGTAGTTGAAAAGAAAAGGTCCTATATTTCTCCAAATGTCCTAGAAATGATTAAACAAAATAACCAGGGCTGACATGCAGCTGATGTGCACCAGTACAACTGCTCAGGTGTGAAAATACTGGCGCATTTCCACACTGGTCAGTAATGGCCAAAGTCCAGAGCTCCCTAAAATGCCCCCTCTGTCCATCCCCATGTTGGCCCTGGTTGCCCAGCCCCTCCCCCGGGGCTCTCACCAACCTCCCTATGGACCAGCTACTGTGCGCAATGCCTGGCACAGTGTGGGGGAGGGGCCCAGGGCTCACTCTGCACCATGGCCAGTATTTGTCCTCACTGGTCCTTGGCCTGTGCTCCGCCAGTTGATAAAATTTGAACTGTCTTCCTCCTGGGCGCACTGCCTGTGAATGTGCCTGTCTTGTAATGTAGACTGCATAACTGTAAAGCAGACCCCAGTATGGAGGGTTACCGTGTGCATTCTTGTCTGTCATTTATACCTGTGGGTTAGAGAACAGAGGAATGGAGACAAGGTTTCCTTAGGGTCTGGAAGGTAGGGTGAAAGGAGGGGGTGAAATGCTGACAGAGGGTTGGGTTGGGGGCCGGAATAGTAAAGAACTGCAGACTCCTTCCTCCACTTTGTCTAGAGCCTGACTTATTCCTCACCAGCATTTTAAATCCATTGGAATTAAAGTACAACAGTCCCCAGAAGCAAATGTCCTCTATGGAGAAGATCAGAAATGGCCATGACAGGTGGTCCTGCAGAGTCCCATTAGCCAGCCCAATAACCATGGACCCCCAAACAGTGCCTGGGGTGCATATGAGCACCAGATTCAGAGGCAGGAAGCCTCATGCCAAGATCCAGGCCCACATTTACTGGTGAGAGACACAGAGAGGGACAATTTCATTGGTCAAGCAGCTTGAGTTTCTTTGAGCCTCTGTTTCACCTCATCTGTGAACATGAATTAAAGTTATCTGCCCAGTCAGCCTCACGGGCTGCAAGATCAGAAGAGAGCTGGTGCCCAAAGGGGCTTTGGAAACTGTGAATCGCTCTTCTACCATATGGTGTTGTGATAGATAAGCCACTCCATTCAGAAAGAAGCCAAGTCAGGCGTGGGGAGAAGTGATTCAGACAGCTCAGGACAGGAGTGAGGGCTGAAGGGTTGGAAGAGGCTGAAAATAGAATGGTTTCCAGAGTGCGGGGGCCGGCTCCTCCGTGGCTGGCAGCAGGGGCTCAGGCCGGCTGAGCCTGGGCTACCTGCTCCCAGTGTGGTGTGAGGCCTGTAGCCCATGGTGACCACATGGCCTGCCAGGTCAGTACAGGTCAGCAGTCCTCAGATAACAAGCAATAAACAGAGAGCAGTGGCTACTCCCTTGAATTCAAATGGCTCTCCAGAGCTGCCTGTGTCCTGCCTCTTGCCCACAATTCCCTACCAGCAAAGTTAGATGAAACCTACAAAGCAACTGGGCCAGGAGACAACAGGCTCTGTCCGCACTCCAGCCCAGAGGACAGAAGCTGGCCCCTGCGCATCCAGCCTTGCCACGCTCCAGCCCTTCAGTTCTAAGGCAAGTGACTGAGCCCAGTACCCACAGTACTAAAACCCTGCCGAGGGTCAGGGTCTGGCGGCAGACTGGCCCGCTTGGGCGTAACTAGGCAGAGATTCACTGTTTCCCGAACACTCCTTGGGGGCCTTCCTGCTGTTTGCCCAGGCCAGGAAAAGCAAGGTAATAACTCAAGGAACAGTGACCTCACCAGGAAAGCGGCTCAGCAGTCTCGTACACCAACCCCACATCCCAAATAGCCCAGGAAACTCTGTGTCATGAGAAATCCCCAAAAGGGACTGCCCTGCAGCGTGAGCAGGTGCCAGAGCATTGCCACCCTCTCAGGGGTAGGGAGTGAGAGGCAAGGGGCTTCTCAGCCTCAGGGACCTGCCCTCTAGCCACTGCAGAAAGAAACCGAATAAAGCCAAAGCCATTTGTCATCTGGGCTCTCTGGGGCCTGGCCAGGCTCTGGCTCTTTGCAGCCACTGGGAGCTGGGTGCTATTGTAAAACCACATTTCCCCATCTGCTACTTGTTCTTCCACAGGATATGGCAAGCACGGGAGATAAGAAAAGGAAGAAGGAAGGAAGGAGGAGAAAGGAGGCCTGCGTGCTCTGCCTGTTTATCCTCTGCTCCTCCAGCCCAGAAAGAAGGAGGGCAGAAAGCCATCCCTGGTCTCTGAACCAGGTAGATGCACCCCTCAGGCACCAGGGCCATGTGCCAAGTTCTACCTGAAGCTTCATGCTAAACCCACATACCTTCCCAAGCCTCCAATCTGGGAGCAGTGGACTGCTCTACATTAAGACGAATGAGGCCATTTTAACAGCTGCTAAGATTTATTGTTCCCCACATATCTGTCAACTTGTCATGCTATGGTGCCTTGTGTGTTGCTGTGATGCTGAAAGCTATGTCACTGGTATTTCAGACACCAGCAGGATCACCCATGGTGGGCCAGTTTCAGCTGAGCTTCCAGTAAAAGACAGACTAGGGAGAAGGGCCTCGAAGCCCACTCGCAAAACAATTAGCCATTGAAAACCCTATGAATAGCAGAGTAGCACTGTCAAATATAGTGCCAGAAAATGAGCCCCCCAGGCTGGAAGGCATTCAAGAAATGACTGTGGAGATGGGCGTGGTGGTGCACGCCTATAATCCCAGTGGCTTGGGAGACGGAGCCAGGAGGATCACAAGTTCGAGACCAGAGGAAGTCTGCGTAATTTAGTGAGACCCTATCTCAAAAAATAAAGAAAAAAAAAGGGCTGGGGGTGCAGCTCAGTGGTCCAGCACTTGCAAAGCATGCAAGTGCAAGGCCCTGGGTTCAACCCCTAATGCCGCAAAAAAAAAAAAAAAAAAAAAAAAAAAGAAATGACTAGGGGAGAACTGCCTCCTCAAAGTAGTTGTTGTTAGGTGCTGTCAAGTCAGTGTCCGCCTCATAGCGACCGTGTGTACAACAGACAAAACACCATTGTCAGTGCTTCTCTGCTATTCATAGGGTTTCCAATGGCTGATTGTTTTGGGGGGGGAGAGTAGGTTGCTGGGTCCTTCTCCCAAGCCTACAGTACCTGGTGTTCTCAAGCAGTCTCCCATCCAAGTACAATTCTAGTTAGCTTCCAAGATCTGACTCGATCGGACTCCACAGTGGTATGGCTACAGGCCCCCTTCAAAGTAGAGTCAACCTTAATGATGGGAATGGAGTAAAGCCTCTGGGACCTCCTTTTGTTTCTCAAAATGAGAAGAAACATAGTGACTGCAACAATGAGTCCAAAATGAAAAGATCATGTGCATGGCACAGTGCTGGGTAGTGCTTTGCTCTGCTGTACTTAGGGTCACTATGAGTTAGATTTATTCAAGTGCACCTAACATCAACAACAACAAACATTTATTGTTTGCATCAGCCAGGCCCAGGGCTAAATGCTTAAAGTGCCTTAGCTCATGGGATTATCTGAACAACATAATAGAAGGGTTCTTCATTTACCCAGAGGATGATTATTTTTGTTGTTGTTGTTGTTAGGTGCCTGCAAGTCAGTATCAGACTCATAGCAACCCTCTGTACAACAGGTGAAACACTATTGTCAGTGCTTCTCTGCTGTTCATAGGGTTTTCAATGGCAGATTGATTTTTGGGAGGGGTTTGCCAGGTCCTTCTCCCAAGCCTACAGCATCTGGTGTTCCCAGGCGGTCTCCCATCCAAGTACTAACCAGGCCTGACCCTGCTTAGCTTCCAAGATCTGACAGGATTGGATGCTACAGAGTTACAGCTACAGGCAGAGGATGATTAGCAGGATAGAAACTCAAGTCAGTGTTCGTGACCAGAACCACAGCTCCTTTTCAGAGAGAGGAAATGCTGCCCTGGTCATGGGGAAGCAGGAGTCTGCGGCAGGCCCCCAGCCAGCCCTATACTCACCAGGTGAGCTGATTGTGAAAGACAGTGGCTTGGTTTTCATCCCAGTGTCCAGGGTAACAGTGTAAACAGTATGCAGCCGCACAGGTCAATTCCTTGGCCTTCCTCACATAAAATTGCCTGTGGCCTATGTGCTGGGAGGAGGCAGGGTACAGGGGGAAAGGCCCAGCCTTCTTTATGTGAGAATACTTCTCCAGCCAGGAGACATTTATAGTCTCCTTACTGTGACTGGAAGTGCAATAAACAAAACCACAGGCCTAACTCCCTCCTGCATGAGTCTGTTAGTGCTGAGACCTTCAGAAGGAGAGAACTCCTCCACCACAAAATCTCAATTTGTGGCAATTTCAGAAACTCACTTTCTCTAAAATTTAATACAGTGTGTTTTGCAATGCAGACCCTACCTCCTCTATAAGACAACAAAAAGTAAAAGTCAGCCTAAGGAAACAGAGAATTTAACAGTGCCTAAGTTGGAATTAGGTGCTGGAGTTTAGCTCAGCTGGTAGAGTAACACACTGTACTCTCTGAGGACCCGAGTTCGATCCCCAGCACTGCAAAAATGGGCAAAGGATCTGGCAACCCAGTCCAGAAGTAATCCAAAAACAGTCAGCCATTGAAAACCCTATGAGGGTTGCTCTGAGTCGGACCTGACTCAAGGGCAGCTTGAGCAAGAACAAAGTTGGAATTATGAGGAAGGCAGGAGGAAGTGGAAGTTGGAAAATATGTTATAAAGAAATGAGCTGGTAACTATATGTGGAAATCTGAGATTGCAGAAAGAAAGCAAAAAAGAAAAGAGAAAGCTTAAAGAAGTGTAGAGTCAGAAAGCAAGATAATTTCTTTGGGAGATATTGAAATCAGGATCAACTCATTATTCAGTGGGCAGTGCTGGATACTGGGAGTGCAAAAATAAAATGTTCTCACTCAGGGAGAGTGCAATGGACTAGTGGAAATGCTAATAAGCATATTAGATAGTTATGTCAGCCATGTTAGGCATTTATATGTTGCAAAGAGAAAATAAAGAGCAAGCATCTGACCAGGCAAGCCAGGGATACCTGAGCTGGGTATGGAAAAATGAGTACAGTTTTGCCAAGAAAAGAAAGGGCAAGTTCCTAAGAGCATTCAAAAAGATAAGCCAGTTAGAAAGGACTTGAAGGAAAGCACCAAGAAACTTGTTCAGGGTGATTTCTTTTACCATGAAAGCAGGGAGTATTTCTAGGCCAGATGTCTGGACTCTTTAGCAAGAGGCTTGGAGAACAGCAATATGGATCAGCCTGGTAAAGGGGATGGTGAGCAGAGGAAGGGAGACAGAGACTGAGACAAATAAGGAGAGGGAGAGAGAGCAAGGAAGAGAATGGTCTTTGCATATAGACTCTCTTCTCAGATTTTGTCCCTATAAAATGGGGACCATAATTGCTCATCTGCAAAGTTAGGGTAAGAATATACTAGTACATATGGTTATCTAGAATAGTCAAATCCAGAGAGACAGAAAATAGAATGGTGGTTGCCAGGGGCTAGGAGAAATGGGGGCGGGAGCTGTTTAATGAGTATAGAGTTTCCATTTTACAAAATGAAAAAGTTCTAGAGATTTGTTGTACAACAATATGAAAATACTTAACACTATTGAATTGTATCCTTAAAATGGTTAAGATGATAATCTTTATGTTGTTTTTTTTACCAAAATTATGTGTACTTCATGGCAGATTTGCACACTTGGCTTAGCAAAATAAGATAAATAACTATTAAATCATTCCATATATACATGACCTCTCTCTGGGCCAGCATCCCACTATTCATTCTTAGTCTGAATGGGCGTCCAGGACCCATCATAGGCCATAATGCTGTCCACTTCGGGAGGTGTTAAAATCAAGATTGGATATTTATGGAAATAGCTTGTCTACTCTACCAAACTGTAGTTCCTTCAAGGCCTGTGCTCTGTCTTGCTTTGCTGTGAACAAGAGCATACATGCTGGATATGTGAATGAAAAGTATAAATAGTGTGATCTAACTTTATATTTATGGGGCTGGGGTTTAATTCAATTGGTAGAGTGCTGCTCTGCACTTTCTGCAGTCCTCAGTTCAATCTCCAGCACTACAAAAATGGGAGGACCTAACAGCCCACTCCCAAAACAATCAGCCATAGAAAAACCCTATGAATAGCAGAGAAGTCACTGACATAGTGCCAGGCATGGCACAGCGTCGGGGAGTGTTTCATTCTGTTGTACATAGGGTAACTGTGAGTTGGACCTGACTTGATGGCATCTAACAACAATGTCAATTCTATATTTAGAAATATATAAACACTATATTCCAAAATATTCATAAAGATTATCTTTGGATGTGGGACTATAGATGATTTGACTTTTGTCTCTTTCATAGCAGTGTTTTCTTTATTTTTTACAATAAGTATATATTGGAATTGTATAAAAAAGAGAGGAGTGTTTGGTTTTGACTCATTCGTAGTATCTGAGTATCCAGAACTGTTTGCTCACTGACATACTGAGAAGGGAACTTAATTTCCTTCCTTTGCTGATCTAAGGGGGCCCTGTGGAGGACCTAGGCTATGGTGATTTGCTCCTCAGTCTCTCAGAGTCCAGAGCATAGTTTCTCATGTTGAAAGAATCATCTGCCAAGAACTGAGGATGTGGCTCAGTGATAGAGTGTTTGCCTAGCATCCATAAGGCCCTGGGATTGATTCCTAGCATTGAAATAAAAAAAAAAAAAAAAAAAAAAATCATCCACCAGTCCTAAGTAGCTGTGTTGAGCGAGAAGGCCTAGTGTCCAGGAAACGGTGACCAGCTAACCATGCAAGGGCAGGGATTCTACACAAAGGCCAGGGGAGGCCTATGTAGGCAGCACAGAAGAGACTTCTAGACATTCATATTGGGGAGGCCCGAGAAATAAGACCTGTGTCCACTCACAGAGCATCCCAAGAATATAAAAAGTCCTAATGGTGGCCCATGCCTATAATCCCAGCAACATGGGAGGTTGAGGCCAGAGGCAGCCTGCGTAGCTTGACTCAAAATGAAAAGTATTTTAAAATGGGCTGGGGGTCTAGCCCAGTGGTAGCGTGATTGCAAAGTATGTGTGAGTTCCTGGGTTTAACACCTAAATACCAAAAAAAGAAAAGAGTCCTGTTGAGACAGATCAGGGGGACCCACCTCTCCTTGGGGTGCTGGGTGTGCAGTACTATTAACACAGTGTTAAGGTCAATACTAGTGTTAATGATAAGGGTCTTTTTTTCTCTTGCTGTAAGTACTCTGTCTGCTGTTTATTTTTCCACAAGACAAGCATTGATGTTGGGGGATGGGGTGATCTGATTCCCTAATTGACAGCTACTGGGCTTTCATTTGTGGCTCTGGTTGTTCTGAATGAAAGAACTGTTGTCCAGCCTGGCCAACCCAACACCAGCTGATAGGTGTAAATAGTTCATGGACATCTCCAGGAGGAAGCTAAGAAACTGTAACTATTTGCTACAACTCAGAGTTCCTGAGGTGCAGCCTCAACCATGGTTGTTTCAGTTTGCAGTTTGCACTGGACTTTTTTCCCCCTGCTGCGGCAAACCTCAGTGAACCCTAGATGATCCTGTGACCAATTTAGGCCAGAGGGGGAGCACTTCCCCTAGTGGCCCAGAAGAAGAACTGCTGTGATTGGTGCAAACACAAGCCTTTATTTCTGTTATTGTTGCAAGCTCCCCTTCTCTGGGTATATAAACAGGCAGCTCGGTTCATTTCAGGGGAGGTGGCCAGAGAGACCCTTCTGCTCTGCCCCTTGGTGTTGCAACATTTGGTCCAATGAAAGGCTTCTATAGAGTGATCTTTCTGCTCACGTTTGGTCGTGCAGGCTGAGCTGGGAACATGAAGAAAGAAGCAGCAGAGACAGCATAATGTCAGTGGAGACAATGATGAAGGACAGCAGAGACAGTGGAGTAACAGGGGCAGAGACAGCAAAGCAGCCAGACCTCTGAGCTGCAGAAGCATCAAAGTGACTGGCTACTTAACAGCTGAAGAAAACATGAGGCTGCGAGACTGGCAATCAGCAGCAGCACAAGCAGCGGCAGCAGCAAAAGGGCCATGATTGCTTCCTCCCAAATGGTGGCAACAGAGACAGTGGCCACAGCAATAAGAGCCAATTGAACAGTTTGAGAAAGCAACCAGGGCAGGAAGAAGAGAGAAAAAGTCATAAAAAGCCAAAAAAGAGAAACCGTGGGCTTTGGTCTTAGAGACCCTGGGACCAGGAGCTGTGACACTGGCCACTATCTAGAACTGAGGAATCTCAATACCCAATCCTGCCCAGAAGCTGCACCATTAGCTGTTGTCTAGGGCTGAGGAGGGCTGGTGTTTAGCTCAGTTGGTAGAGTGTTGCTCTGCACTCTCTGAGGACCCAGATTAGATCCCCAACACCGTAATAACAGGAGAAGGATGTGGCAATCCACTCCTGAAGCAATCCTGAAACAGTCAGTCATTGAAAACCCTATGAGGGTCTCTATGAGTCAGACCTGACTCACTGGCACCTCACAACAACAATAAGGGCTGAGGAATCCTGATACATACATAGCCTGACCTGGGAGCTGCTGTTGAGGGCTGAGTAGTCCCAACCCCCTCAGCTTACCTAAGAGCTGTAACACTTATAGGCATAGGAATCCACACCTTCTGGGCCTAATAGAAGCTGTAACACTTGAAGGGCTGAGGAATTTTGACCTCCTTGGCCTAGACAAGAGCTGTAACACCAGAATGTGCCACCTGCTGTTGCTACTCCTATCTGCCATCACTGCTCAGTGCTGTCAAATGCCAAGGGACACAAATGCTACATAGGATGAGCTTTGAAGGGCTTCTCCTTGCCTACCCATGATTTCCATCCAGGTAAAGCAAAAGGTTGGGAGAAGGACCTGGCAACCCGCTCCCAATAATTAATCTGCCATTGAAAACCCTATGAACAGCAGAGAAGCACTGACAAGTGTTTCGCCTGTTGTAATAGGGTCGCTATGAGTCGGATACCGACTCGACGGCACCTAACAACAACAACAACAAAGCAAAAGGACCCCAGCCAGCTGAAGGATGACACTAAGACCCTCCAGCCAAAATAATCTCTTACCCTACCCAACATGAAGGACTCAAATTACCACTGCCAGAAGCCACCCTTAGGGCCAAGAATTATCTATTAGAGGGATCCCAAGGTAACAGCACATCAATCCATTAGCATGTCAGCAAGCATAGAGTGCAAAGGATTGAGGTTCCCTTCCTTACAAGTTTTGATTTGAGTAAGAAATTGAATAGTAACACAGTAATTGACAATTCTCAAATGTGAATAATGCACAGACCCCTTTTAAAAGGAAAAAAATCACCTGTATCCCCTGTATTAACTCTACTTAATAAGTAAAGATTATAATCAGATAGAAAACCAGGCTTTTGGAAATTAAATATAGAAAAAACTTCAATACCAACAAGATCGAAATGACAAATTGAATTGTTATGCTGACTATACACAACATGAGCATGGTACTGACCACAGCAGCAAAGCTACCAGGTAGGAGAAACAAAAGCATGTGGTTCTCCCCCCAAGTTCTCTCTACGAACCAGCAAAACCGTCATTGTACTGGCCACTGTCTCATCATCTGGCTTTCTCTTGGCTCCAATATATCATTTACTTATTGCATCCTCCTCCATTCTTTTTCTATTAGCTTACAACAATAAAAGAAATTCTTACTTGCTTGGTAACTGTGCCATTGTAAGCATCAACAGAATCCTGTGCCAGAGTGGCAGAGTGCTTGCAAAGTACAGGCAAGGCCTTGGATTCAGCCCCTCAGTACCACAATCAATCAATCAATCAATCAATAGATAGATAAATAAATAAATCTGAGACTTTGGCCAGGTGTGGTGGCACATACCTGTAATCCCATCAATTGGATAGGCTAAAGCAGGAAGATCAACACGAGTTTGAAGTCAGCCTGTCTCAAAAAAATAAAAGTAAATAAGACAAAATAAAATAAAATAACAAAATATCTAGGACAAATGCTAATCTAGACAAGATGCCAGAATGAATAAGAAGCAGAGTCAGGGGCTATCCCAAGCAAGCCAGGAGCTACAATTTTACCCTAATAAGTGAAAGAAATTTTAACTTTTCCTTTAAACTAGAAATAAAGCCGAGATTTAACAAAGCAGTTACAAATAATAAGAATTGAGTTTAACAACAACGGAGTGTTACCCATATTGAGTTACTCTAAGTTATATATTACTTCTTCCTAAGTAGAAATTCCTGCAGCTGTAGCCCTGTGGCATCCGATCCCGTCAGATCTCGGAAGCTAAGCAAGGTCAGGCCTGGTTAGTATCTGGATGGGAGACCTCCTGGGAACACCAGAAGCTGTAGGCTTGGGAGAAGGACCTGGCAACCCCCTCCCAAAAATCAATCTGCCATTGAAAACCCTATGAACAGCAGAGAAGCACTGACAACAGTGTTTCTGCAGTTGTACAGAGGGTCGCTATGAGTCGGATACCGACTTGACAGCACCTAACAACAACAAGTAGAAATTAATAAAATTAACAATACCTGATTTCACAAAGGAAATATATGTTTTTGAAAGGAAATGTTAGGAGACTGAAGGGCAGGGTGATTTACAATTTGTTACTCACGAATCAATCAAACATATACAAGGCAGCACCTACACTGGCAGCTACCGAAGTTGAAATAAATACACCAAGAAATGGTATGGCAACTCAAAACCTATTAAGTGATTTGTTGTTAGGTGCCATTGAGTCGGGGGCCAACTCATAGTGACCCTATGTACAGCAGAACAAAACACTCCCTGACACTGTGCTATACACATTATCTTTTCATGTTTGAGCCCAATGTTGCAGTCACTGAGTTTCTTCTCATTTTGAGTCGTGCCACATCAGCAAAAGGAAGTCCCAGGGCCTTTACTACATTCCCATCATTAGGGTCAACTCTACTTTAAGGAGGCAACTCTTCCCCAGTCATTTTTTGAATACCTTCCAACCTGGGGGCCTCATTTTTTGGCACTGTATTTGACAATGCTTCTCTACTATTCATAGGGTTTTCAATGGCTAATTGTTTCGGGAATGGGCTGCCAGGTCCTTCTCCCTAATATTAAGTGATGAAAAATAGTAACTCCCCCCTTTATTTTTCACATTCTTCCTTCTAAGCCTCTGGTCACAGAGCACTCCTGGGTTCTCCGTACTTCCTTGCCTTCCCTTTCCTGGCTCTTGACTGGGCTCTCTTCCATTCCCATGCTGTAATTGTAGCTGCCCCTGAAAATGAGTCTCAGCCCTTTTTACTCCTGCTTTACAAGTATCTGCCTGCACTGTAGCACTGTGGTGTCTGATCCTGTCAGATCTTGGAAGCTAAGCAGGGTCAGGCCTGGTTAGTACTTGGATGAGAGACCACCTAGGAACACCAGGCACTATAGGCTTGGGAAAAGGACCTGGCAACCCACTCCCAAAATGCAATTAGCCATTGAAAATCCTGTGAATAGCAGAGAGGCATGACAGTAGTGTTTTGTCTATTGTTCATAGGGTGGCTATGAGTTGGACTGCAAATCGACGGCACCCAACAAAAACAACTTACAAGTACCCACTTGGAGAATTAATTATTATAGCGTTTCCTACCATCCATCTGACTAAAATTATATCTCTCTTTTTTTTTTTTATGGTACTGGGGGTTGAACCCAGGGTCTCGCGCCTGCATGTTCTGCAAGTGCTGGACCACTGAGCTGCACCCTTAGCCCATTTTTTTTACTTTTTTTTGAGACAGGGTCTCACTAACTTATGCAGACTGCCTCTGATCTCGAACTTGCGATCCTCCTGCCTCTGCCTCCCGAGCTACTGGGATTACAGGCATGCGCCACCGTGCCCGGCTATATCTCTTTTCTTGATACTCAAACTTCATGCCTGAATCATACTTTCTTTAATCTTCAGCTTAAGCCTATCTCAAAGCCTCAGCTGTTACTTCCTTCCTGTGAATTCTGCTAGCACTGATAATCTACACCACACAATCTGATGTTCAGTTTTGTATACCCCTAAATTCTCCCCTACACATTTCACAGATGCATATTTGCTCCCTTTCTATCCACAATGAAAATTATCCAAGCAAAGAGGTGAGGTTGTTCATTCATTCTTTCTTTCAACAAATATTTACTGAGAACCTAGTATGTACAAATGATGTTCTAGATGCACAAGTAAACAAAACAAAGGCACTTCATGGAGCTTATATTTTAGTAGGGTGAAGTAGAGAAATGAGGTGAGAATAAAGAGGGAGACAATGAGCAATAAACTAAAAAACAAGTAAGTTGTATATGGTAAGTATGCACCAGCCTTGTATGGTCAGTAGCTATCATACTTGACAGTATGTGTATAATGTCTTCATTTCCTGGGTTTCACTTAATTTAATCTGGAAAAAAATGTCCAAAACAAATCAAGCCACTACATTAATATTCATTTTCTCAGATGCAAAGGAACCCACTGAATCCACATTTTTCATACCACAAAGCAGGCAGCAGGAGTAGGCGAGGCTGTGGGTTGGTTTGCTTTTTGTTATATAAAAAGCAAACAACAGAATGACCACATTGGCAAATTTGGGTGCACAGGCAGCTCTCAGGGCCTTAGAGAGTTTGCTATGTAAAAATGCAAGAAAACAAATTGTCCTGTAGACTGAAGGGCAATTGCAAGAGGAAATGTTCTAAAGATGTTTGGGGGATGATGTCACCGGATGAGGGTACTGGTTGCTTGCCAACTCTCTGGCATCACCAAGCCCCATGCATACTCTTGCTGTTTGCTCCATCCCAGCTACTACCATTTATGGGGGTAGTTTTGCGTCCTCTATTGCTGCCTGTTCTGTACTAGTCTTATAATTTATTTCTTTTTAATAAAATGTATAAATAGCATGCAATATTTGTATGAAAAAAAGGTAGGCTACCATATGGATATGTACTTGCACTTGGAGAGAGTTTCTCTGGAAGGATATTTTAGAAACTGGCAGTCACCATTGCCTCTGGGGTGGGATCTTGGAACATGGAGCAGGAATAGAGAGAACCTCACTCTTCACAATATATCCTTTTGAACTCTGAATTTTTAATTTTTTTTTCACCAAATGCGTCTTATTTTTTTTTAATGTTGTTTTTAAATTTATTTTTGAACACTTTTAGATTTACAAAAAAATGGGCAGAGGTCCCATACCCCTGATCCTTCCACACTCAATTATTAACATCTTGAATTAGTATAGTACATTTGTCACAACTGATGAGCCAACATTGATACACTATTAATGAAAGGCTACAGTTGGCCTTGCCTGCAGCCTTAGCCCTGTGGCATCCGATCCCGTCAGATCTCGGAAGCTAAGCAGGGTCTGGCCTGGTTATTACCTGGATGGGAGACCACCTGGGAACACCAGAAGCTGCAGGATTGGGAGAAGGACCTGGCAAGCCCCTCCCAAAAATCAATCTGCCATTGAAAACCCTATGAACAGCAGAGAAGCACTGACAGTCGTGTTTCCCCTGTTGTACAGAGGGTCGCTATGAGTCGGATACCGACTCGACAGCACCTAACAACAACAACAACAATAGTTGGCCTTAGTGTTCACCCTTGGTGTTGTACATTATGCGGGTTTGGACAAGCGTGTGACATGTGTCCACCATTAACAGTATCAGATAGAATAGTTTCACTGCCCTAAACATCCCTGTGCTCCACCTCTTCATCCCTCCCTCCCCACAAACCCTTGGCAACAACCGATATTTTTGTTGTCTCTATAATTTTACCTTTGATTTTTCTACTATGTGCATCTTTATTTATTTTTTTAAAAAAACATTTTTAAGTATAAAAAATATTTTAGAAAAGTCTATTCAAAGTAGGTTAGCCTCTCAGAGCACCCACTTAAAACTATCATCGGACAGGAACTTAATATTAACTAATGCCAACATAAAATATGCTAAAGAAAATTATTAGAAATATGGTTGAGCATTTTCTAGACAACCTGTTATCTTAAATATTCTCCCCTCCTATCCTATTGCCCTGTCTGGTGTCTAAAAAATAATTTAGCTGACATAATCAAGAAACTTAGAAGAAGTATTTACAACTCTATCATTAATTGAAAGTCATGAAGTATGGGAATTGTAGCTCAAAACCAGGGGATTGAGATCTAGAATTCTGAGGACTCAAGTGTATTTCCAGAAAAGCAGCAGCCCTCTCCAAGGGTGACAATGCCCTTCTCAGGGCACATGTATGTAAACACCCAACCACTGGTGGCTTACCATCACTGCGCCTGGCTCAAGTCACCTGATACCTTCCTGCTGCCCACCTGGGCTCTTACCCCAACCTCAGAGGTGCTTCAGAGCATTAACACAGAGGTGAGTTTGCGGAACTGAATGGGGTTTGCGGTGGGTGAAGCTCTTATTTTATTTGGTAATAAAATCATCTAAAAAAATAAGAATTATGTGGATTTTTTCCAGCTTTGAGGGAGGTTTTTTTGGAGGTACTTGGAGGTTGAACCCAGGGCCTCACACATATTTTGCAAGTACTCTTACCACTGGGCTGCACACTCAGACCGTTTTTATTTCTATTTTTTTTTAACTTGAGATAGGGTGTCATTAAGTTACACAGGCTGCCTCAGGCCTCAAATTTGCAGCCCTCCTGCCTCTGCCCCCTGAGTTGCTGGGGTTACAGGTGTAAGCCATGGCGCCTGACGTGGGGTCTGCTTTTCAACAGCTGTATCAAATGTGCTTCTGTAAAACAATGATGACAAAATGCCATGAGCCTTCCCAGACTTAATGAGACGCCAGTACACCTCTGGATCCAAGGAGAGGAAATAAGGATGGCACAGGTGGAAAGACAGTTCTAGCCACCAACCTAGTGCACAGCAGAGGGGCCCTCATATCCAAGTGTGCTGCAACCCCACCACATGTGGTATATTTCACAGCCTACTTTCCCTGGATTAAATGCTCTGTGCCACAACTCATCAGATCCATTCATTTTGCTTCCCCCTGTAGAGACTATAAGAATTTCTGAATTATGAAAAGCAGTCTTCCTGCTTGCTGTTACTCCTAAGCTGTGATTGAAAATCTTGGTACCATAGGTAGCATCAGTGATGACAGCTTAATTCTAACATCTCCACGGTCATCCTGCCAAAACACCTGTCAGTTAACCACCTTCAGGTCTGAGAGGTTTGTTTGCAGAAACCAGCAAGGGGAAAGACAAGTGCCAAACATGGGCTGGGAGTTCCAGAAGGAGGGGCTGTGACCAGAGAGGGAAGACTGGCTTCTTTTATTAGTGAGTTTTACAGGGTTAAGAAAAGCAGCTGAGTCACCCTAAAGTCTTAATCTTCCCAAGAGTCTTAATGCTCCCTGGTGAGTTTGTATAAATCCATATTCCTGGGCTTCTCACCCAGAGCTGATCATAACTTAAGGTGAGGAATTAAAAACTAATAATAATAACAGCAACAAAAGCTCCAAGGGGACTCTGATGCTAGTGGTCCCATTGGCCTGAAATCCTTAGTGAGCTTCACTAACTTTCATTTCACATTCATTTCCCCATAGCCCATGTTCTTCTGCAGAACTAGAATCCCAAAAGTCAGTCTTACTGAAACATTCAGATGCATCATTGAATAGTTACTTACAATTTATAGCCAATCCATTTTTAGAATTGCTTGAGCACTTTACTGCCTGAGTAGGATTACAGTTAGAGACAACCGTTAGGGATGACTAGATCTGGGGCCTCATGCTTAGCAAACATTCCTGAGTGGACAGCACAGCCTCATCCTTTGTCTCACAAATATTCTCATGGGGTCCTCCCAGCAACCACATTTGCTTTCATGTTTGTTTCTTTTTATTAGCATACATTAATTGTATAAATGGACTGGGATTTAGCTCAATTGGTGTGGCACTGCTCTGTACTCTCTGAGGACCTGAGTTTGATCCCCCGCACCATAAAAATGGGAGAAGGATGCAACAGTCCACTCCTGAAACAATTCCAAAAAAAATCAGCCATTGAAAACCTTATGAGGGTTGCTATGAGTCCAACTCGACTCGATGGCACCTAACAACAACTGTAGAAAGGGGTTTCATTATATTTCCATACATGCACGTGATGTACTTTGATCATATTCACCCCTCTATTACCTTTCCTTATTCTCCCTCCCTCTCCCCCTTTTCTCTGTCCACATCCCTAAGAGTCCCCCTATTTCTATCATGTCTCTTTTTCCAACTAGATTCCATATATGAGAGAGAATATGTGATACTTGTCTTTCTGAATCTGATTGATTTCATTTAGTATGATATCTCCACATCCATCCATTTTCCTGAAAATGACATAATTTCATTCTTTATGGCTGAAAAAACTCCATTATGTATATATGCCACACTGTCTTTATACATTCATCCATTGATGCACACCTAGGTTGATTCCATAACTTGGCTATTGTGAATAGTTCAGCAATAAACATAGGTGTGCGGGTATGTCTATAGTAAGGTGACTTTGATTCTTTTGGGTATTTACCCAGAAGTGGTACAGCTGGATCACAGCAAGGTCTATTTTTACTTTTTTGTGGAACTTCCATATGGGTTTCCATTGTGGCTGGCGCAATTTCCGTTTCCATCAACAGTTTACAAGGGTTCCTTTCCCCCCATATCCTCACATCCTTGCCATCATTTTTTTTTTTCAGTGTTGGGGATTAAACCCAGGGTCTTGTACATGCTAGGTAGGTGCTCTACCACTCAGCTCTATCCCTTGCCCTTGCAACCACATTTCTCTTCTAAGTGAGAAATCTGGACCTCAGATAGGCTCAATAACTTGCTCAAGGTCACAGAGATACTAAGTGCGTTTGTACCTGCCCTGATCCCAGATGGGCCCATTACCCAACAGCTGTAGTACAGCTGAAACACTAGATAAACAAGCATGAATACTTGTCTATAAAATTAATAGAAAAAGCAAAAACAAAAACCTTTTGAAAATGTTTCACTTGATGCCTTCAGGAGCAGGACCAGCAATAACGCCTCTTGAAAAAGGAAATCATTTGGCTCCTTGTGGTTTAGAAATACTGCCCCACCCTCAATGTCATGCCTACCAAGTCACTGAACTCCCTACTTACTGTGCCCTCCACTTGAATCCTGTCAGCATAGCAGGGATGGGAATGGGGGAAATTCCAGGAAACATCCGAAGCCTTGATTCAGGCATGAGTGATTCAGATGCCACTGATGCTCTCCCTGCCCAATCTGCCAGCCTTACTAAGAAGACTCAAGCCATCAGTACATACTTAGTTCCAGAGCTCTGAGGTAAGTGATTTAACTTCCCTCATCCTCAGCGATTCCCTATGTAAAGTACAGACAATAACACTTACCACACAGAGAAATTATAAAACATAAATAAGACTGTTGTTATTGTTGGGTGCCCTCAAGACAGTGTCCGACTCACAGCCACCGTGCGTGCGTACAACAGGTGAAACACTATTATTAGTGCTACTCTGCTATTCATAGGGTTTTCAATGGCTGATTGTTTGGGGGGGAGGGTATCGGGTTGCCAGGTCCTTCTCCCAAGCCTACAGTACCTGGTGTTCCTAGTCAGTCTCCCATCGGACAGGACAGGTCTCGCCACAGTGCTATGGCTGCAGGCCAAGTAAGATTGGAAGTAATGAAATTAGCACACGGTGGGTGTCTGATGGATAGTCAAGAGAATGGAAAGCATGGTAATGAACAGCAGCCAGCTAAAGGGTGTCTCTGTTAACATCATTCCTCCTGAGTTGAGGGCCCACTGGGTGCTGAAGACACAAGGGAGAAAGCAGGGGGACAGAGGGGGAGGTCCAGTGTCAAAGCAATATGATACATGCTGAAACACAGGAGGACCCAAGGCAGGAACCCAGGGGAGGACTGACTCACCCATTCTGCCTGTGCCATTCAGGGGAGCCAGGGGAAGCTGGGATTGTGCAGGGCCAGGAGGAAGAGGGTGCTAGGTGAACAAAACAAAAAGCATTTTAGGCATAGCAAACAGCAAAACTAAAACCACTGGGGCCTGAGAACATCCTTGGGGATTGGAACCAGCCCATTTGGTGGGAGTAGAGTGTGTGGTGGGAGAGTAGAAGACAAGGCTGGGGAGAGGGGAAGAGCCTAGAATGCCATGCTGAGCTCTTGTTTTGACTGTGGTTGACAGTAGGGAGTCACAGGAAGCTCACAGAAAGAGTGGAATCTTCTGAAGTTACTCCATATAGAAAGCTCTCCGAATGATAGCAGCTCTGTGAATGATAAGAAGGACAGTGTAAAAATGTTGAAAAATAGTCAACAAGGAAGAAGGATGAAGAAATAAAAAAGAGAAGCTAATAGCCTGGATACCCAATGAATTCTCTAATTAACACTTGAATAATTACACAGGTTACAGTGAGAAATCCCCAGTCTTTTACTACTAAAACTTGTATATAGTGATTGCCCTGTGCTAAGTGGTGTGTACTTTCCAGTGGCACATTCTAAAGTGTGACTGGGAGCCCACAGTGTCCCAAGGGGCATTCAGTCAAGTCAATTCAGAAATGACCCCTCTCCTTGGTATGAGGTCAGCACAGAGGAAAGGAGGCTTCCACAGAGCACATGGATTCCTTTCCTGAACTCAGCTTTCTCAGAAAGGCACAGCCATGCCCTGGAACATAATCTTATTGTTTTGTTTTGCCTTTTTTATTCACTCATTTATTCATTCATTTAACAAATATTGGTGAAGACCTACTCTATCCTACCCCCAACATGTCTGTCACCTTGTCACACTGCGGGGGCTTGCATGTTGCTGTGATGCTAAAAGCTATGCCCCTGATATTTCAGGTACCAGCAGGTACCTCAGGTACCAGCAGGGCCACCATGATGGACAGGTTTCAGCTGAGCTTCCAGACTAAGACAGACTAGGGAGAAGGACCCAGCCCATCCTGAAACAATTAGCCATCAAAAACCCTATGAATAACAGAGAAGCTAAAATGAGCCCCCCTGGCTGGAAGGCATTCAAGAAATGTTGGGGAAGAGCTACCTCCTCAAAGTAGAGTTGATCTTAATGGTAGGAATGGAATTAAGCTTCTGGGACCTCCTTTTGCTGATGTGGCACAACTCAAAATAAGAAGAAACACAGTGACTCCAACAACAGACTCAAACATAAAAAGATCGTGTGCATGGCAGAGCATCAAGTACTGTTTTGTACTGTTGCTGTACATAGAGTCGGGCCCAGCTCTGCAGCACCTAAGAACAACACTCTATCCCAGCAATATAAAAGTTAGAAGGAAAAATACAGTGATAAAAGGAAAAGATGGCTCAATCTCTAGGAGATTACTTCTAATGTAGGGAATAGTAGAACAAAATGAAATCTGCTACATGGGACTTAAGAATCACATGAATAAGATAAGGACATTCAAAATGAGAAAGGTGATTTGAAAAACAGGTACTGCACACAATTTGAAATATCTTTAGATATTTGTTTCTTGAGCTGGGTGCAGTGGCACTCTACTCTAATCCCAGGGACTCAGGAGGCAGAGGCAGGAGGATCATAAGTTCCAGACCAGAGGTAGTCTGCATAATTTAGCAAGACCCTATCTCAAAAAAAAAAAAAAAAAAAAAAACTTTGCTTCTCAAGGTGTGGTCCATGGAATCTGAGCAAAGTCACCACTTGGGAGCTTGTTAGAAACACAAAATTACAATCTCCACCCAGACATACTAAATCAGGATCCTCTGGTGGTATAGATGCACATTCAGGTTTGAAAAAGACTGATTTAGAGCCCATGAGGTCCTAAAGCTTGCTTTAAATGTAGTCTCAAAAAAAGTAAATAAGCAGAAAGTGATCAAAACTAAACTCCCTGTATGGCAAGATCAGTCTCTAACCACAATATAATATTTCAAAATTAGTACTTCTTCTCCTTGAGTGCATCTTGTATTTCCAATTTTTCCATTATTCCTCCTGAAAGGGATGCAGGTGTGTAGGGCTCAAAGATGAAAAGAGAAGGGGAAAACAGGTCTGCACTGGGAGGCAGTGTGGGCTGGCAAGCTCCCAGCAGATTCAGGTCTAGAAAATGAAGCTGGTGTGCTCTGAGGTGGTCAGGAGCCGTTTGCACTTAGATCTCCATTTCACCTGCTTGCAGCTACCTGTTGTTCTGCCCCATCACTGCCCATGCATGTACTTTTGTCCAGCTCCATTTCATATGTTGGCCAAGAAATAAGAAATGTCTGGGTACCTAATAAGTGAATTGCATGAGCTAAATGCTCTAAGTTACCTAAAGATGTGGTCAAAGATGTGCAAAAATTATTATAAGAACAGGTATAAGGTAAATAGTATCAAAAGGGAAATATGAACCAATACTACAAATCTTCAGATACGGAAGAAAAACTTCCCTGGCTTAGGAAATCCAGGTAGGCTACAAGAAAGAGGCAGCAGAATTAATTTGGCCTGGAATGGATGATGAGAATTTGAAGCAGTAGAGAGAGGGCTAAGCCATTTTTAAAAGGATATAGAGGGCTGGGGCAGTGGCTCAGTAGTAGCACTTTCCCAGCATATGCAAGGCCCTGTGTTCCATCCCCAGCACCACAAAAATAAAGAATAAAAACTTTAAAAATTAAAAAGGCATCTGGCCCCAAACAGTAGGGTGAGGAGGCAAAAAGTTTCTCTGAGGAGATGAGAGAATCTGGTGCAGAACACAAGCTGGAAAGGAAGGCTTGGGGTTTAGTCATAGATGGCCCCAAATGCCCAGATGTGGACAGCAGGGGTCACTGAAGATGTTTTGTTAGAAGAATGATATGATCATATCCAGGCTGTGGAGTTTAAGGGCACCAGATATACTTGGCAAGTGAGGGAGTGAGTGGGAGAGGGTAAGAACCGCCGATTTCCTACCCCTTCCCACCATTCCCAGTGGAAGACATAGTTATCCTCTCCTTTCATGTCTTTCCAGCCCACTACCCCCCACTTCCTACCAACCACACCATCAGCAGATGCTCAGCATCTCAAATTATGAGGCTGGAGTTGAGTCCAGCCCCCACTGAGGTCTTATGTGAGGCTAGAAATTGGCGCAAGCCTGGGGCCCCAGAAGACAGTCGCAGAAGCGGGGTGTGCTGTGGCAGTTTTGAAGCCACTGGCTTTTCAAAGTCGGGGTTTTCATGATTGCCAGTGGAGATGCTCATCATCCAAAAGGAGGGGATGATCAGATCAGAAGCCACATTTGGCAGTAATCTCCTTTCATCTGTGCTGGTTCCAGGCAGGTGCTGTTATAAGAAGAAAGCTCCGGTCTCTTTCTCTGTGAACCACTTCCCCCAATCCCACTCTTCCTTTTTTTCTTTTCTTTCCCCTTCCTTTCATCTTTCCTGCCTCCCTTCCTTCCTTTCTTCCCTTTTCTTTTATTTTTGTTTCTTTATAGTTTTGTTTCCCGGGGAAGGGTCTCACTATGTAGGCTAACCTACATAGCTGGCTCAAACTCACATCTTCCTGCCTCAGCCTCTTGAGTACTAGGATCACAGGCGTGCACCACCAAGCCCAGTGTGCTGTTTCTTCCTTCTCAGAGCTGCAGAACTTAGGAACTGGGCAGAATGGTAAAACCCCCTTTGGCAACTTCCTTAAAGGAGAACATGAATCATCCATTCAACTGCCATAGGCCAAGCCTAAAGTACAGTCTTTGTAAAAATACATCAAGTATGAAGATGCGGGAGGTTCTCTGACATCCTCCTATCCTTGAAAGTGGGGTCTTCACTGTCACCCGTGTCTCCATGGCTGCTGTGTTCCTAGGCAGGGTCAGCTCCAGCCTCATTCTGGGCTGTGGCCAGCTGGAGAGGGCCCATACACAGGGGCCAGGTGAGCAGCACCTCTGACCACAGAAGCAGCCATGCATCACCCAGCCTGGGCATCCCCATTCTATCCTAACTTCCCTTGAATGTTCACTCATAAAAACAGAAATTCAATGAGATCCTAAACTGTTTAGAAGACAATTTTAAGTTAAGAAAATGTAACTTACTCTGCTTGGCCTAGACCAAAGTACAAAGAGATTGGTGTGAAATCACTTCCTCAATGGGAATGAAGTGAGACACGCTCAGTTGCTTCCCGTGGCAATGAGAAGGAATTATTCTTCTCTTTCCTCAATCCTTGTGGAAAATCACTGCATGTGGGAGGTACAGTCTTCCCTAAGGAAGCTTCAGGGTTTACCTCTGCTCCAAAAAGAGAAGTAAGGATGCCTCCTTTTCCACGTGGCGGCCATTGATCTCATGTGAAAATATCCTCTAAGCCCTTAACCTTCTTATGCTTTGATTTGAATTTATAAAGGAGAAAAGAGATGCCAATTAAATAAGGCATCAGAGCACATTAAAGTGTTAAAAATCCTTGGCATAGCCAGGCATAGTGGCACACATCTACAATCCCAGCACTGAGGAGGCTGAGACTGGAGGCTCCAGAGTCCGAGGCCAGCATAGGCTATGTAGAGAAACCCTGTCTCACAAAAAATATAAATAAATAAAAAGGAAGAGGAAAAGAAAAGAGGAAGAAAAAGAAAGAAAGAAATAATGGAAGGAAGGAAGGAAGGAAGGAAGGAAGGAAGAAAAGAAAGAAAGAAAGAAAGAAAGAGAAAGAGAAAGAAAGTCATTGGCAGATGCTCCTTCTGTTTTGGGCTTTCTCTATTCACCTGTGCTAAAAGATAAGACATATGAGCCAGAGCTATTTTCAGAGCAGTCTTGGTAGACTTGAGGGCAGAGCCTAGCATTGTCTCCTGATGTATAGGAACAAGGTAAGACTTTTAGCCCCATGTTATTAAACACTGAAGCCTGAAGAACTGGAATTTCCAAGAGTAAGACAAAAACAGATGGAAGCATTCTGTCACTTGATCAGCAAGCCTCCTGAAGCTGTGTGAGTGTTGAACATTAAGAAAGTAGTCTTTTTCTTAGTGTATACATAGCAGTGTCCAATTGTAATGCATTCACATACAGAAGTTTAATTTTTTAGAAAGCACTTTTTCTTTTTTTCTTTATTTCATTTTTTCTTTTTTGTTTTGTTTGGTTTGGGTTGGGTTTTTTTGTTTTGTTTTGGTTTTTTGAGACAAGGTCTCACTGTGTAGCTCAGGTTGTCCTGGAGACAAGGTTGTCCTTGAACTCATGTCAATCCTCCTGCCTCAGCCTCCCGAGTACTGGGATTATAGGTGTACACCACCATGTCCACCTAGAAACCACATTTTTAAAAGTAAAAAGGAACAGAGAAATTAACTTTCACATTTTTACTTAGTACAATGTATACAAAATATGATCATTTCAACACCTAATCAATATGAAAGATCTTTTACATTCTTTTTTGTAGTAAATCTTGGAAATCTGGTTTGCATTCCACACTTAGAGGACATCCTAATTCAAACTAGCCGCATTTCAAGTGATAAATGCCCATATGTGGCTAGTGTCTATTGTATTGAAGATCTCAGAGTTTAAAAAAAAAAAAAAGACTGCCTGCCAATTGCTGTGGGAAAGTGGAAGGAGACTGGCTAGTCCTCTGGGAAGAGGCAGTTAAATGCTGAGAAGGCCATCGTTATCACCATCTTCATAATCATCTCCCTAACCAATGCTGCCATGATCTTTACAAAGCTTGTTCCATCTTTATGCTAACCCCATGTTGTGGTTGCTGTTGTTAGGTGCTGTTGAGTTGGTATCCGACTCATAGTGACCCTCATAGGGTTTTCAATGGCTGACTATTTCGGGATTGCCTTGGGAGTGGATTGCCACGTCCTTCTCCCATTTTTGTGGTGCTGGGAATTGAACTTGGGACCTCAGAGACTGCAGCGCAGCACTCTACCAACTGAGCTAAATCCCGGCCCCTTTAACCCCATGTACTAGATATTATTCTCTTCTGATCATCAATAAAGAAAGTTCCCAGAGGAAGAAGAGGAAGAGGAAGGAGACAATAAAACAGAGGATCCGTAGACTAAGGGTTTGTCCAATGTCACATCAGAAAGGGGAACTAGATGTGGCATTCAAGTCCAGGGCTCTTGACTCCTCACAGTCATGCAGTGCCAGGAGACAATCTTGCAAACCCCAAAGGTATCTCTATGACATTGTTCTGCCTCATCCCGCACAGATTTCACTGCTTTAGAAGATCAGTGACATCACGCAAACACAGTTGAACACCTGTGCACATTACCCACGATGTTGTCATAGAGTTGGGGAGCCAAGCAGGCTGTCAGAAGTGGTTTTGAGGGTCCCCTGGGGCCTCTTCTCTTTGCCATGCTCCACAGTAAAGGCCCTTGGCTGGGCCCTCACCTTGGTCTGCATGTTCTCTCTCTGCAACTATCTGCAGGCCTCTCCCAGCCCTTCAGCCCCTGGGGAACTTTTGTTGTGAGCATCATTACCTGCATGCACTCCCCCTTGCTTCAGGGATGAGGCATGCTATGGTGACTGAGCTCGCCACTGCAGATACAAGGTGGGCCTTCTAGAGAGAACCCCTAGACCTGAAGAGGTCACATCAGTGGAGCAGAGGTTCAGAAATGGGGCTGAGGGGTCGTGCACTCTTCTCTCTAGACAATTGGCCCAGAACAGTAGTTTGGTAGAACTGAAACTCATTCAAATCCAAACAGTGCATTTGCCAGTGGTCTAAATTGCTGCAGGCCTGTGTAAGTCATACTTACCAAAACAGGCCCCACTGTCAGGTGCAGAGAATGGGCCACACCAGAAGATAGAGGCCTCCTGCAGGTGGCTACAGATAGAGCAGAGTTCTGTGAGTCCCTCTCTGCCTCTGCTACCACACCATACATAAATCCACACCTGGGAGGGCATTGCCCACCTGTCCTGCCTGCCAGGTCTTGCTCGGGCCAAGAAGTACTTGGGGAATTCTCCCCGCAGCCACTTCCCTCCTGCCTGTCTGCACGTGCACACACCCCCGGTGCTCCGGGGGCGGGTCCTGGACCCAGCACAAATCCATAATCCATCATCACTGACACCCTCTGTATTCAGAGTGTCCTAACAATGGCCCACGGGACCAGCCGGTGTTCACTCTAGTGCAAACATCGCTCTGGTCTCTGCCCCCAAAGGCCAGATGGAAACTCCCCCTCATTTGTTGACCCAGATCTGACAGAGCAAATAGCTTTTATCCCAGAAAGCAAGAGACCGGTTCTGAGCGTCAACCCCACCCCCAAGCACATACAAAGTCAGAAAGACATTTGTTCAAAGGGCCTGTCACAGAGAAAAAGTTCTTTTATTTATTTTTCTTTTAATTTTCTTTTCCCGCCAAAATGTTTGTAGTGGCGGCGGCAGCAGGTCCACAGGGAGCCTGCCATCTGACCTGCTGGTGCCGTCCCTAATTGCGCCCCATCTGGCGTCTGGAGCTTACAAAAGCGGTGCCCGCCCCGCCGCGGGCCGCTGAGCTCCGCCAGTTGTGCGTTTGTGCGGCTTGGGCTGCGGCTGCCCCGTTGCAGGCCTGACGCGGCACACTTCAGGCAGGCGCCAGGCCAAGGGGCCACACGCAGGCGGCTCCAACTGCGGTAGCTCGGCCCTCCCAGGATGCCTGGCAAAGGTCGCGCCAGGTGCTGCGGGACTCAGGTCCCTCCCCGCTCCTTGGCTGCACCAAAATGTCTAGTCTGCCCCAGGACCCGCAGGTGGACGGGCCTTCAGCAAGAGAAAGGCGATGTAGGAGCCCTAAGATTCCATCCAGACACTGTGTGCGTGCCTCTGACTCTGACAATTCAATCTCCTAGGAATGCACCCTGGGATGGAATTTAGAAAGGTCCAGGGACATAGCTGCCAACTGTGAGCAGCACCACCTGTTCTGTGTAATAGCAATAACCTGGTAACAACTCTAACATTAAGAACTTGTTGTCGCTGTTGTTAGGTGCCATCGAGTCGGTGTCCAACTCATAGCGACCCTCACAGGGTTTTCAACAGCAGACTGTTTCGGGATTGCCTTGGGAGTGGATTACCAGGTCCTTCTCCCATTTTTGCAGTGCTGGGAATTGAACTTGGGACCTCAGAGACTGCAGCGCAGCACTCTACCAACTGAGCTAAATCTCAGCCCAAGAACAACTTGGGTCACATAAATTGTGGAAATATACTCACTATAATATACTATGTGGTTGTTAGTTGTTAGGTGCCGTCAAGTCGGTATCCAACTCATAGTGACCCTGTGTACAACAGGGGAAACACTATTATCAGTGCTTCTCTGCTGTTCATAGGGTTTTCAATGGCAGATTGATTTTTGGGAGGGGGTTGCCAGGTCCTTCTCCCAAGCCTACAGTATCTGGTGTTCCCTGGCGGTCTCCCATCCAAGTACTAACCAGGCCCAACCCTGCTTAGCTTCCGAGATCTGACGGGATCAGATGCCACTGGGATTTAGTTCAGTGGGTAGAGCACTGTGCTGTAGTCTCTGAGGTTCCAAGTTCAATTCCCAGCACTGCAAAAATGGGAGAAGGGCCTGGCAATCCACTCCCAAGGTAATCCCGAAACAGTCAGCCATTGAAAACCCTATGAGGGTCGCTATGAGTCGGATACCAACTCGACGGCACCTAACAACAACAACAACATAGGGAATTCATACTATTGTAGAGCGCTTGTAAACCATCCATGAGTCCCTAAGTTCAACCTCCAATACCCCCTCAAGAAAAAACTTATGTAGTGATTAAGATGGCACTGAAGATATGTGCACGTTGGTTTTTGGTACCAAAGTATATTCACAAAGGCATTCTTAAATTTAAAACCAAGTTACAAAATAACAAGGACAGTATTACTTGTTTCAATATGTATGTTACTTTTGTATGCATATACACTTCTATGAGTGTATGAATGAAGAAAAAGGATATACACCAAAATGTTTACAGTGATGATTTCTGGGCAATAAGTTTATGGCTAATTTTATCTTTTTGTTTTGTATTTTCTGATTTTTATATATTTTCTATAATTGAAGTGTGTTACTTGTATAATAAAAAGGAAATTTTTTAAATGAATGCTAGAGACAGTTCTCATGTTTTTGTACAGATACTATTTAAAGGCATGGACTAGATGAATTCACCTAAGGAAACAGATAATTTGCTTGTTAATATATCACTGATTTGCTTTTCAATATAGATACAGAAGAGAAGGGGGTCCAGGTAGAGGTCTGGAGACTTCAGTATTGAGAAATTGGATTAGAAGGCAAAAGGGGAAGGGATAGAGAAGGGGCAGAGAGAAGGGACAGCCAGGAGGATAGGAGAAAGCATAAGGATCCCAGAGGCAGGTGAAGGAAGAGGTTCAAGCAGCAAAGAGAACCGGCTGTCAACATCCCTTAAGTGGAGGAGGTGAGATACTAAGCCGAGGACAGCAAAAGGGCACTGGTTTGGCAAGAAAGAATTGAATCAGAGTAAGAGGGAAGGTGAGGTGGTGGTGTTTGGCTGCAAGGAGTGTCAGAGTCATGGGAGGTGGAGGGGATGTCTGTCCCAGGAGGGTGGTGTTTTCAGGGTGGGAAACATTTCCACACTACTGGAGGATGATGAGAACCATCCGGTAAAGAAGGAGCAGATCATGGGGTGAGAGATGTTGGAGAGACCAGGGAGGCTTCGAGGGCAATGAGCTTGGGTGGGTGAGAGGGTGCAGGATCCGGCTCTCAGAAAGGGTGGGCCAGCATGCAAGGACCCGGCAGTCCATCTTCTGCAAGGGAAGAGAAAGCAGAGGGGAGGTGGGCAGGTCCGCGAAGAGTCTTGCATGTGGTGTAGAGGGAAGACGAGGTATTTCTGGCTGGCTGGCATATAAAATATGGTGCCAGAGTAAGTGGAAGTCTGAGGAGAGCAAAAAGGTAAGACTGGTCCCCTAGAGAGGGAGAGAAGTGCTCACCCACGGCATCGTAGTGCAGCAGCCCCAAGGGACCGCTTGAGTTCTCCGGGCTTCATGCATTTTGTAGGTCACTGGGCATCGCTCTCTTCCTCTTGCCGTCATCAGGTATTCCCGCGAGACTTGCCCCCAGGTACTCCCGCTGAGACTTGCCTGAGGTAAGGTGGAGTGAGGTCACTCTGTGAGAAGTTTGGGTTCCGATGTTCTTCAGACCCTTGCTGGGAATAGGTCTTCCCACTATTGTGGGAAGCCGTTCTGACCTTAAAACCTAATTTAAGCCTCCTGCAGTGGCGCATGCCTGTCATCCCAGCCACTTGGGAGGCTGAGGCAGGAGGGTCACAAGTTCCAGGCCAGAGGCAGCCTGTGTAATTTAGCGAGACCATGTCTCAAGATAAAAAACAAAACAGTGTCTGGAGGTGCAGCTCAGTGGTATAGCACTTGCAAAGTATGTGTGAGGCTCTGGGATCAACCGCTCAGTACCTCAAAGAAAAGAAAACTCCTAATCTGGAGGTCACACCCTGCAGAAACCTAAGTATAAGAATTGTAATTATGTCTATGAATCTGTTTCTAAAGTTAGACTAAGTTCCTTGAAGGCTAGGAACGGGTTCCTAATACAGACCTTAAAAAAATGAATCAGTGTTGAAGGAAGGAAAGCAGGAACAGGGCAGGAAATGAGGAAGGGAGGGATAAGTTGCTCCGTTTGGAACTGAGTAAATAAAAGTTCAGAAAGGCAAGCACAAGTCTTCTAAGGTTTGTTTGGTTTTGCAGTGCTGGAATTGAACCCAGAGCATTGCACATGCTAAGCAAGCTGTCTACCACTGAGCTACAGTCACAGCCAACACAAGTCTACTAATTCCAAATCCTGCTCACACAAACAACCAAAAGT
Organism: Pedetes capensis; assembly: GCA_007922755.1. Classification (NCBI taxonomy): domain Eukaryota; kingdom Metazoa; phylum Chordata; class Mammalia; order Rodentia; family Pedetidae; genus Pedetes; species Pedetes capensis. Next base: position 54,202 of record VMDO01001463.1, read on the forward strand.
TACATTTAAATATTTGCTTTATTATCAGACACATCTAGTGAGCTTATATATATGACTTATTTATGTGTACTGTCTCAGTATAATTATTAATAGCACCATAGTTCAAGCTCCAAATTGTCTCTATTGTAGATGATAAGTTTTATGGTCACTTACTTCAGTTACAGCTACTGTTAAGTAAACCACAGGCCGCTAAGTCACTCTCGCCTGAGACCATGGTTCCCATGGGCATGAAAGAACGCATGGAGCATCCATGGACACTGAATACTGGGCAGAGATAGGATGGTTACATTGCCTCACTCATTCAGAACAATCTGGGAACTAAAAATTCTATTTTTTTTTTCATATTTTGCATGTGATTTAGCATCAGAGTCTCACTTTTGGCCTACTCTCTACAGCCCTACGGTATTATACATGAGTGGGAACTAAGTTAGAATTTTTTTTTAATGTTTTCTCCTATTTTGTTACAATCTTATTGGTTATATGTACACCAAACAAAACAATTTATCATCATCATTATTGTGTTTTTGTAATACTGGTGATCAAACCCAGGGACTTGAACATGTTAGGCAAGCATTCTATCACTGAGCTATATCACCGGTCCCCAAACAGTTTTTCATAGGTATTATTAAGGTACATGCTAAATTCATTCATTTTAATTGTTCAACAATTTTGAGTAAATTCACAGTTGTGTAACTATCACCATAATAATTGGATTAATTTTATTTATATAATAGGAATTACATATGTTTTGGCTTTTTCTTATATGAATTATTTAATACATACAACCTCATCCCCAAACATAGACTTTCTAATTCTCTTTCTCTCCCTTTCCCTCCCTTTCTCTTTTCTTTCAGCACTTGAATCTTTAATAACATATCTATTTCAGGAAATTACTTCATCTCTACCCTTAAGAAAATAAATGGGAATTATAAAATAATCATATTCTTGAGCATAATAGTACTTTCATAGTTCTTTCCAGGACACACTCCATCTTGTGTTTTCATGAAAAGGAGGAAAAATAACCATAAATGAGAAGATAGCTCTAATAACCATGAATGAGAAGATAGCTCTCTCCTTACAATGCAAGAGAAAGCTGATAGCTGATATCTGATGATTTAATTACACCACCAAAAGACATTCTGTCTCCAGGGTTCCTCTTACCACTATCACCCAGCATTATGCCTCCTCTGCCAGCTTCTTGTGCTTTGTGGTTATTACTAAGTAGACATCCTGCCTTGTCATTTAAAGTCATTTTCTCTGGATTATAAGAGAAGAAAATCCATGCAGCTGCTGGGAATGCAATGGGCCTTGTTTTCCCATGGGCCTCTTTGGTCTTCACCTCAGCTCTACTTTCTATATGAGGATCCCAGATTTAAAACTGCTTTTCAACTTCTCTCTCACGTGGAACTTAATAAAACACCATCATGACTGCAATGCCTCAGTTGAACTGAAATCTGCCACTACCATGTTCTTATATATTTAACATTATAAAATCACCTACCCTGTAAACTAATATGAATAGAGTTTCTGAAATCAACATGCCAGGAAAACTTAATGGCAAATCCCACTTCTCACCAAGCTTCATGTCATTCAACAACATCAATAATACAGGAAAATATCTAGAAGATAGTAAAAGTCAGAGATCTTTCTAGAACCCTCCAGTAAAAAGCTATAGAGATGAGGTTTCTTATCTAAAAAAAACAGGAAAAGTACCCAAAATTCTAGATTTCATTTCACTATTTCAAAAGAATTGGGGGTTTAGAGATATGATTGGCTTGAGATCTGGCATATTTGTCAAATAAGTATTATCCTCACTATTTTAAAAAAGAAATGTTATTATTTGAACTCATTCAAAATAAGATCATGTTCTTAGAATAAATGATCATTCTATAAGTTAATTAAAATTTGTTTTGCTTAGAAACTTATACCCATCCACTTTCCTCGAATAAAAGCATATCCTCACTCAAAATAAAATTACGTTTCATATAATAATGGACTTAGAAAAACATGTTTGTATTTAGCTCTTAAAAAAAGAGGAAGTTCTGTCACTTGCAATGAAATTTATGAACCCAGAAGACATTACTGTAAATGAAGTAATACTGATACAGAAAGAAAAATATTGTATGGTCTCACTTATACGTGGAATCTAAATGAAAAGTCAAACATACAGAGATAAAGAATGAAACAATGATTACAAGGGGCACTGGAAGGAGTAAAGAAAATAAGAGATGGGCTGGAGAAACAGCTTGGTGCTAGTTCACTTGGCTAGGATGCATAAGACCTTGGGTTTGAACCCCAGCACCTGAGGGGGAAGAAAAAGAAGAAAGAAAGAAAGAAAGAAAGAGAGAGAGAGAGAGAGAGAGAGAGAAGGAGTGAGAAAGGAAGGAGGAAAGCAAGTGAGATGGGGATGTAGAGCACTTGCCTAGCATGTGCAAAGCCCTGGGTTCCATCCCTAGTGCATGTGCACACACAGATGCACACACACAAAAGACAGAGACAGAGACATAGGTAAAAGAATACAAAGTGCAGATGTGTAGGATGGCTAAGTCTAGAGATTCAATGTACAATATGAAGACCATAGCCAATGAAATTCTATTATATTAGGGGTTTTTGTTAAAAAAGTAGATTTTAGCTGCTCTTGTCATGCACATAAGAAATAACTATATGAGATGATGCATCTGTTCACTTCTATATACTAACCATTTTATTATCTATGTTGTAAACCTCAAATATACATAATAAAACCTTTCTAAAAAATAAAATAGGATGATCTCAATGTAAACAGCACAATTTCATGAGTACATTGGGAAAATAGGGGAATATAATTCAAATATGCTTTTCAGTTTTGCTATATATTAGCCATAAGGCTCCATAAACCTTGTGGGTTGATGAAAGTGTTGCTAGAAGTGATGTAAAGGATGCATAATGGGAAGATAGTGGACAGATAGGAAACACCTACTGTCCTGGAGTAGAGGGAAGCCTTGATTAAGGGTTTGGAAATCACATTGAATAGATAGAAACAGTGATAGTTTAGATTGGGAGATAGAGGAAGAAGCTGGACGAACACTGAAATCGAGGATTTGGCTTCAGAGGATCTACACAGAGGATAGTATCTGGATCACCATTCTGCCATTTTGCCATCACTCGGGCAGTGGATAGAATCCTGGAGACTCAGAGGGGACTTCTTGCACACATCCACCCACCGGGGCCGGACTCAACATGGAGTGCAATGTTGACATCACACTGTCACCCCACCCACAGGACACAAACTACAAGTTTTGGAAAAGAAACAGAATCTATCGCCTCCCTAACTCCTAGCCCCTCTGGAATTGGGCTGGTGAACTAAAGTAAGAGCCACACAGACCAAACACCTGAGGAACTACTCAGCTTACAAGCTCAAATAAGCACCACAGACTCAGCACCATACAATCTCAAAGGAATAACAGAGGGAGAAGTTCTGCACACACAGGAAAGATGAATTCTATTTCCCAGACCATATTATGGCAAACAAAGTAAACCTACAAAAAACATAAAGGGGCAGGATGGATCTGAAGGCCCCACAGACCAAAGCCCCCCAAAAAATAACTCCAAGGAATCTCAACTCTTAGAGATCTCTGATTTGGAATTCAGAGTTATGGTTATAAACATGCTAAGAGAAATTAAAACGAATACTACCAGCACCCTTGAAATCCTTGAAAAGAAGGTATCTCACTTGGAGTCCATTCTATCCTCCCAGCTAGAAATGATAAGGAAGAACCAAGCAATGCTTATTGAAATGCAAATGAAGATAATTGAATTGAATTCGGCTAAAGAATCCTTTTCATCGAGACTGGATGAATCTGATTTCTGATTCTGAAGATGTCATAGATGAACTTAAATACAAACAAGTGGAATCAATGATAAAGGTATTGAAAAAAGATTTCCAGGAGAACTGAGATAGAATGAAAAAATGAATCTTAAGAATTCAGGGTGTCCCTGAAGGAGAAGAAAGATCCACCGGAGGCCTTCAAAATCTGGTATATGATATCCTCAAGGAAAACTTCCCAAAGATAATACAGGATATGGATACATACACAGCTGAGACATTTAGGACTCCCTCAGAAGCTGATTTAAACAGGTCATCCCCGAGACACATTATCGATCATATGCTGTCATTAGAGACCAGGGAAGCTATCCTGCAAGCAGCAAGGCAGAAACCCCTTATTACTTATAAAGCAAAATCTATTAAAATTACTGCAGATCTCTCCATATCAACATTGAAGGCCAGAAAACAATGGACACAGGTGATTCACATAAAAAAAAACTCCAACCAAGATTAATATATCCACCAAAATTATCTTTGAAATTAGGAGTATAAGACATTTAATGATATTGATGCATTTAAATGATTTGCAACCACCAAACCAGCCATGAAGAGGATTGTAAATCAATTACCACATCCAGGAAAGATAAGAAAACCCTATATAGGAAATCAAAGAACTGGTTAGCTGAAATGAGTGCAACCCAAGAAAGGAACAAAGCAAACATGATTCATAAACCAGTAACAGGTAATGATTGGATATATAACAACAAATGCTACTCAATAATCACTATTAACGTAAATGGTCTTAACTCGCCAATTAAGAGACAGAGACTGGATAATTGGATGAAAAAACACAAACTATCAATATGTGGTATTCAAGAAATTCATCTAACTCACAAAGACTGGAATAAACTGAGAGTTAAGGGCTGCAAGAACATATACCTAGCAGGGGTGGGGGAACAAAAAAAGCAGGTGTTGTAATTCTAATTTCAGATAGATGAAATTTCATTCCAAAACTAATTAGAAGGGACAAAGAAGAACACTACATTTTAATAAAAGGAACAATCGATCAAGAACCAATAACGCTCCTAAATATGTATGCCCCAAACACAGGGGCACCTAGCTTTATAAGACAAACTTTATTGAATATAAAGAACTTTATTGGACCAGAATCAATAATAATGGGAGACTTCAATACCCCACTTTTATCAAGAGATAGGTGATCAAAATGAAAAATCAATGGAGAAACATCAAATCTAATCTCCACCCTAACCCAGTTGGATCTCACAGATATGTGCAGAATGTTTCATCCACACAATGAGGAACACACATTCTTCTCAGCTCGACATAGTATGTTTTCTAAGATAGATCATATACTAGTCCATAAGAACTCCCTCAACAAATAAAAAAAAAAGTAGAAATTATCCCCTGTTCCTTATCAGATCATAATGGGATAAAATTGGGGCTCAAGAGCAAGGATAATTCCAGAAACTTTACAAACTCATGGAGACTGAATAATGCACTGCTGAATGACCAATGGATTGTTGATGAAATCAAAATGGAATTTAAAAAATTCCTGCAATCAAATGATGATGGAAACACATCCTACCAAAACATATGGGATACAGCAAAGGCAGTTTTAAGAGGGAAGTTTATAGCATTAAGTGCCTTCATCAATAAAGTAAAGAAGAGCCAAATAAATGACCTAATGATGCATCTTAAGACATTAGAAATCCAACAAAAAAATCAATCCTAAAAGGAACACCCAAAAAGAAATTATAAAAATAAAGGGAGAAATATCTCAATTAGAATCCAAAGAGATAATTCAAAAAATTAATAAGACTAAGAGCTGGTTCTTTGAAAAGATTAATAAAATAGACACTCCTCTGGCCAACCTCATCAAAAATAAAAAGGAAAAATCTAACATAATATGGATAATGAAAGACAACAGGTCCATAATAACTGACTTCAATGAAATACAGAAAATTGTCAGTGAT
>VMDO01001463.1:65000-112112 GCA_007922755.1 Pedetes capensis
TACATTTATTCACCAAATATTCATTGAGTACATACTATAATGCTAAGCACCATACTGTGTGTTTGAAGTACAATTATAAATGAGATGGATGTGGTATCCTGCCCTCTTAATCATCCTTGCCTCTGCTAACTGGTCCATCTATTCTGAGAATTTGAGCCAGGGTTTCTATTACAGTGACTTGTTTTCTTGATGTAATAATACAATAGTTGGTCATTAGACCAACAATAATGCCTCACCTTTTTACGCAATTCCATAATTGGTAGCATATACATATTCACCATTTCATTTCATCCTAACTCAGAGGTTAGTAAAGATATGCCTATTCCCATTTTATAGAAGAGACTGAAATTCAGAGAGGTCTAGAAAACCAGGTTAACATGGTTAAAGAGCCTGGCCTTTCTAATTCTCATCCAATTTCACCACCTCCTTTATATAGAAGGGAAACTAGCAGGAGGATCTTTTTTATTTTTATTAGAAATTTTTAATGTACATCATAATGTGATTCATTTTGACATGCTTTTCATTGTGACAATTTTCATATATGCCATTTGATAAACATTATTCATATAGGTTACCCCTTTAGCAGGAGGATCTTGAGATCAAGGCCAGAGGCAGCCTGTGCAACTTAGCAAGACTCTGTCTCAAGATTAAAAAATAAAAAGGGGACTGGGAGTGCAGCTCAGTGGCAGAGCACTTGCCTAGCATGCCCAAAGCCCAGTACTGGGGGGGGGGAAATGGTCACTAGATGTGAAAGAGGGCTGGGGTTTATGGTAGAGTCCTTGCTCTGTGCACTCCAATGCCCTGAGTTCAATCCCCAGCACTGCAAAGAAAACAGAAGGATCTGGCAGCCCACCCCCAAAATAATCAGCCATTGAAAACCCTATGGATAGCAGAGAAGCCCTGTCAGATACAATGCCTCTCTCATTCTGTTGTACATAGGGTCGCTATGAGTCGAACCCAACTCCATGGCACCTAACAACAGCAACATGAAGTGGAGGAAGGATAAACAATATTAGCTCTACTCTATAATATAAAAGAAAGCCATTAAACCCACTGGATGTCAAAGACTTGTTGTAAAACAAATGCAACTAGTGATATTTGGAAATAAAAGTACTTTACTTCTTCCACCGAGATAATATAAATCAGATATCAACATTTTAAGAGAAAATAAACTACTTGCCAAAGCTTGTTTGAATTTGTAAATTCAATTGGTAGAACGTAGTCCTTGCTTTATAAACACCTAAAACTAGTATAAGAACAACTAATATCATAATTTGTTAAAGTAAAAATTTTAAATATAAGTAATTCTGTATCACCAGTTCTGTGTACACTATTAAAGTAAATTAGCATTTCAGAAAATTTAGGAGGGAAAAGAAAAATCATTAATCCATAAATTATAACATATTGGTCTTGGCTTGAAAGCATTTCCTTTCAGTGTTTCCTTTCCTGATAGGGAGTCTTACATTATTGCAATTATACTTCTCATACTCTGCTTTCATTCTTTTCACTTGCTGTCCTATTTATACTTTTCTGTTTTTCTACGTAGTCTGAAAAGATGTTTTGGAATCTGAAGACCCAAATTCAAAACCCAGCTCTATGACTTATCACCAACATGCAAAGGCAGATGCAGGTTTTATGGGACCCAAAGCTTTTATAATTTGAATGGGGGCACATCAAGAATACAAAATTCGGAGTAGAATTGACTGTTGCTTTGGAATGGAAAAGCAAATCACAACACACTGCTAGAGATACAGATTTCACTCTTTTCTTCTGAGATTTCTTTAGGCAGCTTGCCAGAAATGCTTATAAAAAACTTCTTGTTGATTGCAATCTGATTTCCCCTCCAACTCCCCACACCCATGAGACTCCCTGCATTCACAGGGACCCATGCAAATGGGCCTTGACATTTAAGCCCCCTTCATTTTATAATAAATTCACCTCTGCCAGTATGATCTTGAGCAGATCAAATAACTTCTCTAGTCTTCAATTTGCTTGTCTATAGCATGGAATCATTACATCCAGTGTAGAGATTAGAGTGAACCATGGACAACTATGTACAAAGCAGTGCTGGAAAGTCTGGAGCACCACCCAGACCAGTCATTATTGCCCAAAACCAATGCTCAGGACATGAATGCAGTGTGAGGAAGACCCAGCAGTGCTCCCACTCCTTGGAGAGACCAATTCCTTTACATTATATCGCTATCATTTTTCAGCAAACAATTGATTCTTTCCTTTCTAATGTCACTTTTAATGGATTAAGACTAGCAGATTTTGTGCATTCTTACAAATTCTTCTCTAACCACATATTGCCAAAATAGGAATTGGGTAAAGCAACACTGTATCTGAGTCTTCTCCTTGATTATTTCTTCTAAAAATAATGCCTAATAAAATCTGATTTCTTTTTTCTCTGAATGCACTGAAGCAATTAGAAAAGAGGTTAGGGGACTCAAGAGATTCAACGGCTCTGACCTGTGAGCAGACGGGCTATTCATGAGTTTGTATTTTCTAATTTGGAGCAGTCTCTGCTGAATTTCCTGCCCAAGCTGGTCTGTGCGTGGAACAAAAGCCTGGAGACCGGGTGTTTCACGCCCCACTTGAGGTGCACACTGCCCAGGGCTGGCCTTTCTGGTGGCCTGCAGTCATCAGAGGGACTTGCTGCCCTCAATGAGTTGGCTTTTACAAATCACTACAGGGAAACCCAACTTAGGCAACACATAAACTCTTTTCTTCATACTTCTGGGATGCCACTGCCACACTCTTTACCTTCTAAGTAACCCACAAAGGTTTCTATCAGCTATCCCCTATTACTTCTTTCTCACCAAGAAAGACACCTTTTTCTATGGCAACTTTTCTAAAAAGCTATGAGCATCCTACCAGTGACCACTAAAAATTGTCCCTGAGTCATTTATTCCATGGCTTACAACATAGATCCCCCTGAGGACCAGTGGCCTGTGGCTGCATTTTACCTAATGTCCATCAGCTCTGAAAAATACCACACAAACTCAGAAGAGTGCTGATATCCCAACAAGCAAGAGGTGCCAAGTTGTCCCCTTCCATTTTAAACAGTGAACCTCAGTTTTACTCCTGCTTTTGTGAAAGAGATGCTTTTGTGATTACAATGACTGTGGCTCAGGCGAGAGTTACATTATTTTATGTAATGATGGGAGAATGAATGGAGGGAAAGAACTGCAGGTGAACCTGAAAGATGAGCCCAAAATGGAGGCTGAGCATCACCTCACAGACAGATCTGGGATGGCAGGGCAGGAAAATGGACCATGTACAACCTTGGAGTGATGGAGAGAAGAAACAAGGTGCCAGATAACTAGTTTTCACAAGTGGCTGGTGAGGGGATGGGCACTGTAGTACAAGCCTGTAATCCCAGCTACTCGGGAGGCAGAAAGATCCTAGGTTCCAAGCCAGAGGCAGCCGGCACAACTTAGCAAGACTCTGTCTCAAAATAAAAAATAAAAAGAAAGAGGTTAGGGGTACAGTGCAGTGGTGGAGCGTTGCCTAGCATACATATAGCCCTGGGTTCAACCTTCAGCACTGCATAAAACCCCAAAAACAAAAAAGAATGAGAGGAGAGTATACTTTTTACTTCCTATGATTTCTCCATCTAAATCTTTAGCTTTCTCTTTCATGTATAAGAGTATACTATATATTTCAATTACTTGTAGATAATTGAATACATATGAGCAAATTCTCATAAGTACTTAACACTTAACTGGTCACATGCCCTAACTGGAACATAACCAGTGATATCAGGTCACCAAAACCCATATCCTTTGTTAGGATGTGTAGCTATTTCTTTTTGTTGCAAGTGTCTTTATGTTTTAGTTTAAACTCATTGTAAAATATTTTGTCTGGTTTTGTTTCAAAATAAGTATTTTTTAAACATTTTATAAACAGAATTAGCATATAAAAAGTGAAGGTAAATACAACGCTTGGGTCTGTTTTGTTGTTGTTAGGTGCCCTCGAGTTAGTATCCAACTCATAGTGACCCTACGTACAACAGGCAAAACACTATTGTCAGTGCTTCTCTGCTGTTCATAGGGTTTTCAATGGCAGATTGTTTCTTGGGAGTAGGTCGCTGTGTCCTTCTCCCAAGCCTACAGCACCTGGTGTTCCCAAGTGGTCTCCCATCCAAGTACTAACCAGGCCCGACCCTGCTTAGCTTCTGAGATCTGACGGGATCGGATGCCACAGGGCTAAGGCTGCAGACTTGGGGCTGTTAGACCCAAGTAAATGTTTAGTAATTGTGGATCTTGTAAGAGATAGAATTGACCTAAAACTTTAAATTAAATTTATAAAAACAGAGAAAAAATACCTGATTTTATTTATTAATTTTTGATGCTACAGTAAACTTCATGATTTTACCTCTCTTAAGATATTTGTCCTAAATTGACAAATGGAATTATATCAAATTAAAAAGCTTCTCAAGGGCTGACACATAGTTTAGTGGTAGAGCACTTATCTAGCATGTGCAAGGCCCTGGGTTCAACCTCCAACATTGCAAATAAACAGTAAATATATAATGAAAAATAAAAAGGCTTCTGCACAGCAAAGGAAACTAACAGAGTGAAGACAGGAGAAAATTCTTACCAGCTATTCTTCCAACAATGGATTGATATCCAGAATATATAAAGAACTTAAAAACACCAAAATAACAAGTAGTCCAATTAGTAATGGGTAAGTGAACTGAACAGACACTTTTCAAAAGTACAAGTGGCAAATAAGTACATGAAAAAATGCTCAACATCTTTAGCCATCAGAGAAATCCTAATAAAAACATTTATATTCCATCTCATCCCAGTAGAATGGCTATAATCAAGAAAATAAAAAATTATGATAAATGCTGGAGAAGGATGTGAGGAAAGAGGAATCCTTATACATCATTGGTATGAATGTAAATTAGTACTGCCTCTGTGGCAATCAGTATAGAGATTCCTCAAAACAGAACAAAACAAAAAAAATGGGGCAGTCATGGTGGTGCATACCTATAATCCCAGCAACTCAGGAGGCTGAGGCAGGAGAATCGAGACTTTGAGGCCAGAGGTAGCCTGCACAAATTAGCAAGACTGTGTCTCAAAATAAAAAAATAAAAAAGGAGTGGGAGGTGCAGCTCAGTGGTGGAGGACCCTAGGTGTTTCAATCCCCTAGTATACACACAGCCCACCAAAAACATAGAATTACAATATGATCCAGGCATACCACTCCTCAGAATATACCCATCAAAGGTCATATATAATAGAGATATCTGTATGCTTATGTTTACTGCAGCACTATTCATATTAATTAAGTTAGATAATCAGCCTAGGTGCCCACCAACAAATGAATTACACAATAGAGTATTAGTCATAAAGAAGAATGAAATCATGTCATTTGCAGGAAAATGGGTGAAACATCATTGTATATTAATCTAAATAAACTAGACTCAGAGGAACAAGCATTGCATTTTCCCTCATATGCGAAATCTAGAGAGATGACATTAAAATAGAAGGGGGACTATGAAAGAAGAGGAATGGGATGGGGGTTGGGAAAGGAAGAGTAAGGGAGGGTAATGGGAGTGGAAATAATCAAAGTATGTTATATGCCTTTATTAAAATGTCACAGTGAAACCCATTATTCTGAATAATTAATATGCACTAATTTTTAAAACAAACAAAAAAAGATACTTGACCCACTTGTTTATGCCTCAGCCAAAGGCATGACAACCTTCCGTTAATCTTATAGGCCTGCAGTTGTACCACTGTGGCATCCAATCGTCAGACCTAAGAAGCTAAGCAGGGTCGGGCCTGGTTAGTACTTGGATGGGAGACTGCCTGGGAACACCAGGTCCTGTAGGTGTGGGAGAAGGACCAGGCAACCCACTCCCCCAAAAAAATCTGCCACTGAACACTCTATGAATAGCAAAGAAGCACTGACAATAGTGTTTTGACTGTTGTATATAGGGTCGCTATGAGTCGGATACTGACTCCACAGCACCTAGCAACAATTAATGTTCCCAAAATTTCAACCAATTTTCTTCTCCACAGCTGGATTTTTGGATTCCATGTTCTTTAAACATCAGGCTAAAGTTTGTCTTTTTTTTTTTTTTTGTAATACCAGTTGTCATGGTTTGAATATAAAGTGTCCCCCAAGTGTTGTATGCTTTAACGTTTGGTCTCCAGCTGGTGACACGGTTTATGGAGGTCATGGAACTTTGGAAACTGTCCTAGCTTTGTGGAAGTGATGTCACTGGGGATGAGCGTTTGGAGGTTTTTACCATGGACCTGAGGGTCTGAGCTCTCTCTGTTCCTCATCCACCATGCCATGAGGTGGTCCACCACAGACCCTGGCACCACCAATAGCCATGCCTACCTTGCCACCATTATGGACTGATTCTCTAAGTGTGAGCTCCCAATAAATCTCTGTCCCTATAAGTTTGGGTTGTTTTTTCTGGTACAGTGATGACAGGTGACTAATACACCAGCATAGCTTTATGAATGTTTATTCCTAATAAGGAGAGCATGCCCCACTCAGTACCTGGGAACAATGCTTCTCACATACATGTACATGGATGTATATTTATTGGGTAAATGAGTGAATGATACAGAAATCCTCTTCCATACTTAAAAATGTTAAGAATAAAACTAAAATAATGTAATATAAAAGGGCATTTAAGAAAAAGTCCACTCCATATGAGATTATCTGGATTATTCTTTTCATTGACTACAATTTCTAAGTATTGTGTAGTACAAAATTTGTCCATGGGCCATATATCTGTCCCAAATACAACAACTCATGATGAAAGATATCAACATCTGAATCCTCAGAATCTGTGACCATCCTACTATACATGAGAAAAGGAATTTTGCGGATGTGATTAAGGATCTGGAGATGAGGAGATTATACTGGACTATCTGAGTGGGCCCTATATTATCCCAGGGGTCCTTAAAGAGAAAGGCAAAGGGATATTTCACTGTAGAAGAGGTATGTCAGAAGGACATAGTCTTAGAAAGACTCCATTAATCATTCCTGGCTGTAAAGACAGCAAAAGGGACATGACCCAAAGAAATGGATTCTCTAGAGCTTCTGGAAGGAATGTAGGCCTACTGACACCTTGATTTGAATCCATTGAAACACGCCCCATTTCTGATGTACAGATTGTAAGATAATATGTTTGTGTCTCTGTTAAGACATTAAATTTGTGGTGGTTTGTTATAGCAGCAATAGAAACTATGCAGCAGAGAATAGTGTAATAGCTTCTCATTTATTAGAACAATATCTAAGACCTTTCTATTTCAAATTTCTGTAATCCAAAATAATTGGGCATAGTGGCTTGAATAAAATGAGTTGAGCAAGAATGAAAACACAATGGGCAAGAGCCAGCTGGGTCACAAGAAACCAACCAAACTAGAAGCTAAAATTGTGTAAGGAGATTCCATAAATAGAATTCAATGTAGACTCTTTGTTTATTACATTGTTTATAAAGAAAGAACTTACCAATAATTGCAATTATACGCCCTTTATATCATTTCAAAGTTTTTTGTACTCTCTCAATAAATTTGAGGGTCCCACAGTGCTTAGTGATAAGATTGAACACAATATACTGACAATTACAATAATTGCCCTGACTTGTAGCTGGGTTTGATCTTTCTAGATTTAATATAGTTATGGTAAAAAAAAAAATGGTAGATGTTTGTGGAGGAAGATTCTACCAGAAGTATCCACAGTTGGTAACTGTGAACCTGGAGGTCAAAAGGCAGGCCCATCCTCCCTTTTCTAACACCTCCCAACAAATGGCACAGTTCATGTGCCCTCCCAAAACTTTGAAAAATGCAGAGGTCATGCCCAGGTATGCACCTGGACCTCCTGAAATTGTGGCCTCTGATATTAGAATGCATTGTTCCAGCAGGCACTCTAAAAGGGGAGCTGAGGCACACATGAATGGATTTAACAAAAAATGGAAGAAATGGTATGGTAACGTCCAGTGTAGGGTTTTTTTGAACCATGTTTTTTTGTATTTCATGTTCCTTTGCCTCTCCATCTTTTGTCATATCCACTTGGCAAATGGCATTCTGTCTGCTTGCTGTGCTGCTGCTGTGTTAGAGGAGGCCAAGGGCCGGGCAAATGTGTCTCTGCATTCATGCAGGGCTTCTGCCTGTGGCTGTGCAGAAGGGGCAAGTGGGACTGAATTAGCTCAAGAACATCATTATAAGGAGCTAGGAAAGGGCCTGATCTCATGCTCACCACCCTGAAATGAGGCCTCAGTGCTGCGTGGCAGTTCCATTGTGTTTCCCTGATCAGATCTTGTCCTCATTCTTCTTGAGGACTATCTCAAAGGTTCTACATTTTCCTGAGATCTCTGACCATGCCTCTCACAGCAGTAGCCCCTCCTTTCCTCTCAGAGGATGGTTCTGTCTCTTTTTTCATGAACACATGGGAATTTCACGGAATTGCTGCTTCTGGCAAGTATCCTCACCCAAGGGCAGACTCCCTTCCTGGATAGCCAACTATAAAGACCAGCCAACTATAAAGACCTCCCCAACTTGAAACAACTGGAAGGGCCATTGAGCTTCAGAGCCCCCCATAGAATGATGGCTTTATCAAGACCTCATACAACCAAGCCTCTCCCCATGTCAACTCTGCTCCCTTTCTCAAGTGTTAGTCTCATACACACTCCCTAATGCATTTCTTGCATGTCAATCTCAGCTTCTGAGTCTGCTTCCCAGGAAATATGTGGCCTACCAGGTCTGGGCCCTCTGCTTCATGAGCCTCCTCTGCACCATCCCCTGGTGAACCCCTAACCTTATGGCCCTTGAACATGGAACTGGCTTGTTCCTTAGGTCTTTACCTGGTATTCTTCAACCCTCTTTACCTGTTTATCTCATGCTTATCAGTTTGTGAGATCAATCACTTCAAATATAACTTTCTCCCAAGAGAAATAGATCAATTTCCTTTGTCATGACCTCTTATGGAACTATGAGTTATGTCTGTCTACTCTCTCAGATTTAAGCTTACCAACAGAATTGATTGGTTTTGCTTGCCATTGCATCCTTGGTGTTTTGCATATTTCCAGATGGTATGCTAAATGCTGGACATGTAGTGGTTAGCAAGACAAAGCTCCTGCCTTCAAGGAGGTTACAATCCACTGACAGAGATAGTAAAGGGGTTGAAAATGTAGTAAATCTCTATTTTGCTAAAGAGGAAACTGAAGCTAGTGACCTGGACAAGGTCCCAGTAAAGAGAAGAACTGGGATTAAGATCAAACTCCAATGACTCAGGGAGGGAGAAAAGAAGAGATAACAATGACTATAACTTACTAAATTGATCTATTGTGGCATGAAATAATATTTTTTATAAGTTACAAAGGATTTTCTCTGTGAATTCCCAGCAATTTAGAACTACATTGCCCAACATACAGTAGCCATTTGCCACATGTGGCTAATGAGCCCTTCAAATGTGAATGGTCTAAATTTGCTTAAGTGCACAATGCACATTGGATTTCAAAGACTTAGAAAAATAGCAAAATATCCCATCAATAATGTATATTAATCACAAGTGAGTCATATTGAGCTAAAAGAAATATATCATTAAACCTTAAAAATGTAGAAGCCTTTTCTCTTATCTGAGTTTAGGTAACAGAGAGGGGTAACAAACTGGGGAGAGGCCTGCTAGTCTACTAGCCCTAGGGGAACAGAAACTTTAGAATAAAGAATGTGGGTTAATTGGATGAGCCAATTAAGTGAATGCTGGTTTAGAGAATATCAACTCTAAATAAAGACATTAACACCTGGTATCATAAAGAAATACAGTCAATAAAATACAAGGGTGGACCACGTTATGTAGATGAATAATTGTGACAACTGCCTTAGTGAGTATGTATGAATATTTCAGTAGGGGCAAGAGTGAAAGCATGAACATCAAGGTGGAGGGAAAAGGCTGGACAAGAGTTAGGGATAGGCAATTGTGGAGAATTTTTAAGGAATAATGTCTGTTTGGCTTAAGTCAAGGGTTCATGCAGTAGAGTAGAATATGCTTTTTCACATAAAAATATGGCACTTAATCACTCCAGAAAGTAATCATTTATGCCATGTAGAAGTTCAGCATAAATTTAATTTACCAGGAGAAATGTACCTAGCATATGCTGAAGAATAATGGCAATTAAGTTCTGAGTGCTGACTTTGCAGACTTTTAGAAGTAAGTACATAAATGGAATAGCATAAGAAATAATTCTTTACATTTTGCTCTGGCTGAGCATTTTTATTTTTCTGTTATCCAACCTAGGCTTAATTTTAAAAATTATTGAAGCATAATTGTACATACAAAACTGCACATATGGTTAATAGCATAGCTTGCAATTTTACAAACTGAACACATGAAATCAATACCAAGAGCAAGAAAGAGCACCCTCGACACCTCTCATGCTACTTCCAACAACCTTTCCACACAGGGTGACCACTCTCCTGACTTCTGACAGCCTAGATTAGCTTTGCCTATTTTTGTACTTCTATATGAATGGAATCATATACTGTGTAATCTTTTTTGTGTCCTATGCTTAATTTTAAAGAATCAATCCAAACCTGGGATGATTGATACCTAGCTACAGAATTTTATTGCGTTTGGACAAGCCTCTTAACCTAGGTTTGTTCCCATGTCCATAAAAGTGGGTTATAACAGTGTTTACATCATAGGATTTTTGTGAGGATTAAATGAGATTATGTATGTGTATTTGTCAGCTGTTGTCACTGTAGCAGAAAGACCAACCCAAACAAACTTATGGAGGAAAAGGCTTAATGGAAGCTCACAGTTAGAGGATCAGTCCATAATGGCCAAAGGGCAAGAATGGTGGCAGTGGACAGCAGGTCCCATGGCAGATGACTTCACAGCATTATAGAGCAGAAGAGAGAGATTGCCCACAGCCACAGGTCCAGGATAAAAACCTCCAACATTTCCCCAGTGACTCACTTCTGCCAAGCTAGACCTGCCTCCCAAAGTTCCACAACCTCCCAGGACATAGCCACAAACTGGGGACCAAACAACATGACCTCTAGGGGACATTTTAGATCCAAGCCATAATAACATGTGAAATGTTTAGGATAGTGGTAGATACATTGATGTAGCTGCTACTGGGTTCAAACTTAGTCTGTGCAAGACTCCAGTGAACCATTAACCCAACCAATTCTGCATAATTTAAGGGAGAAAAATCCACATTTCCAGGCAGAGTTCAGCTATTCCTCTACTCACAAATGAGCATCTACACATATAATGAGGAACCTGGCCACTTGATCCATCTCACTTCTTTGGCCAAAGGAGAAGAAATATTTCTGTTACAAAACATATTTGTCCATCCTTCTAGAACATCAGCATCCTGAAGGGAAGGGTCATGTACTGTTTACCACAGTATCCTCAGAACCTAGCGCAGGGCATAGTAAATACCCAGTTAAGCTGAATAAATAAGAGCTAACTGTATTAGGACTTGTCAGAATCTTCTTTGAGCTACAGTTGGCAAAATTACAGTAGTTAAAATACTGGCCAGGAAAATCCAATCAAACTGAGCACATTCTGTACTTGGAACTTGAAGAACTACACCAAGTCTGAAAACTTCACAAATAAGGGAAGTACATGACACTACTAAGTTAATACTAAGTTTGCCTCAAACTCAACATCTTTTAATGTACTTGTGCAAAGATACTAAAATGTTTTCAAAAGCACTCTTTTCCTAGCACATCAGCCACAAATAATTGTTTTCCAAGTGTGCTTTACCCTTGTTCTCTATTTCATATATTCTTGCTGACCATATCTATAATCATTTTTTAAGAAGACTGAGGAAAATGCAATATTCCCATGGAACTTCTCTTGGTTCAATTTACCCTCTCCTACTCAATATAATGATTTTCACTTCTCAGAGAAGGAAGTGCTTTTTGAAATACTATCATCTGTTTTACATTAGAAATTAAGCCTGGTTGGCTGGTAGGACTATCACTTTATATATAAACAGGAAATTAGATGGTTATAAAAATGAGCTAAAAGATTTTAAGTAATAGTTTCTTGGCTATAAAACTGACTTCGTGCATATAATTTAAAAAATCAAAGCTATTTATAATCTGTTGTGTAAAATAAGCATGGCCAATATTCCCTGATAGCTATGACTAGTTTTTTTAATTCTTTCAATTTAATGTTTAGCAAGATCTTCTAAGCACCATGCTAGACATAGAAATGAAGTAGTCACAAATTAACAATTCATGGCAGACACTATTACAAACACCGGTAATCCTAGCAACTCAGGAACTGAGGCAGGAGGCAAGAGGCAACCTGTGCAATTAGACCGTGTCTCAAAGTAAAAAAATTAAAAGGGGCTAAGGGTGCAGCTCAGTGGTAGAGCACTTGCCTAGCATATGCAAGGCTCTGCTTTCAATCCCCTAGTACTAAGGAGGGAGAAGCAATTCCTACTTTTTAGAAATATCATATAGTGAGAAAGTTGTAGGGAAGCCCTAAGATTATTGTTGCTGTTGTTAGGTGCCTTGGAGTCTTGTCTGACTCATAGTGACCTCATGTACAGCAGAAGGAAACACTCCCCTATTCTGTGTCAGGAACATAATCTTATTTATGTTTAAGTCCATTGTTGCAGATACTGTGTCAATCCATCTAGTGGAGGGTTTTCTTTTTCGTTGACCTGCCACTCTCCCAAACATGATGTCCTTCTCCAGGCACTGGTCCCTCCTGGCTACATGTCCAAAATACGTAAGACGCAGTCTAGCCATCCTTGCTTCCAAGGAGCACTCTGGTTGCACTTCTTCTAGGACAGATTTGTTGGTTCTTTTGGCAGTCTGTGGTATATTCAATATCTGTCTCCAGCACCATAATTCAAAAGCATCAATTCTTCTCCTGTCTCCCTTGTTCAATATCCAGCTTGCAAAACCATATGATGTGACTAAAAATACCATGGCGTGAGTCAGGTGCACCTTTGTCCTCAATGTGACATCTTTACTTTTCAATACTTTAAAGAGATCTTCTGCCACAGCTTTTCCCAAAGCAATGTCTTTTGATTTTTTGACTGCTGTTTCCACAGGTGTTGATTGTAGAACCAAGTAAAGCAAAATCATGGACCACCTTAATCTTTTCTCCATTTATCACGAAGTTGCATATGACCCATTTGTAAGGATTTTTGTTTTGTTGATGTTGAGTTGCAATCCATACTGAAGGCTATGTTCTTTGGTCTTCATCAATCAATGTTTCAAATCTTAACTTTCAGTAAGCAGAGTTGTGTCATCTGCATAATGCAGATTGATAATGAGTCTTCCTCCAATCCTGATTGGAAGAAGCACTAAGATAACCAGGAAATAACTCAGACATGTTCGTTGAAAGCTGAGATTTTAACAGTTTAGAGAGACAAAGAAAAAAATGTCACACAAAGAGAATATTACAAACACAGGGATGAAAATAAGAGCATGCATGTGTATATTCTTGAGGAATCCAAGTCACCAGAACAATTGAAATACGAAGTAATAAAAGATATCATCACATCTCTATATTTTTTGTTTCTTTCTGCTTACATATAAGGTGAGAATGTGCCTAGTCCTCTCTGCAGTTTTACTTCACACTTCAAATGAATAGATTAGAATGCTGGTTTCATATAGCAGTCTTATAAACTTGCTATAAGCCTTCTACTATTAGGCAAACTAATTTTCAGTGAGTTAATTCCAACATATTTCTGAGCCTAGAAGGCTAAGTAAAGGTGATAGTGATGAATTCACTGAGCTAAGGCAATGCTGCCAATGCTGGATGGGGTGACCAGCTGACCTTTCCCAAATGCCACCCTGATGCCACTGTAGTTTTTTGATGTTTCTACAGAATGAAGCTCAGAGCAAGTAGTGCAATAATTCAAATGAGAGATAAAAGAACAGAATTAGAATGGTGGTCTTATGCAGGCTGGAAATTTACAACAGATTTCAGTTTGGAGGTTGAGGAAAGAGTGGGAGATTATTCAGTGGGTGAAGAAAGAGAAGAAAATACCACTTAGAGACAGAAAAAAGGAAGGGTGTGTCCAAGCTGGGAATAAGAGGAAATCTGTTCTAAACATGTTACATTTCATGTCAACAGAAGAGTTACATGAAAGTACTTAAAAGGCAGTTAAAAATATGGTTCTGAATGAGGCACAGTGAAGACGTCATGTGTGTTAATAGATGAAATCACCTGTAAAGGAATTTCTAAGAAAAAAAAGGCCTTAGAACAGAATGTTGGGTGCAATTCTTAAAGGTTCAATCAAATCCACAAAACCAAAGTGAAATGAGCAGTTTCAAGTCAGCTTGTACACAGATGCTTTATTTGGATGTTTATGTCAACATTGTATGCAAGACTCTCTTACAATGGAAAGTTTTCTCATATATCAAAAAAACTCAATTTACTCAGGGTAATTTCTGTATTAATATGAAAACCTTACAATAAAATGCAGTATGATATATGGATAGTCAATTTCCATGCAAGTATGGCTGCTACATGTATGCCTGGCATTTTTTAACATATTTAAAGAATTCAAATGAACACAACAGTAAAAAAGGTGATTTAAGATGCCTGACATGTTTAAAATTAAAAATCTTGCAAAAAGCAACAAAGCAGTTAACTGGAGGATTCAACCAATACCAACCCAA
Source organism: Pedetes capensis (assembly GCA_007922755.1). NCBI lineage: Eukaryota > Metazoa > Chordata > Mammalia > Rodentia > Pedetidae > Pedetes > Pedetes capensis. The sequence continues at coordinate 79,634 of VMDO01001463.1, forward strand.
ATATGTACTATGTCCACTAAGCCCAGGTTTATCCACAATATATTACCATTTGAGATAATTTAATGCTCAAGAAAAAGTATGCTTTTAAAAATATAGCTCTTCCAAGATATACTTTGGTGACTAGAGAGTACTGCATCCAATCCAGCTAAGGGCTACATTTTTAAAAAGCAAAAAAACCAAAAAGCCATTATGTGCTATTAAGTTCAAGGTAAATGAAATGATCCAGTATGATTTTGCCACAATCATTGGTTTTACAAAGTGAAATTTCTGTGAGAAGTTCATTAATTAGAAAGCAATCAACATACTTAACAAACATGCTAAGAAGATTCAAATTGGTTTATCTATTCATTATCAATAATGCATAATCTTAGTACTACCATACATATTCTTTACTTCTCACTAACACATAGTATGCAAAAACTAGCAAGTGGATTTAAATAGTTAAAACCCCTTTAGGTCTACTGTTCAAGAGCTAGGTATTAAAATACTTAGTATTTGCATTTCTATTAACATAAAAACAGATACAAAATCTTAAGCTGTTTTTGTTTTGTTTTGTTTTGAAAGGATTGTAGTATTTTGGTCTTTGTAAGAATTTGCCTGGTAATGGTTGATTCCTTTAGGTTAACTTGAGAACTTGCCATCATTTGCTTTTTATCTTTTCACACAGTGCAAGTGGTGGTCGCTCTTTCCATCTCTCATAGCAGCAAGCCAATTCTGCCATTATCTATAGCAGCATACTTCAGGAGTGGAGAGGGAGAGAGTGTGTCAATTATAAATAATTCAAACTACAGTGTACAATTCTATTTGCCTGTCAGTGTTTAAGTTGACAGCACACCATTATATGTCTCAAAAAAATTACATAAAATCTCTACCAAAAAGCAAATAAAGATATTCTTTCAAGAAAAATAAGTGCAAACACCTAAAACAGGCAACTGAAGCAACTGTTGTAACCTGTAGAGAAACACAAAACATTTATAAAAGGACAAAATATTTGTATAAATAAAAGATAATGTTCTCTACTTCTGAAACATTGAGTAAATATAATAAACTTCTAAGTGCAGACTGTTTTTAGGGACCAGGGAACCATATTATTTTTTAAACAAAATGTAATTTCAAACACATATACAAATCACCAGATTAGTTTATATGACCCCCCCATATAATTTAAAAAGAAAATATTAAATTATTATTTAGTACATTTTTAGAACTACTTTATAACCAACATGATTTAAAGGGCATAGTGCAATATTTAGGTAGATGTGACATACAGTATACTGTATTCTTTGCAGCTATTAACTGTTTCATACTTAAAGGTCAGAATTGTTCTTTACTATGTTAGCTATAATGACAGGAAACAACACTGGCTTCTAGACACCCTGTAATATGTATAAATATCTACATTTAAGCTTTAAAAATAAAAATAAATTATAAAAACAGACTTCTTTCCAATTTACAAAGTTTTCCTGTTCCTACATACTGTACAATACATTCAACAAAACTCTCAGACCTTCTGAGATTTACAAAGAAAATACTGACTCTTCACTAATATGGAAAAAGCTCATTTTCAATGCTTCTTTTTTAGTACTATGCTCAAATAAATAACACTTAACACTGTAGTTAATTTTACTTTTCTGAAAAACACCAAAAAGTAGTAGTGCAACTTTCTATCTTCCTTTAGACTCCTTTTTACTGTTTCCTTGAAAATGATAGCTAAATAAGTCAGCACATGGGCAAAGGTACTTCATAATAACACATGTGCTTCCCATACATAGACTAATTTCAGAGATCATATCTATAACAAAACTGAAGACTGAAGAGAGTAGCAACATATGTTTTTGAAGAAAATACGTAAGAATACTTTTGGAATATCCATGAACATTCTTATTTTCCCATTTTGTTCTTTAAAAACAACTTTTAAAAATCTCATTTCCTAAAATAATAATGAAACTACCTACCCCTTATTTAAGTAGATTTTTGGCCTTTTGCTTGCCCAACATAGAAAAAAGATACAGATCATTTTAAGGATACATTAAAACTTTTTAAAAAGTTCATTGAGAAACATTTCCCTACAATCTCATTTAGTATAAATACAGTAAGAGAGTGTGGCATTTCATCAGTTTTAAGAACAATTACAGTATCAGAGCTCTTGAAGTGCTACTGGTAGCTGTGTAAGTACTCAGGTATCTTCTTGCTTGTTCAGTCATGATAAGTTGATCTTCTGTCTTCCCATAAACCACTGTTTCCCACTCACAATTTGACTAGGAAAGAAATATCAATAGTGATGTGAAAATTACTAAAATAACTATCCATACTACTTCAGGATTAGACTTTTAAAATCAACTATTTTGATTGGATATTTTATACATAATTATTGTAAATGTTCTGATAATGACACTATATCTCTTTAAATAAGAAGCTATATTTTTAAAAATACATACTAAAATATTTATATCAATTCCTTTAAAGTCGATTATTTTAACAATCTATATTGTTCACAGGCCTATGGAGGCAGTATAAAAATTTTGTTCCCAACAACTCCTCCCAAATCAAACAAGTTGCAACAGGGAAATCTTTATTGCTTCAAAATTTTGCAAACATTTTAAAGAGAGAGGGTCTGGAGATATAGCTTGCTAGTAGAGCACTTGCCTAGCATGTGGGAGGCCCTGGGCTTGATCCCCAGCACCACCACCAACAATAAAAGTTTTAAAGAGAGGATGCAATGTCAAAAAATGAACCAAGAATGCTTTAGGTCTTACAAATTAGGAAATAAATTTACCATACAAAGTCAAGTTTGTTGTTTGTTTTCTTCCCTTTTAAAGAGTAAAGGTTACTACATCATATACATGATCTGCTATACAATGAGCCTTCCCAAGAAGTTCCTTATTAACTAGATACTGGGAACTCAAAACATTTTAAGTGGATTAAAAGAATGTGTTACATGGCTTTAAAAGTAGTAGTTTAAGACAGATGAGAGGTGACCATATTTGATTACCAAAGATGTTTTTAAGGCTGCTTAAATGTCAGGAATACTACGTTGTAGTCATGGTAGCATAAAGAAAACTTCCTCTTCAGCTGGGCATTGTAGCGCACACCTGTAATCCCAGCACTCAGGAGACTGAGGTAGGAGTTTGAGGCCAGCCTGCTCTACATAGTGACTTTCCAGTCAGCTTGAACTTGTCTCAAAAATAAATAAATAAATAAATAAATAATATGAAAAGAAAAAAGAAAACTTCCTCTTCAATTAATTCTCACATTCTCTGGGGTGAACTCTTAAGATAATGCAATAAAAATTTCTCCAGACTTCATTTGCAACTACACACTGAACATACAGCAACAGAAAAAAAGATTTTGTTTTATAACTTTTGAGCCAAAAGGTTTATAGGGAATCACTATACCAACAAAATTATGCTGAAACTGCTTCCAACCACTTACCCTTACAGGATAGCAAATAGGGCTATACATATTTATTATAGGAGAAGTGGTGCCAGAGCACATTTATTTATCTTTAGTTTAAAAAGGAAATAGTGCTTAAGAAATCACCATGAGATAATTTGGCTACAACTCCGATTGTATAGTTGATATGTACCCTAATGAATGAGTCTCTCAAACTCAAATGTACTTTGAGTGACAAAATAATGAGGAATGTTTAGTACTGTTATAGTCAATTTCAAATTTAAAATAAAAAGTAGAATTTGTGATCAGTAAATCTAAAGTGGTCACTGAATAAACAAAAAGAATCACTAAAGAAATGTATAAATCCATACCTGAAGATTCTTTTCCAATTTGACAACTTTGGAAGTGTTAGGGTTTGGTTTCTTTTTAGTAAGTGTATATGTTTTGTTGGTTGAATTTATATCTTGTTTTTCAGGAGTCAAGTTGCACCTATTGTCATGTATTTCCAATAATGGTATCATTAACAAAGATGTTGTAAATATATTTTCTGACTAAGAGAAAAAAGAAAGAGGAAAATAAAAATAATTCAAAAATGAAGACAAATCGAAGAACTACTGAGTAAGTGGTAATGGAAGCCCTGTTCATTTTCTCCCTAAAAAACATTTGGCTCTGGAAATATCATAATGAAATACATGTCATAATGAAACTCATTAAGTTGTACATTAAAAACTTCCAATAAAAATAAAATAAAATAAAATGCATTTGGCTCCAATGAAATTTCTAGTAATATAGTAATATTTTAGGTAATTAACCAAAACAAATATTGAAATTTAAAGGCTTGTGAACTACCATTTTTTGACATCATACATAAAAGGGTTAACTACTCTCAAAGCAAGTTTTTATAAAAAAAAAAAAAAAAAAAAAAAAAGCTGTGGCGCATGCCTGTAATCCCAGTGACTCAGGAGGCAGAGGCAGGAGGATCAGAAGTTCAACACCAGAGGCAGTCTGCATAATTTAACAAGACCCTGTCTCAAAAAAGTAAAAAAAGTGGGCTGGGGATGCAGCTCAGTGGTATAGCACTTGCAAAGCATGCAAGCACGAGGCACTGGGTTCAACCCCAGTATAAGAAAAAAAAAAAAATTAAAATATTCTTTATAGTTAATAGTTTCTCTCTGAATTAGTCAGAATGATACTAAAGGAAACTCTCTTTGAATCTCTAAAAAACTGGCCACACAATGCATAAGAAATGAGAACCATTACAACTTAAAATAACCATTGAAAAAATAACAAAACCTCTTACTTTGTAGTATAAATATATTTTATAAGATTTAAAAAAAGAAAAAATATTAATTCTTTACAAACCTGCATGTCTGAAATGTCTTCAGACAATAGTTGAGTCCCTGGTTCTTCTTTTTCCCAATTATCTAAGACTAGTGATTTTCTGACTTTCTTCACAGAAGCATGCTAGAATGAATAATTTACAAAGAAGCATTACAGACAAATCATTTGGACATGATACAGACTTTTAAGAGCAATAACACTAAAAGATTACCTCTTGTTTGCAGCTTTTGTAAGCAGGTTCATCTTCCTCTTTGAGGAATATATCTGTTCCAGTTTCTTCTTTTAAAACTTCTCGAATGTCTTCTTCCAATAAGGCAAGTGGCTGGGACTAAATTGTTTTTATAAGTTTAAAAGACTATTGCTAGCACTTCATATATATATATATATATATATATATATATATATATATATGAAGTTTATACAGAAAAGTTTAAAAAATAAACTTTCTATATATAGAGAGATAGATATATCTATATCTATATCTATATCTATATAAAGACTGTTGCTAGCACTTCATATCTCTCTATATATAGAAAGTTTATTTTTTAAACTTTTCTATAATTGGCATAATTTTCTAATGCCTACAGATATATAAATTAATTAACTAATCAGTCTCATGGCAAAAATAATTATCTTAAATGTTAATTTATTAATGAATCCACCCAAAAAGTGACCAAAAATAGAATGTAATTAAATTACTCTAGAAGTAACCAATATTTTAAAAATCATTTTATTTCTAGTAAATTTACAAAAAAAATTCTTATCTTCCTACAACGCATATGGCTTTTCTAAGGTTATTTAAAGGGGACAATATGAGAACACAGATAACAAGAATGCTTCCCAGCCCTATGCATTCATGAACTACTGCTACCAATAGTATGATAATAATCGTAACAACGAAGTATATACTATTTTGATACTGAGGACAAGTCCCTTTATTTTTATTATCTCTTTCAGTTTGATAATAAAAATATAGGGCATGCTTTATAATCTATGCACAGAAAACTGAGTTCCAAAGGGGTACTCTGATCCATCACTTTCCTAAATATTGTTATTTAAGTGCTTAAGTATCAAAATATTAAAATCATTTTATTCTACTGTAGGTAACCACTAGTGAAACTACTAAAATACTGATTTTAGTATTAAGAAAAAGGCTCCACTGACAACTACTTTGCTTTTTCTTGATGACATAAAGAATTCAAAATAAGCCAAACAAAAGTTTATTTACAAGTCAAGGAAAAAGATTAACACAAACTTATAAAGCAAAATATAAAATTCTGTTTCAGTTTCAGTGAACATCTTTTTAAATGTTAAAAGTAAAAGAGATAAAAATCAGCTTGTGCTTTATCAAAATTAGGAAAATTCTTAAAAATAAAGATTATACATACCACAATTTTAAGGGGTCCATATTTTTTCTCCTGAGCAGCAAGCGCATTCTTAAAAGGGGTAGGAGTTCTTGGGGTGGTACCCAATATAGATCTTCTAATAGTAGGTGTTCTAAACCTAGTCAATTATTTACATATTTGTATTACAGTCACAATTTTATTTCATATGAATTAAGAAAAGAAAAGCCATACTAAAGGCATAAGCTATATTTTTCTTACATATGCATGTTGTTGTTGTTAGGTGCCGTCGAGTCATAACGACCCTCTGTACAACAGGGGAAACACTATTATCAGTGCTTCTCTGCCGTTCATAGGGTTTTCAATGGCAGATTGATTTTTGGGAGGGGGTTGCCAGGTCCTTCTCCCAAGCCTACAGCTTCTGGTGTTCCCAGGCGGTCTCCCATCCAGGTACTAACCAGGCCCGACCCTGCTTAGCTTCCGAGATCTGAAGGGATCGGATGCCACAGGGCTACAGCTGCAGGCTACATATGCATATGCTTTATTTAATCATTACAGGCCTATTTTAAAGTATGGTTACCTAAAGTAACTCTTACTCCAATCAATCATCTTCAAATAGAAAAAAAAAGATTGGTAGAAAAAAACACTAAAAGTGTTTTGCTTGCAACCAAGGTTTTATGCTACATCTAGCCAGTTTTCAGTGTCCTACATAGATAAAAACATGAGGTAATGACTTTTTTTTAAAGTTCTGAGTCATGCTGGATGCCATGGAGCATGCCTGTAATCCCAGTGACTCAGGAGACTGAAGCAGGAAGATTGCAAGTTCAAGGCCAGAGGCACCCTGCACAATTTAGCAGGACCCCGACTCAAAACAAAAAATAAAAAATGAGCTGGGGTGCATCCCAGTGGTAGAGTACTTGCAAAGTATGTGTAAGGCCCCAGGTTCAACCTCTAAGTACTGGGGGGAAAAAAAAAAGGTTAACCTACCCTTGGCATTATACTTCCCATTTTTTCTAACACAATTACTTAATACTTACCCTACATTTTCCTTTTGATCTTTGGGAGTTGTTTCCTTCTGAAGAGGAGTTGTAATGAGAACTTTCTGCCCACAAATAGGGGTTGATGTAAATGAAGGATTTTCTATGTTAAGTTGTTCATTTCCAGGACATGTGTTGAAAAACTAAAAAGGGAAGTGAATTTAAAGACAATTTTTAGAACATCAAAATCCCTGTATAAATATCACATTGGTAAGATCTTCCTATTATTTTCTTATTTGCTTCAGGAAAAGATTATTAAAAACATTACATTTACACTCCATTTCATAGAAATTAAACTCCATAAAAGCAGGGATTTTTGTCTGTTTTGTTCATCACTTCCTCCAAGAGCTTAGAATAGTGTTTAGCTCATAATAGGCATTCAAGAAATACTTGTTTAATAAATGGTCAGAAGTTACAAGGAATAAGCTGAGTGCAGTGATGCACACCTGTGATCCTAGGACGTGGGAGGTTGAGGATCAACACAAGTTTGAGACAAGCCTGGTCTATATAGCAAGTACCAGGCCAGCCTGGGCTACATGGCAAGACCCTATCTCAAAACAACCAACCAAACAAATAAACAACAACAACAAAAAAGATTTAAAAAGAACAAGTCAAAAATTTTAAAACAAAACAGTGTATTATCAAATAGTGATCTACAAAAACCATACATAGTTCATACATAACTTATGTGTTAAATGTAAGGGCTTTGTAAAAAGAAATAAGTTTTTTAGCTCTGTTATTAATAAATGATCTTAAGTGGCCTTTTCTGTGAGAGTACCATGAATTCAGAATATAGTAGACTGGGTATGGTGGTGCACACCTATAGTTCCAGCTACTTAGGACACTGAGGTAGGAGGATCACTTGAGTTCAGGACTTTGCTGGGCCAGCAAGAGAAAAAGACTCTGAGTCCAAAAAGAAAAAAAAAGGAGGAGGAGAGGAAGAAGATGCTTTGCTTGTAAGAAATACAATAAGATCTGGCAAATTTGCCTATCTAGAATATAGCACAGAACCTTTGAGCAGACAAAACTGGCATTACAGAGTTCATTTTCTAAATTATATAATGTACTCACTGAGTTTTAACTCACAATTGTGAAATACTAATTTTTTTCTTGTAGCAAACAGATTAGAAGCAGTGGTACAAAGAAGTGTAAATTATTTCAAAATTGCTACTTATAACTGGAATGAATCCTAGGTCAATGGTTCCTGTCTCCTAACATTTGAATTATTTTACCCAAAGACTGGCAACTAAACTCTATTTTACAGGAGAAAATCCAAATTCTTTGCCCATGAAACATAAGCACTTTTCAGATATTTTCCACCTTAGAATTTATACCTCAATAAAAATTGCTAGTGTACAAAACTCCAGAAGTGGAAAACTGCTAGTGTGACCAAACCTTGTTCACCTTCACTGGGATACTTCTTAACTCTGAGTTAAACAGAGAGGAATAAAGAGATGTACTATTTAGATTGTAGTCTATGTGAATGGTATCCCCTGAAACATGGGACACAATTTTCAAAAATCACAGTAGCTATGTACTGCCAGATCCTACTCATCTTCCCAGCCTCAAAACCCACCTCTAATAGTATCCCACCATTCTTCAAGCTTATTTGACCATTAAACTCCCTACTTCTCCCATAAAACTTTTTAACCTCTGTCAAAATACTTTTAGCAAACAACAGCTCCATCTCTTACTGTGACCTAGGACATGTTACTCAACTTCAAAATTTCATTCTGCCTAAATCCTAAGATTTTTTTAAAAGAAGATTAACTAAGATGCTGTAAGAAAAGTTCTTGGCATACAGCCTGGAATACAGCAAGTGTTCAATAAGAAACTATCCTAATATACACATCTGCTGCTCATGGACATTGCTTTTAGAAAGCAGGTAGCTACTAGAAAACCTCCTGACGTGAGATTCTTACAGTAAACAGTTGTCTAAGTATCTTCCAAACAATGTTAAGAAGGGAAATTTAATAGTAAAACTAAAATCTAAAGTACTCTAAATAGGTCTCTTTATACTTTGTCAGGTGTATTTGTTGAACAGTCAAGGGTCAAGGAGTCAAACTGGATTTCAACCCAAGCTCTGCATTAGATAACTTTGGGCAAATCATTTTACCTTTCTGGATCAGTTTTCTGATAAGTCCAACATTATCTATTTTTATTTGTTATAAAAGCAACTAAGTGCTATTAAGATACTAAGGATCTAATTTAATCTAGCTTGTCAACATTTGGAAAACATAAATAGAAACATTACTACCTGTGAAGGAGAAAATGGTAGTGTTTTCACTGGTGTATGTTTTAGTGCTGTATTACCGCCATCGTTGAATGAGCCATCACCAAGCTCACTGCCTGGGGACTGACCCACTCGCATTCTTCTCTTCTTTCTGAGGATGGTTGGTGGAGTGCTAAACTTGACTACATTTGGACATGTTAAAGGAACAGTCTCGCTGTCTCCACCATTACAACTGTTCTTTTTCCCTTCAAGTACAAGACTGACGTTAAACTGACATTCCATGGCTCCTTCATTGTGTTGAATTCGCATTAGTTTAACTGGGGTGGACTTGACAGGAGAAGCAGCAGCATCAGAAAGGTCAAAACTGGTAACATCACTCCATGCTACAGGATCCTGCAATAAATTAAATTCTTAACTAAACTTAATGCTGTAACCTAGTTAAATCCGATCCTCAACACAGGATGATAATTTCCACCAGGTTATTTATTCATTTTTATCAGTAGACAAAAGCTTTCCTGAACATCTTCTTTTGAACAAGACCATCGAGAGGAACAGATTATGGTTTTCCTATAATACCAATTTGGAACATTCCAAAATAATATTTCATCTAATTCAGTAGCTGAAGCACTGTCAAAGTATTTTATCTAAAAAGAACAAATTATTTTAAATTATTATAAAAAATACTATTTATCATAAAACTTCACATTCTACTTCACAACAGGAAAATACTATCAAAGTCTGCATAATCATTTGGTAACATCAACAACAATGAAACATGTTTTAAATGGTGATACACTTTGGCCAAGAAATTCAATTTAACCTAAGGCCATAATCATGATTTTGCACAAAACCTTATATAAATACCATATTATCAGTAATCCTGAAAGTTTAGATATCCCCTAATAAGTGTCCAATAATAAGAGTACATTAAATTTTCTTACATTCATATGATGGAATATGGTAAAGTCACTAAAATCAAGTTTAAAAATCAGTTAAGAAAACAAAGATATGCTTGAGATATAAGTGTAAGGCAAAAGAAATCCACAAACATGTAAACATATATTTGGATTTAAAAACATATACATATGTGTTTTCTACATATAACACACACTGAAAGGATATGTTAAATTATGAACTTTGAGTACATGGAGGGGTTTCACTTTTTTCTTTATAGTTTTCTATAGTTTCCAACTTTCCCTAACACACTTGTACAACATGTTTAATAAAAAATGAATTAAAGAGCCAGGCATGGTAGCACATGCCTGTAATCCCAGCACTCAGAAGGCTGAGGCAAGAGGATCAACTTAAGTTCAAAGCTACTCTGGTCTACATAGCAAATTTTAGGCCAGGCTGTGCTACACAGTGAGATTCTATCTCAATCAATCAATAAGAATTAAGTATTTAATTATAAATTCTTTAAATATTTAAGAGAAACTTAAACTTTTTAAAACTGTGTGTGTGTGTGCGCGCGCGTGTATGTGTTTATCTGTGTGCACACCAGAAGCCACTGCAAAACAGAACAAAATTAAACACAGCATACAAAGTAATACTTAACATGAAGTTGGTCAATGTCCATTAAACTGAGTTTCTGAACATGAAATCATGTAACTAAAATTGAGCTTTTGATAGTCTCACAGTTTTGAACTTACAGATTCAATAAGTTCTAGAGTCTCTGCAAATTCTGGGATGGTCTGTAGAGAAGACAGCACAGCATTTGCCTCTACGGCCAGGAACTTCGTGGGTGAATTCTGCTGAGTAGAAACTGTCTGATTTTCATCCATACTATAAAACTCAGTAGCATGTTCCTCAAGGCTACTTAGAGTATTGGGCATGCTATCTTCCATGAGGAAACTACTAGACCAGCTAGAAAAGCTTCCAGGTTGCTAACAGAACAAAAGAAATTTGAATATTATTTATCATTCTCAATGTCAGCCTAAATTCAACTTTTAAGTAAAAGGTTTTTCTATAACAACATACTTCATCATTTCAGCTAAAAATATAGTACCAAATATTATATTTCTTCAACACTGGTATAAAATTTGTTTTCATTAAATCTCATACCTTGACTATATCTCTTTTTTCTACTTATTTTAGCTATAAAATCATAGGGAAATAAAACTAGTATTTGTATATAATGTAAAGTCCAAACTCCTAAAATCTGGCTTCTCTTTTCTTTTAAAATGTCATTTCACAACACTTCCACTCAAAAGCCCTCCTCCCTGAGATCATCCAGCTATAGTACTTGCAATTTCCTTATGAAATTGTGTGAAACCCTGGAGTGCTTGTACACATACTATACTCCCTTTATCCAGAATGTTCCTTCCCTAACCCACTGACCAGGAAAGTCTTCATTTAAGAGACAATTTAAATATTGGTAAGAGATCCATAGATTATATACTCTTATCAGCTCTCTTTACAGTAATAGCCTAATTCATTTATCTTGCTAATATATAGTCATCTCCTCTTTCAACTCTGAACTCTGAACTCTGAAACAAGATTTCTTCCAGGAATGTGTCCCTAAGTGAATCTACATTAGATATCTCTCCTGGATACTCTCATAAAAATTTGTAACTTATTTTATTATACTATATACTATTTCTTGTCTATGTTCCCATTAAAGAGTAAATCCTTTGACCTCAAGAGCTATAACATTTTTCTTTATCTTTTTAAAGACAAACCTGGGCACTTTACTTATCTTGTAAGCCTAGCTTCTTCTTATCTTAAAATAATAAGGAAAGAGACCTTGCAGAGTCATGAAAGAAAAATAACCTGTAAAAATAATAGCACTGTCCAAGAGAACTTTCTGAAATGATAAAAATGTTCTCTATCTACAGCTGCTCCGTATGACAGCCAATAGCCATAGCAGTAACCAAAATGTTGTTGTTAGGCGCTGCTGAGTCAGATCTGACTAATAGCAACCCTATGTATAACAGAACAAAACACCCCCCAACACTGTGCCATGTCCAGCACTATGTCAGTGCTTCTCTGACATAAGGTTTTCAATGACTGACTGTTTCGGGATTGTTTTGGGAATGGGCTGCCACATCCATCTCCCATTTTTTGTGGTACCGGGGATCAATCCCAGGACTTCAGAGTGCGCAGAGCAGCACTCTACCAACTGAGCTAAATCCCAGCCTCAACCAAAATGTAGCTAAGACAAATAGGGAGCTAAATTTTAAATTTTCTTTTAAATTTTTAAATTTTTTTTTAAAATTTTCTTTTTACCCAACTCCCAGCACCTTACAACAACTAACTGTATTATAGGGAGCACATCACCCACACCATAGCAAGCACTCAATAAATGGTTCCTATTATTATTTTACTTTATTACATTTTTAATTAGCATATAATATAATGAGTATTATAATGGCATTTTCATACAATCATATTTTATAGTTTGCTCCAGTACTATTAAAAACTGTTAAAGTATACTCAAGATTCACAAAAACAAAATATTAAGTTTCAAATTAAATAAAGTGAAAGAAACATTATTGCAAAACAATTATACTGTGTGAAAGTTTTCCTAAAAATAAAATAAATTAAAACAATAATTTCATTAGCATTACTGCCTTCTGAATTAACAATCACTTTCAGAAGATAACTTCAAAATCAACATAGTTTGCAGATAGGAAAAAGATCCAAAAGACAAAGACAAAGGTCACTGGAACCAAACAAAAAACCATAGCATTGTAATCATATAGACCTAAATCTGAATTGCTAACATTTCATCTACTTCACAGAATATGAGGACTACCAAGAATACATATAAAACAGCTACAGGAGAGCTGGGCGTGGCGGCGCATGCCTATAATCCCAGTGGCTTAGGAGGCGGAGACAGGAGGATCCCAAGTTCGAGACCAGAGGCAGTCTGCGTAATTTAGGGAGACCCTGTCTCAAAAACTGGGGGCCAGGCACAGTAGCAAAAGCCTGTAATCCCAGCGGCTAGAGAGGCAGAGGCGGGAGGATCGCAAGTTCGAGACCAGAGGTAGTCTGTAACTTAGCAAGGCCCTGTCTCAAAAAAAGTAAAAAAAATGGGCTGGCGGCGCAGCTCAGTGGTCCAGCACTTGCAAAGCATGCAGGCACAAGGCCCTGGGTTCAACCCCCAGTACCGCAAAAAAAAAAAAAAAAAAAAAAAAAAAAAAAAAAAAAAAAAAAAAAAAAAAAAAAAAAAAAAAAAAAAAAAAAAAAAAAAAAAAAAAAAAAAAAAAAACAGCTACATGATGGGAACATAATGGATACTCAGTAAAATGGTAGTCATTATCACATAATTGTTTTAAAAAATAAATATATGTGGATAAAGTTGATTCTACTGACTGAAGCAAATTCCTTCCAGAATTTAAAATATCCTTATTCAACCAGATCTTTATAGATAGCAAATTCTAAAAAGAAATTAGTTACTTTTTCCCTTTTTAATGCAAAATGCTAATTCTTTTAGCTAGTTTTCCCTATTAAAATAACACTACCACTTTTAAAAAATTCAATTTTGGATTTTTTTGGTTAGAGATAGGACTCAAATCCAAGGCCTTAGGAAATGAATGCACACACTCACGCACACACACACACACACACATGCACAAATAATAATTACAAAATAAAAAAAAATCTATAACTCATTAGGTCAGGAAAATGGTTAAGAGTAACTTTATACTGGAGTATAAGCTTAACTTTACATTGGAGTATAAGCTAACACTCCCACATGTATATCAGCTTGCTGTGCTGTTGAGGCCAGCATGTTGCTGTAATGCTGAAAGCTATACCACAGGGATTTCAGATACCACAGGGCCACCCATTGTGGACACGATTCAGCTGAGCTTCTAGACTAAGACAGACTAGGGAGAAGGTCGGACCCAGCAGCCTACTCAAACAATTAGGCATTTAAAACCCTATGAATAGCAGAGAAGCACTGTCGAATACAGTGCCGGAAAATGAACCCTCAGGTTGGAAGGCATTTAAGAAACAACTAGGAAAGAGCTGTCTCCCCAAAGTAGAGTCAACCTTAATGATGGGAATAGAGTAAAGCCCCTGGGACCTCCTTTTGATGATGTGCCATGAGTCAAAATGAGAAGAAACATAGTGTCTACAACAATGGGCTCAAACATAAAAAAATCACATGCATGGCACAGTGTCGGGTAGTGTTTCATACTGCTGTACATAGAGTCACTATGAGTTGGATCTGACTTGACAGTACCTAACACTAACAGAATATATTAGATATGACTCTACCCATGCCTAGATCCGAAGGATGGTTTAACACTAAATAGCTGCTCATGGAGAGGATGATGAATGAAAAGGCAGCTGCTTGAACTGGGTATTATTTGATATTCTCAATAATCACAGTGTTATCCATTCTCAGCAATAAATCACTGTATTCTTTTTGTCTTAGTGTCAAATCCCTCAAAGTATCATTCTGTGAACATTCAGTCTGATGTGCATTCCAGAGCCCCTCCAGAAATATTCTGTTGTTATTACTGCTATTTTGGGGATAGAACCTAGAGTTTCAAACATGCTAGGCAAGCATTCTACTGCTGAGCTACACTTCCAGCTCTAAAAAATTCCAAAATGATAGAATAATCTACAAATGTGGACTCTCTAAACATAACTAGTACTATATCAAGATGTCAAGTAATTCTATCACAGTGACATTATCTTGAGTTTGCCATCATTCTCAATGTACTGCTCTCTCATTCAGCCTGAAACGCAAGATATCCCACTCTTTTTCTCTTCTTGCAGTATTTGGATTCAACCCAGGATTTCATCTGTGTTAGGTAAATGTTCTACCACTGAGATATATTCCCAGTCCAAGAAAAATCACTTTTAAACATAAAAAGCCTCAAGATATTATTTTAATCTTTTAAAATAGTCATTTAGGTATAAAGCTATGGGTTTTTTTTCTTTTAATCTGTCTAGCATGGCCTGTTTAATTCTTCTAGAATGACTGCCACTTATCCTAAATTAATACTCCTACTTATTCTTACTAACCAAATCTCAGACAATAATTTTCACATCTGGTAACTAAAACTCAACATTTATACAAAATTTCCTCTTTTGAAAGAATTCTTCAGACAGCATAGAATCTGTTTCCTTTGTACATACTTTTATTGTTGTTACTTTTTCCAATTTACTGAACTCATTCTAAATATAGTAAACAAAAAATCTTTTTCAGAGAATAAAAGTAATTTTGGAGCTTGTAAGTCTCTGTATCTATTAAATTTCTCATTTTCCAAACTTTTTTTTCTATTAAATCTATCTTTATATGGAATGTCTAAAATAAAACCAAAGCACATAAAGGCATATAATTTTCACAGAAATATATCAAATATTTTGCCCTAAGACTGCTTGAAATTTCTGACTCAAGAAGCATCCTTTTAAAAAAAAGTATCCTAATATGGAACATTGTAAAAATCAGGAAACCTCTAAATTGCACATAAAAAATTGTTTACTCCTTATTAAAATGTGAAGTCATATTGCAAATACTCTATAGCTCATCAAAAGGAAACATACATATGAAAGATTTTAACAATAAAATCTAAACACTTAAGCTTCTTTCTTACAGACGGAAGTCGCTTTCTTCTAACTTCATTCTCAGCTGACATGAGAAGCAACTCAAGCTCCTTTATTTTCTTTTCTTTATCAGGATCTTCATCAACAAAGGGTTGCTAAAATGAGTTAAATAAAAGAGAAAATAGGCTATTCACATAATTGTTTGAAAATATTAGTGTTCTAATTTTTATTTCCTCCTTGCAACCTAAAATATATTTTCCCTAATAAAGTTTAATGCTGCTAAATATTCAACATATCACAATCCCTCTGGCATCTAAAAATGTGCTGGTAAATATTTCCAACTTAAATCTAAATGCATTAAAAAAATTGTGCCACACCTGTAATTCCACACACCTGTAATCCCACCATTTATTTGGGAAGATGAGACATAAGGATCACAAGTTCAAGGTCATCTTAGACTGCCTAGTGAGACCCTGTCTCATAAAAAATGAAAACAAGCTTAAAAAATTGTATCACCTACATTAATTGAAAAATTTATGTTGGAATAAATAAGTTTATTGAATTGTAATATATATATGTATATATGCAGTCTATCTACTTTAGCAAAAAAAAAATTTTTTTTTCAGAAGGGGGGAGTTGAACTCAGTCTCAGGCATGCTTTTGCAAGTGCTTACCCACTGAGCTCTACCTCTAGCACATTTTTTACTTTGTATTTTGAGTTATGCAGGCTACCTCTGGGCATGAACTTGCAATCCTCAAGCCTCTGCCTCTAGAGTCACTGCAATTAAAGGCATGCACCACAATGCCTGGCTCACTTTCACAAATTCTTGAATGCTTTAACTCATAAGAATGAATCTATCACCACACTGGCATTGTCAACCACTTTACAGTTGTTCAGTTTATATTATAAACCTACTTATACACTTTTTCCTTTAATTTTAAAATACTCAAAATAAATAGAATTGTTTTTATCTTAGTTTAACAGATGAGGAAATTATTCTACTAGAATGATTACCACCTTTTAAAATACGTTTAAAAGCATTTCTTTTGTTTTTTGTTACAAATAAAAGTTACCTGAATAAAGGCAGATGAAGTCTGAACATGTTCTACACAACTGCCTTCAGGTGATACATATTGATAACCCGGGATCTAAAAAGTGAAGGATTGCCATTATACATATAGTACCACACAAATTTTTTAAATCTGAGGCAAACAAAACTTGTGATAAAATGTCAACATTAAAAACTGAGAGAATATTTAGTAATTTTGGAAATTCAAACTTGTAACAGTTTCTTATCTAATAACTATATGTTTCTTCCTAGAATCCACTGATAAAGCCATAAAATACAGAGAAACCCAAGTTCTATTAGATGAAATATGAGAATTACTTGTTGTTGTTGTTAGGTGCCATCGGGTTGGTATCCGACTCATAGCGACCCTACATACAACAGGCGAAACACTATTGTCAGCGCTTCTCTGCTGTTCATAGGGTTTTCAGGGGCGGATTGAGTTTTGGGAGTGGGTTGCCAGGTCCATCTCCCAAGCCTACAGCACCTGGTGTTCCCAGGTGGTCTCCCATCCAAGTACTAACCAGGCCTGACCCTGCTTAGCTTCTGAGATCTGACAGGATTGGATGCCACATGGCTACAGCTGTAGGTGAGAATTACTTAGCCTAGTTTTATTAGCCAATCGGTCTATTATCAACATTACCAACCACATACTTTTTTTAAAAAATCTGCTACAGGAAAACCCTATGAATAGCAGAAAAGCACTGACATAGTGCCGGGCATGGCACAGTGTCGGGGCATGTTTCATTCTGTTGTACACGGGGTCACTAAAAGAACGACTCAACAGCACTTAACAACAAAGATTGCTCTATCTCCTGGAGAAGTCAAGATAATTGTGTTTCTATGTACCAGAAGAAAGGATGGAGACGATAGCAACTCTTTAACTCCAATTCCTACCACTGCCCTATGTCAACCTCTGAGTAGAAAGACAGAAAAACAGGGCTTCTCCTATTACTGTCTTGGAAAAAACGCAGAATCACTTATATACTTTTAATAGATACTCTGACAATAGACTAATTATTCTACCTCATTACTAAAATATCTGAAATAAAAATTGTGAAATCACATGTGAATTTAATGTCATGAAAAGAAATATGAGAGAAGGCATTTTTTAAAACTGGAGAAAAGCTGAGTGTGATGGTGCACACTTGTGACCCCAGTGACTCAGGAGGTGGACTGAGGAAGATTGCAAGTTCAAGGCCAGAGGCAGCCTGAACGATTTAGGGAGACCATGTCTCAAGATAAAAAATAAAAAAGGGGCTCAGAGGACAGCTCAATGGTAAAGTACTTGCAAAGTATGCACAAGGCCCTGGGTTCAGCCCCTCAGTACTGCAAAAATTAATTAATTAATTAATTAAATAAAAACTTGAAAATGAAGTAAGTATGAAATTGTCTAATTTCTATAATGGCCTACCTAATTCACCACCTGATGCAGAACCATTATCCATAAATTCTAACATGGAACTTAACTTTTACAATAATCAATTAGCATCACTTATCATTCAACTTCGTAACTCCAATGAATTAGAAACTTATCTTTCTTAAACTTTTCATGAAAATTGACAACAGTATTTCAAACCAATCTATTTTTTATTCAAATCACACTTTATAAATAAAATTAGAATTACCTTCCTAGTGGCTTAAATTATGACTATGTAAATCTTTCTAAAATTACTAAAAGGGAAATAATCCTTAAATATAAAAAATATCTTTATCCAATGTATTTGATTGAAACTGTGAAACACTCCCTTGGTATCAATCAAATTTTAAGATTATCTTCCTGTAAGTTAAGATAAAGAGACAAAAAATTTAAGGTCAAATATCAGCAGGTAACTATACTGTTTCACTTGATTTTCTATTTATAAATTAAAATGTCACTATTTTAAGTGGTTCTTTTAAAAGTATGCATAAAAACTTTTTTTTGTGTGGGCATGAGAGAGGGAGGACCAGGCTGGCCTAGAACTTGCATCAATCCTCCTGTCTTTGCCTCCCAAGTACTGGGATTACAGTTGTGCACTACCACACCCAGCAAAAAGTATGCATAACAACTTAATGAGGTGGATATGTAGCTCAATAGTACAGCAATTGCCTAGCATGCACCAGGCCTTGAGCTCAATCCCCAGCACCACAATAAATAAATAAATATCTGTCTTCATGAACTTCAAATGTAAATTAAAAAAAAAACCTTAATGGCCATTAAATGTAAAGTCAAATCAAATCTGCGGCATAGTAAGCACATATTTTTAACATCTTACTCAATTTTATCTTTTAGTAGATAGTATTCATTCCTGACTTAATCTTAACATTTTTTGCAAAATTTGTTCATCATTTTAAAAACGGCATAAACTGGGTGTAGTGGCACACATCTGTAATCCCAGTGACTCAGGAGGCAGAGGCAGGAGGATCACAAGTTCAAGGTCAGAGGTAGCCTGGGCAATTTAGCAAGACTCTGTCTAAAAATAAAGTAAAAAATGGCGTGAGGGGTACAGCTCAGTGACACAGCACTTGCAAAAGCATATGGGAGGCACTGGGTTCAACTCTGCAGTACCACAAAAAGAAAGAAAAGAAAAGAAAATAGCAGAGAAGAGAAGGGAAGGGAAGGGAAGAGGAGAGGGAGAGGGAGAGAGAGAGAGAGAGAGAGAGAGAGAGAGAGAGAGAGAGAGAGAGAGAAAAGGCAGGAAGGCAGGAAGGCAGGGAAAAAAAGGGCATAACAGACAGACAGTAAAAGGTAAAACGAGCCTTATAAAAACTAAACTAATTTCTTGCAGTAGCAAAACACCCTGTAAGGGACAACATAAAGCTTGCCCTATTTTGAGCTTGGATAATCTTTTAATTGAATCTGTCTAAACAAAGACTGACATCCAAGTGACTGGTTATTCGGGGGGAAAAGCAAAGTTGAAAGACATCAGAGACCAAGCTCAGTGCGGTGGTGCACACCTGTAATCCCAGTGGCTTGGAAGGTAGAGGCAGGAGGACTGCAAGTTCGAGACCAGAGGCAGTCTGTGTAATTTAGGGAGACCTTGTCTCAAAAAGTAAAAACAAAGGGGCTGAGGGTGAAGCTCAGTGGTCCAGCACTTGCAGAGCATGCAAGCGCGAGGCCCTGTGTTCAACCTCCAGTACAGGGGGAAAAAAAAAAAAAAGACATCAGAGACCAACTATTTACTATACTCCTAAAATGATGGCTTGAATGATTTTTGACTGTTTCTTCTTTAAACCATTTTATACACACCTAAGAGATAAGCAATACTATAATTATACAGAACACTTTTTGACTGAAAACTACAATAGATAGTAAAGCACAGATGATGATTAAGTCACAAATGAAGAGGCAAATAATTAGAGTATTAGTATAATATTAGTAAATATACACACTATATTTTTCTTTTTTTTTTTTTCTTGGTGCTGAGGACAGACCCTAGGGCCTTATACTTTGTGAGGCAAGCATCCTACCATTGATCTAAGCTCCCAACCCCCATACTACATTTCTTATTGCAAAAGTTACATATAAAAGGAAACATTCTAATGAGTTATTTTCCAAAATATTTGTCAATATGATATTTTGTTAGCTTGGAAATTCAAGTATCTATCTATCATACCCCCTAATATGTGTGTTACTTGTCCTATTAAGAAATCAAACATCTTCCCATATAGCCACGAAAAAAATTATTAAAATAATAAAGATATTAAAAATATGTGCCTGAACAGGTATGTAAAACTGATTCTGGGTTTGCAAATGGTCCATAGTTGCACAAGGTTTGTGTTGAAGTTTTGATGAAGATCGTTCTGATTTTATTCCATCTTGTAAGTAGCCCTCCTGTTCCACTTTTCTTCGCATAGTAGAATTCCAATGATTTTTGATAGAATTGTCAGTCCTAAGAAATGAAAATGTGTAATTTAAAAAGGAAAAAGAGATTCTACAAATTTTAATATCTTATAACTTGCACAAAGTGCTTGAAACAAATTTTCACAACTGCTGAAATTAGATGTTTTTTAAAATCCTAAAGATAAATTGTGTCTATAATATGTCAGACATAGTTTTAAGCACCAGAGATATTGCAGTGAATAAGACAAAGAAGTTACCTGCTTTCTCGTGGCCCTTACATTTTCTTTTTTTTTTTTTTCCTTTCTTTCTTTTTTTTTCTTTTTGTAGTACTAGGGGGTGAACCTAGGGCCTCACACATGCTTTGCAAGTGCTCTATCACTGAGACATACCCCCAGCCCATTTTTCACTCTTTTATTTTGAGACCGGCTCACTAAGTTACACAGGCTGGCCTTGAACTGGTCATCTTCCTCCCAGGTGGCTGGGATTATAGGCATGAGCCACCGTGCCCAGTTTATGGACCTTACATTTTCAGTGGAAGTGTGGCAGTGAAGAAGGAAGGAAAAAGAGAAAAAAATAAATGAGAAAAATATCAATGCAACACAGATGATCAAAGTAGGATGACAAAAACATATAACTGGGGTAATTTTAGTTAAGTGGACCAGGAAAGCCTCTGTGAGGTGACAGTGAAGCTAAAATCTGAATGATAAGAATGAACCAGCTATACAAGAATAGAAAGGAAAAAAAGCCAGGTGTGGTGGTGCACACCTGTAATCCCATCACTTGGAAGGCTGAAGCAACAAGATCATGAGTTCACAGGCAGCATGGGCTACACAGGAAGATCATCTCAAAAGCCAGAAAAAAAAAAAAGAAAAGAAAAGGGAAACAGAAAAAAGAACATTCCAGATAAAGGGTATAGTAAGAGCAAAGGCCTTAAGCCAGAAACAAATATGGTCATGAGGAGCACAAGACAAAGTACATAATTCCAGTATTCTTTTTCACTTCTTAGAACAAAATATTTACAGAAAGAGAGGTCACTAAACCCAGGCATAGTGGTGCACACTTGTAATCCAAGTAGTCTGGAGACTGAGGCAAGACAATTAATGCAAGTTTGAGGCCACCTTGGGTTACACAGATTTGTAGGCCAGTCTGAGCTATATACAGCCAGACTCTCTCTCTCTCTCAAAAAAAAAAATTCATTGGCTCCCTTTTTGTGTAAAGTTCTCTTTATAAAAATGTAAATCTTCAGGTGGGGCAGGTGGCATATGCCTGTAATTCCAGTGACTCAGGAGGCAGGAGATTGTGAGTTCAAAGCCAGAGGCAGCCTGTGAAATTTAGTGAGACCCTGACTCAAAATAAAAAATAAAAAATAGGCTGAGGGTGCAGCCCAGTGGAAGGCCTTGGATTCAACCCCCAAGTACTAAAAAAAAAAAAAAATTGTAAATCTTCAACCCGTAGCTATTTGTAATGCAATACATCCTGCATAAAATATTTATGTTAAGGCACTAAACTAGGTTAGGTGGTACATAAAAAGGTGTGTAAGAGACTGAAAACATCAGAAATTCCTAGTAGTCTAGGGTTAGAAACTTGGATAAAAAATTTAACACTATGCTTCAACTTCCAAAGACAGTAATGTTTGCATATTTCCCAAGTATACAAAGATTAAGAATACATGTAAAAGCACTTTATACACTATATAGTATTATAGAGAGATTACCACAATAAAAAACAAGTACATATCTTTTGAATGAGGCATGAAATTGCCCAAGGTTGTTGGTCTGCTGTATAAAGAGGAAACTTCTGAACCAGTGCAATGTAGAGAGTACTTAGCACATCATTGCCTCTCAGGGAAATGCTGTATTTTAATCACATGAATATATACATATACTACTCTCATGGTTTAAATCATACCATAATTGATTAATAATTGAATTTTCCTAACACACTTTCATAGCAGTTTATTTTAGCCAATGTATTTGTCACCGTCTTGACTTATGGATGGACTCCAATATGAAAGAAATCTGTGATTAAGATTCCATTTCAATAAATAGAGTTTTTACAAAGGAAAAAAAGTCTGCTTGACTGGCAACGGTATGTAAGCATGATTTGGGGAGTGTATTAAATGTTTACATAACCTAAAGGTCTTTCATTTTATTGTACAAATTCTTACTATAAAATATTTCATTAAAAGTAATATTTCTTACCACAGAATTTATTATAAGCATCTAAATGGATGCTCATATTATGCAGTGTAAATTTAAATCATAAATAAAAATCAGGGGTACTTGCAAATATACTTAATAGTAAGGTAATAAAGATGTTTAAGTACAGAAAAATGTATATACATTTATATAAGCACCTTCCAGGAAGTAGTTTGGCAATTTCTGCCCAACGATTTCCCAACCGCTTATGTGCTTCATAGATGATCCTGTCTTCTTCTTCTGTCCAGGAAGATTTCTTTACTTCAGGATTCAGATGATTATGCCATCTTTCTCTACACTGCTTGCCTATTCTTCCTTTTAAATGTTTTGCAATTAAAGACCACCTTTTTGGTCCATATTTCTGAACTAATTCAATAACCTAAGAAAGAAAAAGTATAAAGAAACATTACTTTTAGAAAATTTTAAAAGATAAATCAAGAACATTAGAGCTGGGGTTGTTGCTCAGTGGTAGAGTGCTGCCTAGCACACACAAGGCCCTGGGTTCAATACCCAGCACTGGGGAAAAAAAAAAAAAAGGCATTAAGAATGTCATTTAAAATGAATGTTAAATCAAATTTCATCTACAACTATAATTTGCAAAAAAATAATTTTACTAATAAATAATCCTTTAGCATTTGACAAGTTCAAAAATTGATTCCCAATTTATCAAAAATCCAAGTGTCTAATGTGATTCAGAAGTTAAACTGCTTTCATATAAAATAAATTTTAAATAACTAAAAATTCTTTTATTTTTTTCAGTAAAAAGTTAAAGGAGATGATTTGATAGTTGCATAATGAATATACGAATTGAATTATCATTCACATCCCATCAATATGTATATTAAAATACTAATAAAAATGAAATAACTATAAAAATGTTGATGCTGTGTCTTTTCTACTCTTATATCTAAAAAAGAAAGAAAGAAAAAAAGAAAAAAAGAGAGAGAGAAAGAGAGAAAGAGAGAAGAAAAGACAAAACCTTCAGCAGAAATCCAAACAAATGCAGGGCATGGTGGCAAACACCTGTAATCCCAGTAGCGCCGGGAAGGCAGAGGCAAGAGGATCACAAGTTTGAGACCAGAGGCAGTCTGCGTAACTTAGCGAGTCCCTGTCTCAAAAAGTAAAAAAAAAAAAAAAAATGGGCTGAGGGTGCAGCTCAGTGATCCAGCACTTGCAAAGCATGCAAGCGTGAGGCCCTGGGTTCAACCCCCAGTAGCACAAAAAAAAAAAAAAAAAAAAAAAAAAAAAAAAAAAAAAAAAAAGCCAAACAAATCAATTTGGAAAGAGGAAAGCATTTGTTACTGACTTTTCATTTCTGGCTTTCCCAAATGGAAAAAATACATATCACACATTCTTTTTTGCCACATTTTAAGTTTCTTTTTATTTTTCCTAAAATTGCAATAACAGTTACTCACAGCCCACTTTATCTCACTGTCACTTTGCCTCATTGTCAACTATCATAATATAATAATATATTATTATTATAATATAATAATCATAATATAATAATCATAATTTTATATAAATGGAATATTTAAATTTAATATATATCAATATTTTCACTATATGTATCTATTTACTATGTTCAAAAAATAAAATTCCAGTACTCATTAAATGTACTTTCGAACAAGATCACACTTTTAAAACTTACTCCCCATTAAGTAAATCAGTACTGAGCCTAGTGAAATGATTTTTTTTAATTACTTTGTGCAGTAGTAAAGCTGTTCATTCAAATTTCCTAATTACATTAGTGATGTTGTTAGGTGCTAATGAGTCAGGTCCCACTTATAGCAACCCTCATAGGGTTTTCAATGGTTGTTTTGGGATTGCCTCAGGAGTGGATTGCCACATCCTTCTCCCATTTTTACAGTGCTGGGGATCGAACCCGGGTCCACAGAGAGTGCAGAGCAGCACTCTACCAACTGAGCTAAATCCCAGCCCCTTACATTAGTGATGCCCTTAAAGGGCATGAACTAAAGAGCAATTTCTAGTGGAGAGAAAAAACTTCTATTCTTCTCCAAATTTTATTGCATAAAGAATGACCTTGATTTTTTATTATAAATTCTCTGGAAACATGATGCTCTAATATTTTCCTAATTATGGGGCTCATTAAAGAACAAGAAGAAAGGTTAAGAATGACTTCCTTACATATCCAATTGTTGTTGTTAGGTGCCATGGAGTCGGTATCTGACTCACAGCGACCCTCATAGGGTTTTCAATGGCTGTTTCAGGATTCCCTTGGGAGTGGATTGCCAGGTCCTTCTCCCATTTTTGCAGTGCTGGGAATTGAACTTGGGACCTCAGAGACTGCAGTGCAGCACTCTACCAACTGAGCTAAATCCATATCCAATTATCCAACGTAAAAATAAAATTAAAATCTGTTTTTAACATGTTAATTCAATTTTTGACAGTAAACTGTACCCTAAATGTTGAAACAAACTTGAAACAAGGCAAAAAGCTCATAGCAGGTAATTTCCCTCCTGCAAATCAAACTTTCAGAAAGAAAAGCCTATACTGTATTATATTTGGTTTGATTCAATTTAAAAACAAAAACTATATTTCAAGACACTCAGCATATAATCTTTATGCACGCAGCCTCCAGAGACCAAAACCAATTGACTTAAGTTCATATTTTATGTATTAAAACAACATATTAGTAAGAAAAAAGCTAGTACACCTACACAGTGAACATAAAGAATATGAACATGTTACCCTCTGATCTTCTTCTTTAGTCCAAGGACCCTTTATCAATTCTGGATTTAAAACCTTCTGCCATCGATGTTGGCATTGAAAATCAGAACGATTCTGAAAGAATTTGGATAATTTTGTTAGCGAACAACTGTCTTCCAGAAAGCAAGTAAATCCAAGCTCATGTCTTACACTTTTAAGAACAAAGTCGTAGTCAAGAATAGTGTATTCAAGGCCAGGCATGATGGTGCACTCCTGTAATCCCAGCACCTAGTAGGCTGAAGCAGGAAGACAGAGAGTTTGATTTGGCTATAAATCAAGACCCATCTCAAATATTAAAAATAAATAAATAAGAGAAAGAAAAGAAAAACCTGGGCGCGGTGGCACACACCTGTAATCCCAGCGACTCAGGAGGCAGAGGCAAGAGGATCACAAGTTCGAGAACAGAGGCAGTCTGCATAATTTAGTGAGACCTTGTCTCAAAAAGGAAAAAAAAATGGGCTGAAGGTGCAGCGCAAGGCCCTGGGTTCCACCCCCAGTACCACAAAAAAAAAAAAAAAAAGGAAATTTAATTAAAAAAAATAAAAAGAATAGTGTATTCAGTATCATTTTTAGACCCATAATATTTATTTTATTTGCTTATACTCCAATTCTGTTTTTTTTTTAATTAATCAGCAGGGCTTAAGACTAAAAATAAAAACACACATTTGAAATTAAATATGTATCTCTATGTCTCAGAACAACAAACAGCAAAACTATAATGCAAATATTCCCATAAAGAACTGGATCTAGGATTAAGGAATAAATGGCAGTAGGAAGAATACTGTACAAAGCAGATATAAGAACTAAAACAGCATGACAGTCCAGATTCATATAAAACAATAGTTTAAAAAATGCTAAAGGTATTAAAAGAATGTTTATAAATGATGATCCTCATGTTAGCAAGAAAATACTAAATATATATTTATATAGAAAGTATGCATCATGCTTCAGTTAAAGGAAGTTAATGGTTGACCCTTAAAAGGAAAACAAATTTACCAGAATAAGAAAATTTTATGTAAAAATGTTTCAAATTCCAAAAATGTTTAATAAGTGAAGCATTGGTTTAATCTGTTCACGAGTTGGTAACTATAATGTATTACTATAATAATAATAATACCTAATAATTCATTACTCATTCACAATTTATAAAGTTACTAGTTCATACATGAGATTACAGATAATCTAGAAATACATAAAGGAATAACAGAAATATTTTGTCCACCAATGGTTTTGTACCAATGGACTTTAAGTTATTTTTATTCAAACTGAGCTTCTTCAATTATGGCTTCTACACCTCAGTGCTGACCAATTTTAAGGCTGCTACTTTCTTCAAAATAATCAAGCTACTCTCATATGTCCTTATAACATTTCTTTATTAAAGCCAATGTAGATAACCCCCTCTAATTGTACACCTGCTAAATGTCAGGAACCATGCCAAACATCTTATATGCTATTTCTAATTCTCACAACAATACTAAAGAAACAAGTATTAATATATAGATAGTCATATAGATACATAGTCATATAGATAATAAAGCTGAAAATCAAAGAGATTGAGTTATTTTTATAAACTAGTCAAGCTGACTTGAACATAATTCAAACTAACTACAGAAGGTCTCAATTTTCAGGTTATGTGGGAAAACATTATAGAAAGAATACAAGTAATATAGTTTTTGAAACCAAAGTAGTCAATATCAAAATTCAAATACTGAGTACCTACTCACAGTTTATTACGAACAAGTGAGAGTACATACAAAAATACTTTGTATAGTATAGTATGTGAGTAGTGAATAGTATGTGAGCATCAGTATGACAAATAAGCAAATTTTTTTTAAAAAGTCACACAAAATGTAAGCATTATATGACAAACAAGTTTTTTCTGATTTTACTGGTCAAAATATTTCAATATTTAAACTCTCTCAAAGTGTTTTAACATATCACACAAGTATTTATAAAGCCTTACCCAAACTTAATGTCATATTTCTTTTAGGTTAGTAATATTTTTAGGCCCCAGAATAAATGCTTCACAGGTTGAATGTCTCTTATCTATAGATGCTTGAAACTAAATGTGTTTTAGATTTCAGATGTTTTAGATTTTGTAATTTTTGCATATCCACGAGATATCTTAGAAATGGGACACAATACTAAATACAAAATTCAATTTTATATGTACCATATACACAAAATCTGAAGGTATCTTTATACAATATTTTTAATGTGCCCATGTTTTTTACTGTGACCTATTACATGAGGTCAGGTGTGAAATTTTTCACTTGTGGTAGAATGTCAGCACTCAAAAAGTTCTGGATTTTGAAGCACTTCATATTTCAAATTTCTGAATTAGGTTTGCTCAATCTATACTAGAAAATCACTTTCTAAGCTATCAGCAACCAACGACAAGCAGACCAGAAAAACAGGGATGTTCTTAGGAAAGAAATCTAAATCTAAAATACAAACACTTTTTTGAAAAAGCAAATTTAATCCATGATTTATCAGTCATGTTAGAAATATAATCTAACGTTTCACTTACTTGAAGATGACTAGCAATTAGAGTCCAATCATCAGTTCCATGCTGTTCAACCAACTTCTTTAACTTATCATCCTATTAAAACAGGTATAAAATTAGAAATCTTTCTCCCATCCTTTTCCTCTATCACTGAATATAGACGACTCTTCAATTCTGTTAAATCATATCTTGTGGTGATTTTTAGAAGCCATTATTATATAAGTTCCTCCATTTATTACACTGTTTCTGTCAGTCCCAATATTAACCAGTTATTCATGTCTCTGACTGAAGAAAAAGAATGTACAAGTTAGTTGATGGACAATTTTTCCTCATTAAAAAAAAATATCTTTTGTAACTATAATCATATTAATTGCAGGACATGGTGGTGTAATCCCAGCACTTGGAAGATTGAAGCAGGAAGATCGACACAATTTCAAGGCCAGCCTTGTCTACATAATGAGTTCCAGGCCAGTCTACACAGTGAGACCTTGTCTCAAAAATTAACTAATGAATTAATTAAAATATATAATAATATTAATTGATAAATACAAGTATGAAATTAGTAAATCTGGCTAGATAACTACCTCATCCCTTGTCCATTTTACTCTGTTCCAGAGTTTTTTCAATCCTTTTTGTTGTGGTACTTCATAATCATGATCAGCATACTGAAGGTCATCATCCTCATCCTCACTACAAAAAAAAAGTTTTATTTAATTTAGTGAATTCAATCATTGAACCTGTATGTGCAGGCATGACAGAACAAGCAACTTAGAATAAATGACACATACTCAATGAAATTCAAAGTATAAAAATAAGTCATACAATGTGGGGCTATAGTTCTTATTGACATCAAAGAGATGCAACTGTATATGCCACCAGGAGCCAAATCAGAATAATGTATAGCATTCTAAGGAGTCTAACATTTATTCTTTTTTGATCTTTTAAAGAGCTAAAGGACTTTAAGGAAGCAAAATACAAATATCTTATACTTTAGAAAAAATCAATGGCAGAAGTATGATGATAGAAGAAAAACAATTAGTAATCTTCATAACCCAAGCAAAAAAATTTCAGGGATTGACAAATGGAAATGTTAAAATACCAACTACAGCCAGTTACAAGACACAATGGGAGAAGTGATCCATTAACATTATCAGCAACAAAAGCAGCTAAATATCTAGAAATAACATACAAAATCAAAGTATAGTAAAGGACAAAATAGCATTATAAAACAGAGAAGACTTGAACAAATCAAAGGATATTTAGACCACATAGTTGGATAAGAAAACAACATTATAGAGATGTCCATTCCCCCTAAATTAACTCATAAATTTAAATTTAAAAAACCAATAGATTTTGGGCATTACATGTTTGTAAAAATGAGTAAAGTACTGTCTACCTTATAGTGCTGCCTAGGATAAAATTAAATGAGGAAACATACATAACACCTCATACAACACTTGGCACACACAGAAAAGTGGCTTAATATTAATAGTAGGTGCAGTCAGATCACCCAACAGCATTCAAAATTATTTTTGCCCATCTAGATTTAACTATTTTCCAAAAACTCATTCTGATTTCCAACAGGAAAAGTTTGAAGATTTGTCTAATCTTACTATAAGATAGCTAAGAATCCATGAGTGCTTCTGAATATCCAACTGTATTATATAAATTCAATCTTACAAAATTGAAAATTGAAGCCCTACATTTAATATATACATCATCTACACATCCAGTTTCAGGACCCTCTAATATTATCTAACTTGTCAATTCCATAGGACCAAAATTCCTCATATTTGACCATGCAAAGTACTCCCTACTCTCTTAGCTATGTTGTTTATGTGCTTCTGCAGTTCAATACACTTTAATTTTCCAATGCTCTTTCCCTAAAACCAATGTCTATTTGTAATTTCCCAGTCCTTACCTTTTCTGTTAAACTATGCCAAAAACAAAAACACAAGTTTTTTTCAAAAATACCTGTTACTTGCAGCCCTCTTCATCTATCAGAAATATCTGATTTGCCAAGAGTAAACTGTTAAGCTGGAGATGCTTCAGGTCCAAAGACTTCAT
Source organism: Pedetes capensis (assembly GCA_007922755.1). NCBI lineage: Eukaryota > Metazoa > Chordata > Mammalia > Rodentia > Pedetidae > Pedetes > Pedetes capensis. The sequence goes on from VMDO01001463.1 coordinate 109,873, forward strand.
TAATTTCTAAGTAAGCCACTAATTCAGATACAGAACTACATTGTACTTTACTCAGAGCATCTACTGTTTTTTGTCTTAATACTTATCTCACATTTGCCAACCTTCCCAACCAAACATTTCAAGTGTGCAAAGACTGAGCCAGGCACCACGGTGGACATCTGTAATCCCAGCGATTCGTGAGACTGACACAGGAGGATCACAAGTTCATGGCCAGAGGTAGACTGCATGATAAAAAAAGGGGCTAGAGGTGCAACTCAGTGGAAAAGCACTTGCCTAGCATGTGTGAGCCTGCAGCTGGAGCACTGTGGCATCTGATCCCATCAGATCTCAGAAGCTAAGCAGGGTCGGACCTGGTTAATACTTGGATGGGAGACCTCCTGGGGACACCAGATACTGTAGGCTTGGGAGAAGGACCCGGCAACCCACTCCCAAAAATCAATCTGCCATTGAAAACCCTATGAATAGCAGAGAAGCACTGACAATAGTGTTTCACCTGTTGTACATACCGTCGCTATAAGTTAGGTACCGACCTGATGGCACCTAACAGCTGCAGCAGCATGTATGAGGCCCTAGGTACCACTCAAATATTTATAAAATCAATGAGTGATCTTCCTTAATTCTTCCACCTCCAACTGCTCTTTATTCCAAAATTACCTCATTCCCTTCCCCAACCCAACCAAAACTTCCACCTTCCTCATACAGATGTGACCTCAAAGTGCACGAGAAACAGAACTTTTTTTAAAACAAACAAAAATACTCCCAAGAAGGAGGTGGAACACAATCTCATTTGTTAAAATGGACTTTCAGAATCCAAATGCACCTCCAAATGGTAGAATTTTAAGAAAGAGAACCCACAGAAACTTTTTAAAAATTTCAGTACAGAAGGGGTCCTTTGAGGATGTCTACTCTTTTGCCTAGAAATGCCCCCCAGAAACATTACCACTTCCTGACACTCCAAATAACCTTCAGGCATGCTTTTCACAGGTTCTCTCTTCCTCCCTCAGATCCAAATAGCATTAATCAGATCCTCAGATCCATAATAGCATATTGGAGACTTTAAAAAAAAAAAAAAAAAAGGTTATTTCTAAACAAAACAATTTTTAACTTAGGAATTTGCTTGTATATATCTTGAGTATTCACAAAAATGTCTACATCCCAATCTAATCTGTACAAAATCCACCTTAAATTTCTTATCAAAATATTTTAAGGGTATGATTATAAAAATGTTACTTTGGTCAAAAAGACTAGTTATCAAAGAGTAATGTTCCTAAAAATTTAATTCATTTTAACTTCAAAATTCTGCTCCTTATTATTTGATCATATACTTTGTGAGAAATTTTTTGAGTGGTAAGGGTGAAGGAGCATTAAATTAGAATTCTTAGAATTATTTCTCTACCACTGGGACTTTCTTAGAGTCTAACTAATCTGGTTCTTTGTTTTGGCATCAAAGGTTTTTCTGATTTTGTTTCCTTGTTGTTGTTTGTTTGCTTGTCTGTTTTGTTTTGGCAGAGCTGAGGATTGAACCCAAGGACTTCTCTCATGCTAGGCAAGCACTAAAACACTGAACTACACCTCTAGCCATTAAGTAATTTCTATACATTGTTAAGGGATTGGTGAAAGGATAACTTTCAAGTAAGTGACAGAAAAATATCCTAGAACTATATCAATATCATTAGCTGCAAGAGGAAGATGACTGGAAATGCCTATTATTTGCCAAGCAAAAAGAGAAAGGATAAATCTTCACAGGTAACCTCACCAAAATTCCACTTTCAGCATTTAACAATGAAAAAGTCCCACTGCTCAATAATGGCTAGAAACTATCAAGGCAGATCTGCTCTATTTTTCTACTTTTCTTATCTTTTGGCATGTTTTGTATTATAGCAAACAGTGCTGGTAATATGTAATAATTCAATAAAATTCAGTTTCCTGGTATGTAGTTAAATAAGGGAAACATATCTAGTTTAGTGAGATGAATCTAGAAGACAGTAAAAAAGATGAAATTATTTCTCCAGTTGTAAAGCATAAATAGAAGAGGAATTCAGTCTTTGACTCTCCAGTTCAAGACCTGGTTTCCAGAATTATTGTCATTTTTTCTAAGTCAAAGAAAATATTTATTCTACAAATGCCTACTATATAACTAAACTACTATATTCAAATGGAAAGTTTTATAAATTATGAATTAATAAAGTAATCAGGGTCATTATGAAACAGTAAAAGAAATACAGAGAATATATAATTCA